>JANRGV010000001.1:146517399-146530666 GCA_024734035.1 Alethe castanea | reverse complement strand
TTTATAGATGAATTTACTGAATGAAGCACTTCTGAGTCAAAAGAAAGAGTTTAGCTCTATCTCATATGTTGTTTTACCTTTTTTCCCCTCCTTGGGAGAGATTTTTTTTTCCCATGCTGATTTTTGTATCAGTCCTCAACTGCATCAATTGCTGTGTTCTACCTGCAATATGCAGGAAGCAGAGTTTGAGAGAAGTCCTTCTGGAAAACTCATGTAATGTAGTAATCACAGAATCCCAGAATAATTTGGGTTGGAAGGGACCTAAAAATCATCGAGTTCCACCTCCCTGCCATGGATAGGGACATTTTCCACTGTCCCAGATTGCTCCAAGCCCCGTCCAACCTGGCCTTGGACCTTTCCAGGGATGGAGCAGCCACAGCTTCTCTGGGCACCCTGTGCTGGGGCCTGACCTCCTGAGGTGACCTAACACTGTTTAAAGTAATCCTTGCTCTTCTCCAAGAGGAGAATTATACCCAGAAGCCTAATTAGTGGCTCCAGGCTTCTCTACAACAATTAGCAGGGCTGGAGGAGGTGCCTACACCCATTTCTGGAGCTCTGTCAGAGCAGGTGAGCTGCTGGGAGCTGACATAGTTCCCTTTGTGAAGCCACATCACCCTCTTAATTTCCTCTTTCTGAATCATTCATCTGATGATTTTAATTACCAGATTAATTACCTGTTCAGGTGCACAGGTAGCAACAACAGCTCCTGTTACATCATTCCTCCAAACCATTTCCTGTTCCTCTGCTCCCATCAGCTCCTGGCAGAGTGGAGTACCTCCTAATTGGCAGCATCCCTCTAATTGTATTTTAACAATTACATGCCTCCCACTCCCACCTCACCTCCAAGGGCATCCTGCACCTGTGCCAGCTCCATTTCTGGGGGATGGACCCTGATTCCAAATCCTGATTCCAAACCTCCTTGGTGGTGAGTCAGAGAGCAGGAAGGGCTGGGAGAAGGAAGGGTGATTTGCTTCTCTTTGCCTTCAGTGAAAGGATGAAACAACAAAGGGATTGCTGAAAGGTGTAATTACAGGAGTGTGTTGTCAGGGAGAGGTGGTTTTGTTTGGATGTTTTGCTGGAAAGCACAGGCTTTGGAAGTGCAAACCTCTGGTAATCCCTGATGGAATAAACTTCCTGCAATGGCTTCAAAAGGGAAGCTACAGAAGAGTTGGAAAGGCAGGCAAACGAGCCCAGGACTGGGTTTCTGTCACCTGATGTCAGATCTCAGCTCCCCACACTGATCTCCTTTATTTTAATAATTAGAGAGAGTTGATTTGTTCAGCCTGGAGAAAAGAAGGCTCCAGGGAGAAGTTAGAGCTCTTTCCAGTGCTTAAAGAGGCTCCAAGAGAGCTGGAGAAGGACTTGGAGAAAGATCTGGAATTCCAGAACACAGGGAATAGCCTCCCACTGCCAGAGGGCAGGGTTAGAGTGGATATTGGGGATAAATCCTTCCCTGTGACAGCAAACTGGACACAGGTTGCCCAGAGAAGCTGTGGCTGCCCCTGGATCCCTGGCAGTGTTCAAAGCCAGGTTGGATGGGGCTTGGAGCAACCTGGGACAGTGAGAGGTGTCCCTGCCCATGACAGAGGTTGGAACTGGATGATCTTTAAGGTTTCTTTCAATCCAAACCATTCCATGGAAATGAAGATCCTCCAGAGAGCCTCATCTGAATGTAGGATGTTATTTGTCTCACCCTGTGCAGGTGTAGAGAGGAGATTACATCCCAAACTCCAACAATCCCGTCAACTCCAGAAGTGCAGCAAGGAACCTCCAGTGATATTTCCCTGCTGGAATCACATTCATCAGAAACACCCACCCTAAACTGGAGAAACACAAAATCTCAGAATTATGGAATAGCCTAAGATGGGAGGGAGCCATGAGGATCATCAAATTCTCATTTCTTTCCCTGACACCACCAGAAAAACCCACTGTTGGTTTCCTGAAAAAAATATCCCTGGAGCTCAGGATCAATGTGGATCCTCTGATAGCAAATCAGGGTGAAGGAATGACCCACCTCACACCTCTTTCTATTCTCCTTTCTATCCACAGGTTTCACTGAAATTAGGAGTATTTTAATAAATCTTCCTCCTGAAAAATGATATTGAAATTATCTGCTGGCTGTATAATTTATTAAGGAAGAACACAGGAAAAGGAAGAAAGAACAAATGGAATTTGAGGCAGTAAAACCATGTCAGGTGATAATGAATAGTTTACATTTAGTTTCATTTGGATTTCACAAAGAAAAAGCAAACAGAGAAAGGTTTTATTTGAAGTGTCTGATAGTTTAGCTTTTTCAGAGGGCTTTAGTTCGAAGTTAGGCCATTAATTTTGTCTTAATTTTAAAATTAGTCCTTGTTATTTCCCTTGAGAAATGAATGGAACTGAAAGAAGTAGCATTGGCAAAACGTCATGAAACTCACTTTAATTCCACTTCTTTTTTCTTGTGTTTCCACAGTAAAAAGAAGGGAAGTGTGAAGTTAAAAAGTGAGAAATCCAACCTCTCAAAGAGAAGTGAAAATGTTCATCTCTTTAAAAGTCAAAACAAGCTGCAAAACTCTTCATTAAGTTGCAGGTTGGAATGTTTTTCATAACAACATCGAAAATGCCACTGAAATGGGTGTGATTTATCTGAATGTTTACATTTTAATGGACTTTGCTTTCTTTTTTTTTTTTTTTTTTTATGGTGAAAAATATTCATTCCGTGGTTTTCCATTAGCAAGTGTAATACTAAGGACTAAACTCTCCTGAAATCCAGGAGTGGGAGTGGAACAGTCTGCTCTGGAGAAGATTTTACACATTGAAGGGGAATTATGAGGCATTCCTCAATTTACACCATCTGCAGAATGTGGTTTCTTCTCATACTTTGCTGACAAAATAAGACTTGTTATAAATCTGGAAGAAGATAAAAAGGCATAAAAAAAATTACCTTTTCTATTTTTTTTCTCTACAGGAAATTGGAAGGGAGAAAAGCAGCCAAAACTAGACATGTGTTAGACAAAAAATAGATATTTCACTCAGAAGATGCTGAGGAAAAACAAGTCTGTCAGCAGGGTTATATCATCTCAATGCTGTGTGATACCAAATAGCTGAACCTGAATTTCAGCAAAGGTTCTCAAAGAGGCAAAAGTAAAGGAGAGTCTAAAAGTTTTATTTTTTAATTTTTTAGTTATTTATTATTTTCATTTTGTCGCTGAGATAGAAATGAAGATGGAGTGAAGAGAGGAATAACATTCATGTTACACACCCCAGCTCCATCTCACAGTAACTGAAAGGATTGCAGCTACTGGAAATCAGAAGGAATTTCTGCATGGAAAGGGTGGTCAGGCACTGGAATGGGATGCTCAGGGAGGTGTTGGAGTCCCCATCCCTGAAAGTTTCCAAGGAATGCCTGGATGTGGCACTCAGAGCTCTGGGTGGTGACAAGGTGGGGATCAGGCACAGCCTGGACTCGATGCTCTTGGATGTCTTTTCCAACCTCAATGACTCTGTGATTTTGTGAATTATCCAAAGATAGAGGCATTTAGCAGGAAAGTTAATTAAGCTGAGGGAATGGTTTAGCATTAAATGCGTCATTAATAATTTAGTTTTGTGTCCTACATTTTTTGTAACATGTCCCCATGACGCGAACCATTGACTGCCTGAGAAACAGCTATGAGACTGAAATCACTCCAAGGGTCTGGAATGACAGGAAAAGGGGGAATGGCTTCCCACTGAGAGAAGGTTTAGGTTGGATATTGGGAAGAAATTCTTCCCTGGGAGGGTGATGAGGCCCTGGCACAGGTTTCCCAGAGAAGCTGTGGCTGCCCCATCCCTGGAAGTGTCCAAGGCCAGGTTGGATGGGCTTGGAGCAGCCTGGGAGAGTGGAAGGTGTCCCTGCCCCATGGCAGGGATTGGTACTGGATGATTTTTAAGGTTTCTTCCAACCATTTCAGGATTCTGCATCTCCTGAGTGTTAGAGCTGGTTTGAGCCACCTGACACACAAGGAATCCCTCACAAAAGTTTGTGGGTGATCACAAACACAATCCAGAGGTTCTGCCTTTCCCCTCCAGATTCTTGAGGTCTCCACCTTCAGTTGTCTGCTCCAGTCCTAAAAGGCCAAAAAGCAAAGCAGCATAATTTTGATTTTTCTTTCTTCCTTCTGAGGAAACTCTGTCTTCCAGACCTCCAGACCTTCCAGACTTCCAGCTCCAGCATTGCCACTGCAAAGTTACTGCTGAAAAATAGATAACTGGCATTTTTAATTGATAAGAGCATTTTGGGTGGAATATTTATTAGAGACATGGACTATCTATGCTGCAAATCAGATAAACTGAGATTAACAGGGGGAAACTAGGCAGTTGAGTTAAGGGATCTGCTGCAGCAGAGAATCACAATCATGGAGTTGTTTATTTTGGGAAAAACCTCCAAGATCATCAAATCCAACCATTCCCCAGCCCTGCCAGCTCCACCACAAACCCATGTTCCCACATCTATACTGCTTTAAACACCTCCAGGATGATGATTCAACTTTTCCCTGGGCTCAATCTCAAATCCAAGCATTATTAACAAACCTGGGGCTTGAACTGGTGTCACTGGAAGCTGGTGCTGTTTGGGACATCCTGTCCCCACAAACCCTGAGGGCAGAAAATGCTCAATTCCAGTGACTTTGGAACCCAAAAAGGGAATTCTGCTGCTATCTCTGCTGTGCTTTTCTTCTTAGCATGAAGCTCTTAGAGTCTTCAGCTCAGACCTTCACATAAATGGAAATGAGAGAAAGGGAAAAGGATTTATTTTTTTCCTTCTCTCTCTTCTTTCAGAAGCTGCTGAAGGTACCTATTTCTTCAAAATATCAAACCACATTTTGGTGTTTTATGGGAAAATGTTGGCTGGAGATGTAATTCATCCAGATAAATTCATTTGCAATGGAAAATGAGATCCAGAAGTGAAAAAATATTCTTCTGCTTTATATTTGCTGTTAGGAAATTTCAGAAGAGTTGCTGCTTTCTTCGTTGACTGTCATAGCCTTGGAAAAATCAGAAAATAATTCTGCATCCTTGCTGCCTATCATTAAAATAGAGATGAAAACCTTCCTTTTTCAAAATGCTTTATCTGACTTCTTTTCCTCATTTGTAAGTGCTTGGACATACTGACAGTCTGATTAAATACATATAAATAAATGGACATTGTTAATAATTTTTAATACTCCTTGCAGTGTTCCAGCTGGTTTTTAATTTTATTTTGGTCAATAAGAACCACTGCAGTGATTTCCAGTTCAGTTTTGGAGAGACACAAAGGATTGTGATGGTCACAGATCTTTAATAAGGGTGTGCGCACTCAAAAACAACTTTTACAGTGGAGGAAATCAATACAATTTGGAAATTTTGCCTCCATGATAGATGCAGGTGACAACTTTGCTCACATGTGCAAAAAACCTTCATTTTCTGATGAAATCACGTTAGAAAAGCATCTCTTGCAGTGCCATTTAGCCTTCAGTCACTGGCTTTGAGTTTCCAGGAGGCAGGAATTTCACTGGAGAATCACTGAGATTCCTTAATGCTGCCTGAAATTCATTATTGGGCATTTTTTTGTCATTGACCAGGTTGCAGAAAAACGTCTTGTATATATTGGTATTGATGGTGGGGATTAGAGATAAGCTAAAGTTAAAAGAAAAAAAAATAATGAATCCAAACAAACCTGGGATGGACATGAAATATCCCAGCAGCTCTGTAACTGAGATCCATTAAAACAATAAAAATACTAATCTTTACATTCTGGGGGGTTCCTGGCAATCAGGAAATCCATCAGAGAAGCTGCTTCCTCATCTCCTACTGTCTTTTTCCACATAAAACCTCATATTTCTCTTGGCTGGGGCTGCATCCTGCACAGTCTCCCTATGCCAGGAATGAAACTTCTGAATTTTTCTCTTCTCTCTCCTAATGAATTGCAGTTTGGCTAATTGGTCTTGTTTGTTGGATGGTGGGGGTGGTTTGTTTGAAGATTTTGTTGGATGTATCCTTTTAAATAACTATTTTCCAGATTTTTTGGATGTGATTTTGTGTTTGGCACATTATTTTTGGTTGTTATTCAAGTTGTGGCATTTCTTTCTCACGTGGATTTAGTGTCTGCTATCAATAAACTCACTCTCCCATGAGATGTTTTCCAGTTATATTGCTTAAGAAATCAACAATTGGGGGATAGAAAGCAGGAAAATAGAGGGAAAAGAAAAATCAGAATTGACATGAATAAACATAACTCCACAGCTACAGCTGAGAAAAAGAAATTCAAATACAACTACAACCTCAGTTGGGAGAAAGCAGAAATGTCAGCCTGTGACTAAGGAAGCCCTTGGATGTCCAGACAATTTGAACATTTATATTGGATATTGGGAAGAAATTCTTCCCTGGGAGGGTGGTGAGGGCCTGGCACAGGTTTTCCAGAGAAGCTGTGGCTGCCCCATCCCTGGAAATGTCCAAGGCCAGGCTGGACAGGGCTTGGAGCAATTTGGGATAGTGGAAGGGAATTCCTGCCCATGGCAGAGGGTTGGAACTGGATGATCTTCCACTTCCCTTCCAACCCAAACCATTCTGGCATTTGATCAAATAAATCCTACAAGTGTGAAAAACCCCATTGCATGAGAGTGAAAAGAGGAGATTGTGGACAAGGAGATGCTCTAGTTGTGGACAAAATCCCACTTTAACTGTGGAATGGCCACTGGTCTGTGAGTTTAAGGGAACAAATCACCACTATTATTATTTACAGTGTCTTTCCTTTGTGTCTCTCAGAAATCAGAGCATCAATGAGCCATGAAAATTTCAGCATGATCTTCCACCGAGGAATGAACCAGCAAAAAAAGGGAGTGGGGAATAGATGGGAAATTGATTCTGGATGGGAAGCTTTGCTGTTCCCCCACATTTCAACTGAGAGAAACTCAGTCTTCAATGATTCCAGCCCAGCATTTTAAGTCAAACTTACCTGCTTTCAAAAGGATTTGTGCATTTCTTGCCCTGTCACTGACATAGCACCCAGCCTGATGTGATCCACAAAAATCTGCATGCAGAGGGACCCTTTCATTGCTGGAGGGTTGTTTTTCCCTTCAGTGCTGTTTTTCTTCATCCCAATCCAGTGGCATCTCCAGAACACCTCAGAACAGTTGTTTACCACTGGAATGGAAGTTCCCATCATGGCATTTTTCCTGGGAGCACCCTGGGAGGCAGCTGGTTGCCCACAGTAACAAAACAACAAAAAACCCTCCAGCAAAACACAAATGAGTCAAAAACCTTGAGCCTGTTCTCCAGGAGCTGAGATTGTTCCCTGTTTGTAAAAGGAGCTGATGTTGTCCTCAGGAAAGTTTTGTCACGCTGTCCTCAGGATAAGGATGTGTGGTAGAAAATGAAATGTGATGAATATGGTTAATATGATTAATATAAGTTTCATCAGTTCACAGAGTAAGACCTGGTTCAGGATGCAGCTGAACTTGAACTGGTGATGAAGAAAATTCCTCTTTTTTCCTCATCCTAAAGTAAAGGTGTGAATTGAATGTAATCTCATTAAATATTCCTAACCTCCACTTATACACAGACATTGCACCTTAATTCCCCTTGCTTTTCATCATTGGAATTCAGCAACAACTTGGGGATGAGTCTGAACTCTCAGAAGGCCTCAGTGAGGAAAATTCATCCAAAATATCTCCCTCTCAACCCTTCTTTGTGGGTGTGTGACCTCCAGGGGATGCTGAAAAGGGCAGCAAGGAAAGGTCCCCAGCACAGGCAGGACATGGAGTTGCTGGAGAGAGTCCAGAGAAGGCACCAGGAAGATCAGAGGATGGAGCAGCTCTGCCACAAGGAAAGGCTGGGAGGATTTGGATTGTTCAGCCTGGAAGACAAAAAGGTTTTGGGGTCTTCCAGTGCCTGAAGAGAGCCTGCAAGAAAGAAGGAGAGGAATGTTTTACAAAGGCCTGGAGTGACAGAAAAAAAAGGGGAATGGCTTGAAACTGAAAGAGAGTAGGGTTAGATTGGATATTAGGCAGAAATTCTTTACTGGGAAGGTGGTGAGGCCCTGGCACAGGTTGCCCAGAGAAGCTGTGGCTGCCCCATCCCTGGAAATGTTCCAGGTCAGGTTGGATGGCGCTTGGAACAACCTGGGATAGTGGAAGGTGTCCCTGCTTGTTGCATTTTAAGGCTATAAGAGCGGTGAAAAGGATAATGCAACATAACTCCTTGTGTAATGGAGAAACAAGAGCGAAAAGAGCTTTATTTAAACAAACACTACACGTATATAAAGGGTAGTTCGTGCAAAACACAATAGAAAAGACTCATTGGTCAAAGAAGGCAACACCTCTCTCAAAACATACTTTTGCAAAACATCACGTCTCTCACACACCCTGCAGGTGCATAATCATTGTTATAATTTCTTGACCTTGTACAGGCCTGAGAAAGGCAAGGCTTCAAGGCTGCTTTTTCCCTGGTTCCCAGCAGTATCCAATGACACCTGCTCATGGCAGGGGGTGGAATGAGATGAGCTCTAAAATCCCATCCAACCCAAACCATCCTATGATTCTATGGAACCAAAGAGGAAACAACGAATTAGAAGGAACACATCATAGAATCATGGAAAGGTTTGCCTGAAAGGGACCTTACAGATGATTTAATTCCAACATCCCCACCATGGGCAGGGATCCACCCTCTAGACCAGGTTGCTCAGACTGGATATTCATGCTCTGACTGTGGCCTTCAGCAGAACATCGTCTTTATGAGGCAGTTCATAATTTAAGAACTATTTCCAGACTTTTAACCTTGAGATCAGAAACCTGGATCCATTCACCACAGAGAAAAAGAGGATGTGGATGCAATAAATTCATTAATTCCTGAGGGGTTTTTTTGCCAAGGTTTTGTTTTACTGCAACAAAACAGATGAGTTGTAAATTGATGTCCAGGGACTCTGCAAGTCAAGCTAGAAATAAACCAACAAGTTTTGGATTTTGGTGTTTTGTTTTGTTTTGTTCTGTTTTGTTTTGTTCTGTTTTGTTTTTCCAGTCAGTGAAAGAACCATGAACATGGTAATTATCACTAGAAATTTTGTGTGGAATGGCAAAAAATCCATCTGATGAGTTTTATGGATTAACCAATTTACCCAACCTTGTACAACATTCTTGGAGAACCCTGTATGGGAAGCCCAAAATACATTGGCAACTCCTCTCTGCCAAAATTGCTCCAAAGGAGTTTCTGCAGAAGGCACTGAAGTCTTTTAAAAGTCCTGAATGTCACAGTCAGACTTTGTCCCCAGGATTTATTAGACAAGGGGACAAGATGGGAACAAGACACTTCAGAATTAAATATACAAATCTCTAAGATGATTCCAAAGCCTTAATCAAACAGTCAATGGTTTTTATCTTCCTACAGCTTCCTTATCAGGTGTTTCCACAGGATATTGCCACTGTACTTAAAAAAGAAAAAAAAAAAAAAAGGAATGGAGTGGAGTGGAGTGGGTGCAATAAAATGGGTGGTTGACACTGGAAAATCTTACAGGCTTAATAATAATTCCCCTCAGCTCCTTAAAAACACAAGAAGATAATCAGCTAAAGTTGGCTGGTCTTCCTCTGGTCCGGAACTGGTACTCAGCACATCCATCTCCTTTGGTGGTCTCAGTGTTTCTGATATTCCCAAGCTTTCCTGACATTTGTTCCATAATCAATCCTACAGGTTTAATAATTCCTCATTATTGTGAGCTGTCACACTGTGGAACTGCCACTGAGAAATTCCAGGTTTCAGCCCAAAAAGAACTCCAGTCTCAAACTTCTGTCCTGCCCCAGGTCTCAGGACTATCCCTGCTCTCCTGGATTCTTCATGAATTACTGTAAATCAACTATTTCTTTCAATGAATCAACTATTTAATTACTATAAATAACTCTTGTGAATGGACATAAGGGTAAGAGCACTGCTTTCCTAAGTAATTTAGGAGATCACTCAGAAGTTAATGATGATGTTCATTAGCATGAGTAGGACAGCACTTTTGGAATAAAGGAGAAAAAAAATCTAAGACTGGATTCCCAACCTAGTTTGATTTCCTACCCCTCTTCCCAAAAGAGTTTTCTGGAAATCCAAACTGCTTAGAGTGGAGTACCTGCTTGCAAACAAATACTGGGAATTACATCCCTCAAGGCTGCTCTGCCTGGGAAGGACCTGTGCATGCAGGAGTTGAAGGATGGCTTAAATCTGGACAGATTTTTCAGGATCTGATGTTTTCCTCAGGTCATCTTAAATAATAATTCTGGAAAATTTCATTTTCTTCTGCACAGAAAACAGAACAAGAGGAGCAAATTCCAGAGAAAGACTTTTCAAGCAAACATGGATAAAAGCACAATAACAACCCTTCATCATTGTAGATAATTCCATTACCGTGGTGATGCTGAGGAATAAACTCAAGCAATGCTTTCAAAAGATCTGGGTTAAGATGACACAAATTTGGGCAATTTATTTATGCTGAAAGCAGCTCTCAGAAAAAAGAGTGGAATTCTGAACTGGAGAGAGTTGCACAGAGATTCATCTCAACTCCCAGAGAGGAGCTCTTCAGACAGTTCAACCCAAGCAAAAAGAAATCTTACAAAGGTGTTCACATTTTCTGAGGTGGTGCAGGATGATCCCGAGCGATGTCCTGAATGTATGGCTGAAAGGTGATGCCAACAATCTGCTCTCTCACATTTCCTCAAATATCTGGAGATAAATCTCCATTGTTTTTGACTTTGCTGTTACAGCCACAGTTGCTGTTATCAACTGTGGTCAAAATAATTGGGATAAGGGGGCTGTTTCTCTTTTGGATATCTTCAAAATGCCTTATTTTATCAGAATATTTAATCATTTTAATTCATATGCTTGAAATGACCATGTTTATGAGCAGAATTCCATAAAGCATTGCACCTGTGAGCGTGGGATGTAGGGAAAATCAGGAAGGATATTGCTGTTATGTACAGTGGGACCCAGGAGAGTGGAAAGAAATGGCCTGAAATTAAAAATAAGCTCACTTGAATAATTTTCTAACAAACTACTTATGCTGTTAAGTCCTTATCTAATCAATACATCACTGACTTCACTTTAAATTATGACATTTTTTTCTTATATATTGCTATGTCTAATTAAAAGGAATTAGTCACGAGAGTGACAAATTTGAAGCTCACTACAGAATTACTTCATGTGGCATTTATTAGGTGTCAAAGACGGGAAGAGTTTGAACCAAACTGGCAAATTCAGCAAAAGTTGTGTCTTGGCATCAAAGTTATTACTTAAAATTAAGTCATTTGTTATTAAGGGGAGTCTTTTTTTTTTTTCTCAAATAACTTCTCTTTCTGTACTTTCTTTTTGTTAGGATTGGAGAACACAGAAATTGTATAATAGTGAGTAATAAAATCCGTCATTCTCGTGAGTAATGCTTTGTAATTAGATGAAATAAAAGTAAAGTAAGTTGAATTGTGTGGAGTGCAAGGCTGGGGGTGGAGTGCTGCACTCAAAGGTTTTTGTATTAATAATGATGCTGAACTTTCAATGCTGGAAGGTTCTGTTGGATTTAACATCAAAAGCTGCAGTGGTTTATCTGTACTTTGGGTTCCCAGTGCTGCCACAGTGACAGGAATTTGTCACACGGGGAGAATCAGGGTGAAGGCTGATCTTTTACCACTGCAAGCCACAGGTGGGAAAGTTTTGGGAAGAAAAACCCTGAAAATCTGACTGGCTTTGCAATCCAGCCACTGAATTCCCCTCTCAAAGGAACACCAGGGTCTGCTCTGCCATAGGCACCCACGGAATTATTATTTCCCTCCTCCCAGAATCAACCCTGCTGCTCCCATTGTGTTCCTTTTGCCACAAAAACACATTAAAATGACAGAACCTTTGAATGGAAGATTTTATTTAAAATTTTCTTTCAGGTTCATAGAATCACCGGGTTTAGAAAAGACCTCCAAGATCATCAAGTCCAACCTTCAGTTGAATTTCCACCACATCCACTAAACCACAGCACAAAATGCCAGGACATCCTGGTTTTTTGAACACTTCCCAGGATGGTCACTCCACCCTTTCCCTGGGCAGCCTGTTCCAATGTTTAGCCACTATTTTAGTGGAGAAATTTTTCCAAATATCCAACCTGAGCCTCCCCTGGTGCAACTTGAGGCTGTTTCCCCTTTTCCCATCTCTTGTGGCTCCGGAGAAGAGGTTGACCCTCAGCACACCCCCATCTCTTTTCAGGGAACTGTAGAGATGCAGAAGGTCCCCCCTGAGCCTCCTTTTCTCCAGGCTGAGCCTTCCCAGCTCCCTCAGCTGTTCCTGGTGCTCCAGACCCTTCTCAGCTCCATTCTGGACATGCTCCAGCCCCTCAAGGTCCTTCTTGTCATGAGGGCTCCAAACTGACCCCAGCATTGGAGGTGCCTCACTAGTGCCCAGCACTGGGGTTCCATGAACTTTAATCAAATCCAGAGCTGTGTTTCTCAAAGCCAGGAACAGTTTTCTGTAAATGTGGTAACTGCATCACTTAATTAGTGGCTTGTCTTCATTTTCTTCCACCTTCACTCAGAGTCAGGATTAAAAACACAAAGGAGATGAATTTTCTTGTGTCCAGGCTTGGTTGTTTATTAAATCTTATCTAAAGTACAGAGAGTTCTGCAACACTTCCAGCTACCACCTAAAAGTGAGCAAAATGGAGGTGAATCTAACTAGTTACAAGGTCTTTTAAAGCTAAACAGTCCAGTAAAGAACTAACACTTATATTATTTATACTTTTGACCCAATAATCAAACACCAGTGCGGCACTAACTGTCCAACCTGAAAGCTTGAAGAATAAGGAAGAAGACAGAAAGAGACAACACCCAAAACTCTCCATCTTGTCCCATACCTATCACTATATTCTAAAACCTTCAAATTCCAAACCCTTCACCATGTGAAATTACACACTTCTATTCTAACTACACACCCATGATTCCAACTCCATCACTCAAATTTGGAAGCCTTCTCCAAGGTCTCAGGCCAAAAGCTGTGTTCTCCAGGGGGTCAGTGTCAGAAAGCACAGAAATATTGAAAATCCCAGGTTTCTGGGTTGCAACAGTTTTCCTCACATTATGTTGGCTGGATTTATCCAGAGCTGGGTGTTTTATCCATCGTTCCCTCTCCAGCTCTGATAGGGCTGTTGCAGAGCTGGGGATTTGGGCAGATGGATATTTCCCAGCCTTGGGTAGTGTTGAGGGTTGGGTCTTTTTGTTCCTTCACTGTGTGAGTTTAAGGAATTTTTCCCATTATCATGCTAACGAGC
>JANRGV010000001.1:146502221-146517299 GCA_024734035.1 Alethe castanea | reverse complement strand
CTCACATTATGTTTTTTGGATTTATCCAGAGCTGGGTGTTTTATCCATCGTTCCCTCTCCAGCTCTGATAGGGCTGTTGCAGGATAGAGCTGGGGATTTGGGCAGATGGATATTTCCCAGCCTTGGGTAGTGAGATGGAGGATCTGCCCCAGAACTGGGAGTACCAGGAGCCACCTGCAGCTGCTCAGTGCAATTAGCATTCTCATTAGCCAGCATTTAAACGGGCTTGCTAATTGCCAGCTAGTAATGAAGTGTACAGGAGCATCAGATTTACTGAGCAACTTCTGGGAGCTTCTAGTTTCATGGAAATATGGATGATTTTTGCTTTTTTCCTCATTTATAAGATGTTTTTCCAATGGACAAACAAATGGTAAATCCTGATTTTCAGCACACTCTGCTGTCTATTTCTGTCTCAGAGATTCTAGGGAATACTCAGTCTGCTAGGTCCACTTTTAAACTCCCAGTGAATATAATTACTTCCACTTATTGGAACTCTTATTTCAAGGCTGAATTCAACTAAATTCGATTTCCAACACTTTGATTCATGTAACTTTCTCTTGCATAACTCAAAATTATAAATTTGCCCTCCTTGCTATCTGAGATATTGTGTTAAATGCTGAAAAACTACACAAGAAAACTGCTCCTTATCCACTTAAATGAAGTGATATGATTTTGCACCTTAGAATTTATACCAGCTCATGGAATCATGGAGTTTTTTGGGTTGGAAGGGTCCTCATATCATCCAGTCCTATCCCCTGGCCATAGGTGCCTTTCATTATCCCAGGTTGCTCCAAGCCCTCTCCAACCTGTGCTTGGACACTTCCAGGGATGGGGCAGCCACAGCTGCTCTGGGAAACCTTTGCCAGGGCCTCACCACCTTCAGAGTAAGGAATTTCTTCCCCAAATCCCATCCAAACCTACTCCCTTTCAACCCATTTTCCCTTGTGATAAAAATATTGAATAATATTTGCTGAGAATCTTCTCTGAAGGTGATTTCAATGAAGATAAAAATCACTTCAAATCCTTTCCTCCCCATTCAAATTAGAATTTGCTGGACTGAGATGGGTTTTAATTGATGTAAGATGTGGTTTTTTGTTCATTTATTTGGCAGCAGCTTCAATCCTGAAGGCACCTGGTTACAGTCCAGTGGAACCAATGTAAGTTTTATCATCAGGACTTTCTTTATCACTCAGATATGAAATCTCCTTGAACAGATAACAGGTTTTTTTGACGAGCCCTACTTTCCAGGAAACAAAGTCATCTGCTGCTGGAGAGGTATTTTTAACTTTGAATTTTGTATTTTGATGAACTTCTGAGTGAACAAGGATTTTGCTTGTTGAGGATCAGACACTCAGTCCAGCATTTACCACATAGAATCACAGAATGTCCTGAGTTAGAAGGAGCCCACAAGGACTTGATGAAATATCCACAGGCCCTCATTCCTTTGGAAGGTCTTCAGTTTTTGAAAATGTTTTGAGAGCAATTCAATCCCAAAACAGCTTCTATAACTCTTCAAATTTTTCTAAGAAGTTGGAATATCAACTTCCATGCTGCTAAAATATTTCATTGCAACACCTGTGGCCTTGGTTGGTAAAAATTTAAGTGGAGTAACCTGATCTAGGAAAATGTCCCTGCCCATGGCAGAAGGTTGGAATAAGATGATCTTGAAGATCCCTTCCAAACCAAACCCTTCCATGATTCTGTAAATGTTTATAGGTTAAATCTATTGGATATTTACTGCCATAATGACATGCACTAATCCAGGAGCACTGGGAATATTTGCAAATCTCAGCTGATGGATTTTTCACTACAAACTTGGGATTCATAAATGATAGGAGAATTTTGGTGCCTCCACGTGTTACAGCCCTTCTTCTTCTACACAAAGCAATTTCCAGCTCCATTTCATCCACCCAAATGTGTGTTTAGGAAGTTGTCTCAAACAGTGGCTCCCCTATCCTGCCTAATAAAATGTAAAAGATAAAAATACACTGTTATTTCCATGATGTGTTCTCTGCAGCCAGAACACTGCAATGTTCTCAGTAAATTCAGGAGAAAGGGGTTATTTTCTGCTTCCTTGTCCCCACAATCCAGAAGCCAGAGCGAAGGTTGACTGCTGTGCCACTTCCAGCCCTGTTTCTTCTCCATGTGCAGAGAGAGATGCAATTTTCTTATTGGCACAGCAGAGTGTTGAATTCCTTAATCTGTTTGTCCTTTCTGCAGCAGCACCTCCGCTTGGTAAATAACCCGGGGATGGGAGCAATCAGAGTAGTGAGGCAAAGCAAAGTTATTATGAACTTGTTGAAATGTATGAGGGATGTAAAATGTGAAACAGAGAAGAAAAGGAAAAAAGAACGTCCCAGGGGCACATTTCATTGCTCAGGAGGCATCAGGTTGAATAAGTTACAAATAAGCTGTCATCTTAAAAGGTACCAGACACTGACGCAAGTGGAAAGTTAAAACAACAGCTCTTTGAGTGTTACAGGCAGCAGTTCTGGTGTTTTAGTGCAGTCCTGAAAATTGAATTGTGCATTGTGCATTGGCAGCGAGTTCGCTGCTAGATTGCTCATATTTTGCTTTTCTTTCATGGTTTTTTTTTTTTTTTAGCTTTGGGTTGTCTCTGTTCTGACTAAACTGGGGATACTGGCTGGAATAAATTTCCAGAACTTTGTTTCTGGTAGGTTTGTGGCCTAGGAAGGTCAGCTTAACATGTGGTGACCATCCCACTGTTTGCACACAAGAGAATGTGCATTTATTCCAAAGTTTGAAAAGAGGGAGTTAAACTACAGGTTGCAGGAGTATTTGTGGCTCCATCCCTGGAAGTGTTCAAGGGGTTGGATGTGGTCTAGTGGAAGATGTCCCTGCCCATGGTCGGGGTTGGAACTGGACGATCTTTCAGGTGCTTTCCAAACTAAACCATTCTCTGATTCTTTGATTCTCTGATTTTACTTTGAACCCTGTTTTAACACCTTTCCCTATACAGCCATTTTTCCAAATTTTCCAAACTTTCCAAATTTCCCAGATTTCTAGTCTTCATCAGAAGTTCCTCCTAAGTTTGCTGGCAAATACAGACAGAGACATAAATCAGGTTTAAATCAGGCTTAATCTAAAGCTTTTAAATGATGTCCTCTCTCAGCTCCCTTCAGGATTTGGCCAAAGGCTGAACTTTTATCTTGGCTCCCTCAGGAACACAAAGCTCAGTGTGCTCCAATCCCTTATGCTCTAATCCTTAACACTAGACAGTTTCCTATGTAAGAGAACCCTTGCTCAAGTTTGGAACAAGTTTTGGAACTTGAATTTGGATGTAGAGGGACTGTGACATGGTTCCAAAGTTCTCTTCACTGTGATCCCTTGGGTTTTAGCTTTTATATTTTTCAGATTCTCTGCTGCTTGGTGTGTAACTCTGAAATTTCACGTTAGGTGTTAGTGAGTTCTCTTCACAGTGTAGTTAGACAAAACGATCCCTTCCTAGCTAGAGAATCAAAGACAACCAGTACCCAAAAAGAAAAGGGAAAGGGACAAGCCAAGGGGTTAAAACTTCATAACCTGAAGCTGTGGTTGGGCAATTAACCCAAATATGCAGATGAACCAAAACTCCTAAAAGTGTCAAAACTCGTGTCCAGGATCCATCTTGGGTTTGATTTGGGTTAGACCCGGCCAGGCTCTTGCACTGCCCAAAGTGTATCCTTTCAATAAATACTTATTTTATTCCTTTTGCTCTGTTTAGTCTCTGTTCCAGGTCAGCCTTTCCAGGCACGAACTGAATGAGAATTACTGAGCCCTGGAATGGGAAAAATGGAAGAGATGAGTTTATTTCCAGACCTACGATGTGTGATCAGAAGGTTGAGAGACCCCACCTGGAACACTGCCTCCATCTCTGGGGACCCTGACATGAGAAGGATTGGGAGCTGCTGGAACAAATCCAGAAGAGGCCCTGGAGATGCTCCAAGGGCTGGAGCCAGGCTGGGAGAGCTGGGAATGTCCAACCTGGAGAAGGGAAGGCTCCAGGGAGAGCTCAGAGCCCCTTCCAGTGCCTAAAGGGGCTCCAGGAGAGCTGGAGAGGGACTTGGCACAAGGGATGGAGGGACAGGACACAGGGAATGGCTTTTAAATGACAGAGAGCAGGGTTAGATGGGATATTGGGAAGAAATTCTTCCCTGGGAGGGTGGTGAGGCCCTGGCACAGGTTTTCCAGAGGGGCTATGGCTGTCCCTGGATCCCTGGAAGTGTCCAAAGCCAGGTTGGATGGGGCTTGGAGCAACCTGGGATAGTGGAAGGTGTCCCTGCCCATGAGACAGGGGGTTGGAATTCCATAATCTTTCAGGTCCCTTCCAGTCCAATTCCAGGATTCTGAGACTATGGAAAGTACCACAAGAAGCCACAAGTTTGCCCTCCAGAAGGAAGTTGTGAACAAACTTCCTTAATGCTGAGATGAGTCAAATGGTGGCATAGATTTCCCAAGAATTTCAGTCTCTTTGAATGGAATTCTTAAAATCAGCTTAGACTGTTTTTTCCAGGAAAGAGGAAAGCCACGTAAACAAGACAGAAGGGACAAACACTTTCATAAATTTAGTCTCTCAGATTTAGGCTTCATTTAGATGAGAACTGCTCTGGAAAACAGAGTCACGTTTCACTTGTTATTTATTGGGGCTGAACCAAGAGACCAGATCAGTATCAAATAAAACCCTCAAGGTGAAGTTGAATGTGCCAGGCACCACTGAGTACAAAAAGATTATTTTTCCATTGTTTTGTAGCTCACAAATTCGATTTCCTGATCTGCAGCATAGAGCAGAAGTTGCCCTTTTTGGCTATAAAATCCCTTTACCCAAGTCAGGGAAAGAAAAAAACAAGAAAAGATTCTTCCCCCCAAACTCTGCTCTCAGGCTCATAAACACCAATCTGGTCAGCCCCCAGGAATCTGCTTTCCATTTCTGCAGTGGATATACCTATTCTTAGCTGTTTTCACATGTGTTTTAATATGCAAACAGCACCTTTCTCACCTCCTGAGCCGAGCCCCTGACATTCCCTACTTTCCCTGCGAACTGTGGATGTTTTCCCCCTCGTGTGGTGCAGGAGTGGCTCCTGCTCTACTTAGCAGGGAGGCAGAAATAGAGGTGTGCACATGCCTGTAAATCTCCTTTTAGAAGGCAGAAAATCCCAGTTCCTCCAGCACCTCTGAGTCCACTCCGTAAATCTCAAGTGGGAATTTTGTCTCACAAAAACACAAACACAAAATTGTGAGGGGCACAACTTTGGAAATTATGCACACGCTGAGGAACTTTGCTGGAAAAGTGGGACAGCCCAGTGTTATTTTAAAATTATGTCTTTGTAACTTGTTGACTTGCTATGATATTTTCTGCAGCTTTCACACCTTTCTGGCTGACCAATTTATTAAGAATTGTGTGTGGAATACTGAAAGGAATTTCTAACCACTCTGAATATTGATGTTCCAGGGAGAAATAGGCTTCCAAATACTTTCTGAAAGTGAGAAATTTTATCAAATTTATAAAAGTATCATGAAGTCCCTTCAGATCCTGCATCTTTATTTCTGATAAACATATTTTCCAACTCAGAAACGAACCCCCCTAACAGGAGACCTTGTGGAAAATGGATTTATTTTTTTTCCTTGTGGTCTGCAGCAGAAAGAAAAAGCCTGATAGCCTATTTTGCATAGAGTCTGATCAAACACTGTTTTCCTCTGGTAAACTGGAAAGTTGATAACGCTTTCACATTAGAAGGGAATGTTTCACTTCAGTGCCCAGATTTTGATTTATGTTCAAAAGTACTTCTGATAGAATAAATGTCATTTCCAATCAGAAAATCAAAATATTTCTTAAATGAGAGGCTGCATCTCCTACACATTTTCTGCTTCCTGCTGTTTTTTGTTTGTCTGTCTGAGACCGACTAATAAAGTCTGGAATAATTTTGAATTTAAAAAACCGGCATTTTTCATCTGTTTTTAATGTGAGAATTTAGGTCTAGTGGAAACTTTTAGTGGCAAGAGTGACTCAGGGCTGACCAAATTCTCCTCAGAGCTGTGACCTCACATCAATGTGTCTGGCACATAATATTGAGACTTTCAGAGCTACTATATTATCAATTTAAAAACCCATAACACTCTTAATTACCATTTAAATATGCCTTAGTTAAATTTCTTGCCACCTTAATTTGTAATGAAAGTCTCCAATCAAAGCTCTGTTTTTAGTCAGTTCCAGAAGGTCTGTGGTTTTTACATAAGAGCTCTGATTAAATGTGGCCTTCAGTCTCTCTGTGTCAAATGAGCTGATGCCAAAAAAGGGGCATTTGGCGTTACTTCTAAATGCAAATTATCCCCAATTCCAGCTTTAATAAAGATCCTGTCATGCAAATTAGTGGTTGATTGAATTAAACAGAACGGACTCAAATCCACTACCCCTTTCCCAAACCATCCCTATGAAAAACAGCCTTCCAGTTGCTTTTGAAATCCTTAGAATTCTTCCTTTTTTAAACCCCTGGAATGCATCTCCTAGAGAAATAATGGCTATTGCTATGTTCTGGTAGGTTTGTGGCGTGTCCTCTGGACAGAGAGGATTTCTCCAGAGACAAAATCATTTCTCCATAATTTTGGTGTCCTGATATGTGTCTGCAGTTGTGGATACTGGTGAAGATTCAGGGAAAGATGCATCTTGCATTTTTGCCAAGCTGCTCAAAGAAAACAGAAGTGAAGGAATTAGTAGCAGAGATAGGCACCTGGTGTTGATCACAGAACAGCGTGTGAGCTACGTGATCTTTTGGTAAAAGCATGTTTTCAGGAGGTGTTGCCATCCTTGGACCAATGAGCTTTTTCTATCCTGTGTTCCACAATCTAGTCTATAAAAGTGCAGTTGCTTTTTTAATAAATTGCTTCTTTTCTGCCTCGGAAGGAAGTCGTGTGTTGCTATATCATTTGCTATTCCTAGTCTTATAGCAACATGGAGTTTTCCAGGCAAGTTTATAGGGAAGGAAGGCAGTTACTTATCATGGAATCATGGAATGCAATCATGGAATGGTTTGGGTTGGAAGGCACCTTCAGGACCATCTTGTTCCAACCAGGCTGCTCCAAATCCCATCCAAACTGGCCTTGGATGCTTCCAGGGAAGGGGCAGTCACAGCTTCACCGGATTACCAAGGCCTCACCACCCTCTGAGCCCAGAAATTCCTCCTAAAATCTGATTTAAATCTCTCCTTCTTCAGTTTGCTGGCACCTGCCTGGATGGAGCTGGGCACCCTGAGAAAGTGGGCTAAAGGTGTCTAATTTTATTTATTTCCAGGAGCACTTAGAGTTGGTCACCCAAATCAAGAATTTATCCATTGTGGATGGGCTAAGGCACACCACAATGTCTCCTTGTGCCTGAGGATTCCCACCAACTCCATTCTTGGGTGGTCCTTGGGATGGGATAGGGAGCTCCATAAGGAAAGAAAAAAAAAACTGGGAGAGGTCAGGACCTGGGTTGGGTAAAGAGATGGGAAAGACCTAAGAACAAAAGCATAAATGTGCCATAAACAAAGATATGTCCCTTTTATTATTATTTTTATTATTGTTTTTGTTTTTATTGCTTGTATTATGATCTATAAATTTAGAATGTTTCTAATTCAGTAATGAACTCATTTTCAGGGATTCTATTATTTATTATCTTGTTTTAGAGCTGTGTGTCCAACACTATGTCTGGGCTGGAATGTGGCATATAAGTAAAACAAAGATGTCCATGGACAAAGGGTCACATCAGGCATTTCACATCCTGAATTTTGTAGCCAAGCTATCAAAGCCACCAGAACGATGGGACATTGTAGAATTTACCCTCTGCACAGGAGTTTTAAGCAGTTTGGACCTGTGGGGGTTTGTGACATCCAGCTGGAAGTTCTTAGGCCAGGCAGGATTTAACCCACCTCAGTCCTGCCTTGGTTTGCAGCAACCAAAAAATGTTAACAGCAAAAATGTCTGGTCCTAGGAAAGAAATGGGGAGTGGGGGCACTTTTCTGTCTTTAGGGAGGACCTTGACTTGGCTGCTTTCTTTGCAATATAACGTAATTCAGGATGGCCTGTGTCCCTGGAATTACTAACTTGGGGGAATTTGGGTTGGGTCCCCCTCATCTCATTTCAGAGAGCTCCATCTGAGCTGGCTACATTCAGTCCTCCAATTATGGAATAGTTTGGGTTGGAAATGAACTTTAAATCAACTTTTTGTCTTCTAGTCCAACTCCCTGCCAATGATCAGGGACATCATGTTGCTCAGAGCCCCATCAAACCTGACCATCAAAGTTTCCTGGGATGGAAATTTCTCTGGATAACCTCATCTTGTGTTTAACCACTCCTACCTCAAAAGATTTCTTCCTTAGAGCCAATCTAAATCTCCCCTCTTTCAGTTTAAAACCATCACCCCTCGTCCAGTCACCACATACTCTGCTAAAAACTGTTTCCATCTTTCTTATAAATTCCCTTTAAATATTGAAAGGCTTCATTTTTTTTTCCCCAGATCCTTCTATTTCCCATTCTAAATAACCCCAATTCTCTCAGCTTCTCCTCATAGGAGCAGTGCTCCATCCCTCTGAAGGAATCAGATGAGTGGAGCATTTAGGATTCCTCCAGCTTTAGAGCCTTTTCCAATGCACAGATGGAAAAGATTCAGGCTGGTTGCATGCTGGGAATCACAGGATCTTTTAGGTTGGAAAAAAGCCTTGAAGATCATCGAGCCCAGCCTTTGACTGATCCCTACCCTGTCACCCAGCACATCCAGCATTTCTTGAACACCTCTAGGGAGGGTGACTCCTCCACATCCTGACCCTGCAATGTTCTTGCACCAGAATGAGCTGAAAAAAAAAAAAAATTTAGGTGTGAACTGCTCACCTTGCTCTAAATTCTCACCCAGCTCTGAGTTTTACAGACTCAACTTTTCTTTCTTGTCCTAAAATCCTGGGTTTCACCAGACAGCCCTGGCAGTGAGAGTGTCTGCCAGACTTGCTGGGGCTGCAGAAGGAGACACTTCTCACTCACCCAGGGGGAAGGTGGTCCTCACCAAACAAAGCTTTTTGCCATGACCTACATTGCAAACACCCACTTACCCCACGTGTGGGCTGTGTCTCCTGCGGGGGGAAGCCCAGAAGCTGCGTGGGGATTTTATCCCCATTAGTTTTCACGTTGTCAGTGAGATAAGGAGACATCCTGGCGTGTCCTGCATGACAGAATCCTGCCAGCAATAGAGACTCCTACTGCTGTTGGGAAAATATAATTTATTGGCAAGGCTGGCCCACAGTTCTATAGATATTTGTGTTATTTCATGGAAAGAATAATTTTATTTTAGGAATGTATATCTGCTTCTAAGCCTGGGTATCTATAGCCCTCTCTACATACAATACTTGGCTGGCATTTCTGAAAGTCAGCCATTTAATTAACAGAAGTTTGGGTTTTTTTAATCCTTATGTGTTATCAGTTACCAGCCTGTTTCCTTAAATCTTAGGGAGTAAAGATGAAACCCCTTCTCAGAGGTTTAAATCAAGAGGAGATTGGATCCCACATCCCTGGAAGTGCTCAAGGCCAGGCTGGATAGGGTTTGGAGCAAGCTGGTTTAGAGGGAGTCCCTGTCCTTAGCAGGGGGTTGGGATGAGAGGATCTTTCAGGTCCCTTCCAATCCAAACAATTCTGCTGCTGTTTTTGTGTTGCTGGAACCAAGTGAAGGGGAAGAGTGGACTCCCACTGCCCACATGACCCCAGAAGGAAAGGACAATATCCCAGAATCCACAAGATCCTCCCTACGTGTGCTGGGTCCTACCCAGAGCTCCAAAAACACCACCTTGGTGAGGGTGTGGCCTGGAACCCCCCAAAAAATGGTCCAGGTTTCACTCTAAGGCTTCTCCACCCACAGGAGATGCCAATTGATGCTGTCCACATTCCCTGTACTGTCCTAATGGACACAACAACTTCTGCTTGCATTAGGAAAGTGGGAAAATTATGGCCTTTCTACAACCTGGAGAGATTCTGAAAAAAGAAAAAAGTTTGGTTAAAAATAACCAGGCTGTGGATTCACAGGCAAAACTGTGCAATTAGTTGGGGTCTGTTACTCAAGATTGTGAGAACAGAGTGAAATGCAGCAGATGGGGGAAGACTCAGCAAACACAGAGTTTGCTTGTCTTTGAAACTTTCCAACATTTTTTTTTTCCATTTTTCCCCTTTTCCCTCTGGCTGTTGCTTGCTGATCATAGTTATATGTTTGGAATAAATCTAAAGCCTAATAAATGCACAGTTTTCCAGCTGTTGGGAGTTTTTAGAGGTGGTTTATCTTCCCTCTACCTTGTTAACCATCAGGAGAAGATTTATTTGGATTATCATTGAACTTCACCCTTAATTTTGGGAAAAAAAACCCACTAAGCAAGGGTAGATTAGAAAAGGTATTAGAAAGAAATTCCTCCCTAGGTGGGTGGTGAGGTCCTGGTATGGAATTCCCAGAGAAGCTGTGTCTGTCCCATCCCCGGCAGGGCTCCAGGCCAGGCTGGATGGAGCTTGGAGCAACCTGGGATAGTGGAAGGTTGCCCATGGCAGAGGAGCTGGAACTGGATAATCTTCCAGGTCCCTTCCAATCATTCCATGATTATCTGATTAAATTAAAACTCTTTATTAGCAGAAATATAAGATTTCGTGCTAAAATAATTTAAAAATTCACTGACGGCCAAACATTGTTTCCTCCTCAATTCCCTCTATATTAATTAAAAAAAAAAAAAAAAGCCCTTTGCTTCATAACCTTGTATTTTGACTTGCCTTCCTTTAAGTGGGAACACTCAGTTCAAGCATTTTCCATTTTTTAGAGAAGGGATGAGGCTTTGAAATCCTAAGAAATACAAAACCCACCCTTTTCTGCCAACAATAGGACATTTCAATGGGGGCAGCTCTCAGTCAGATACAGAGGCATTGAAGAAGGCACAAAAAAATCCAGGGAACAATCATGATGGACAAAGATTATTCACAGATTTAACTATGCCCATTTGCATAATCATCCTCAGGGACACAGGTCTGTGGCTAAATCCCTGGAATCTCCTCCTCACACAACTCTTGGTTGTTTGTTGATCCTAAACCAATTTTTTTTCATGGGTAAAAGCTGTTGACGTGGCTCCTGAAAACCTCAGGTGGCTCCCATTTCCAACCATCCCAAAAAAAAAAGACTGGCCACCACAGACTTCACCAGAACCATGAGGAGACTGATGGAGGCTTCTCCCCCAGTCTCACCCCTCCAAAACCACACTGGGATAAAACACCCTTTAAATGTCAGATGAGCAGGAGCTTGCAGGTGGCTTCCCTCCCTCCCTGGGGATATTTCTGACTCACAGGCAGTGCCCAGGGGGCTGCATCAGCCACCTCCAATGTGGGGGCAGGCAGGTGGGCCAGGCAGAGCCCCAGCCCCACGGGGAGAGAGATGCTTTTAGCTCTGACTCATCCATCCCTGTGTGCCTTTGGAGGGAGAGGCAGCAGCTTCAGAGAGTGGGAGTTGCTCTGCTATTTTCTGTTTACCAGCTCTGCTCTCTGTCATTTCCCACCTGGGGGACAACGGGTTTGAAAGCCAGAGTGCAGCATTTTGTGGCTGGAACATTTATTTTTATTTTTTTCCTCCTCTCCTGATGAAGGGTGAAAGTTTGGTGCCAGCAGGAGAAGCTGGAGAATGGAGAAGGGGAGAGGGAGAGGGAAAAATCTTGTTTTGGGCAGAGAGGGGATATCACTATTATTTTACATCCAGAATGTCCAGAGGGTTTATTGGCATCGATTACCTTAAATATGTGGGGAAGGGGGAAAATGAGCCTTCCTTCCCTCCAGATCCTGGCTGGATGTTTGATCCTGGACACCAATGTCATTCCTGCCACACAGGACCCAGATAAGCTACCAAAAGTCCCTTCAGGTCAATAATTCTGTGCCTCAGAGTTGTCAATCTTCCCATCAAAGCTGGTGTCACTCGGGTCCATTTCCCGCTGGATGCATTATCCATGGAGAATCAATTGCACAGCTTGGGGCTGGGTTATTGATGCCATTATCTTGTTTATGGCTTATGGATGTTTCTGGCTTTAAAGCAGTGCCCTTCTAACACCTGAGTCAAAGAAAAGTCCAATTATTCCTGTATTTCAGGTGTCAGAATGGAGATGGATCCACTCAGGGCTGTGTTGTTTGCAGGGTTTGATCCCTTTCTGTGTTCTCAGGGAATGGCATAAAATGGTTTTGCTTGGAAGGGACCTTAAAAATCAACCTGTTTTAACTTTCCTGGTGTGGGCAGGGACACTTTCCACTATCCCAGGTTGCTCCAAGCCCTGTCCAGCCTGGCCTTGAACACTTCCAGGGATGGGGCAGCCACAGCAGCAGCCTGTGCCAGGGCCTCACCACCTTATATCCCATCTAAATCTACCCTCTCTCATCTTAAAGCCTTCCCCCCTTGTCCTGTCACTGTTACCCATAGCAAAAAGCCCCTTTCCAGCTTTCCTGTATCCCCTTTTAGGTACTGGAAGGCCTCAGTAGGGTCTCCAGAATACCTGGTGAGCAGGTTCTGAAAGTTCTTCTCAGACAGGCTGAAGACTTGAACCTCATCTCCTGTCTATCTTCAAGAGCAAAATGAAATTTATACCTCACCTGCTTCCAGCAGAAAAGTTTTACAGGACTAGGTTGGCTTTGCCAGGAGAGATTTTCAGACCTGGATCCTAAATGGAGACCTCCCAGCAGCCTGGTGTTACCTACCTGTCTCCAAACAGATTTGGAGGCTCGTGCTTCCCCTTTCCAGACAAGTCCCATGAAGCCCCTCCAGCTGGCACTCACAGTCTCAGATCTTGGCAGGGAATGTCTGTCTGCCCAGGAAAGCTCATTGTGCATGGCAGGAGCTGCCAAATTCACAGCTGGGGCTTAGCCATGAGCAATAGTGGAATTTTGGGGGGGGAAAACATGGGAAGTGGCAGCACACACCCCATATGTGAAAGGGGTGGGTGAGTACCTGGAGGAGTTTCCCGAGGTTGGAAAAGCAATTCCCAGTGCTGAGACACACTCAGCATTGGATCAGAGCTGTGATATCCATGGAAATGCAGAACCTTCCATCCTCCACACATTTCACTGCCGTGTGCCAGAATCCTTTCCCAGCTCTCACACCCAGGTTTTTCTCCTCGTTAGAGATCACCTGGTTTTTATGGACAAAGAATGAAGCAGAATCATTCACCCAGACTTAAGACTGCATAAAGCTTTGGATTCCACTCTTGAAGCAGCCAGACCTAATGGGAGGAATGACTCCTGAGTGCTGCATGCAGCTCTGGGATCCCCAGCACAGGAAGGACCTGGAGCTGTTGGAGGAGTCCAGAGGAGGCACCAAGGAGATCAGAGGGATGGAGCAGGAAAGGCTGGGGGAATTGGGGTTGTATGGCCTAGAAAAAAAACAAAAAAACAAGGCTTGGGGTGACCTAATTGTGACCCTCCAGTACCTAAAGAAGCTGAAAAGGAACGTGGAGAGGAACAATTTACTAGAGCATGGAGGGACAGGACAAAGCTTCAAACTGAGACTAGGTTTGGATTAGAGATTAAGAAGGAATTCTTCCCTGCGAGGGTGGTGAGGCCCTGGCACAGGTTTTATAAAGAAACTGTGGCTGTCCCTGGATCCCTGGAAGTGTCCAAGGCCAGGTTTGACAGAGCTTGGAGCAGCCTGGGATAGTGGAAGTGGTCCCTGCTTATGGTAGGAGGTGGGAATGAGCTGATCTTTGAGATCCTTTCCAACCCAAACCATTCCATGTTTGATGCTTCTTGCATTGCAGTGAAGCACATTCCAATGTGAACTGATGATCTTCAGCTGCAGGAGGCTGCTTTAGAGGGACCTAAAAATGCTCCAGCTTTTTCCTCCATCTCCACGTGGTTCTGGAGCCTTGCAGGGTCCTGGTCTAAACTTAGGGAAACTTTGTGGCCTCTCTGCTTTCCTTCTGTGCTGAGGGAAACCAGAGGGTGTCACCTCTTGGGGGTGTCACCTAATGGGGGTGTCCATTGCCTACATTCCCAGCTTTATCCTCACTCTACACACAGATTTTGGAGTGCTTTGGATGAGGACCCTCTCCAGGTTCCCTCTGAAATCCCTGGCACAAGGAATGTATGGGAATGCTCAGGAAATGGAGCTGGATTCCCAAGCAGCAGCACAACCAAACAACACACTCCTTGTTCTTTGCAGTTTTGGGTAATTTGATTAAAAGTCAAGTTGTTAAACAATAATATTTAGAACATTTAGATGGGGAAATTTCTCTTATTTTTTTGATCCCAAACCTTTTTCATTTAAGCACAAATTTACCCCCCAACCATTTCTAAAAGCCTTTCTTTTTAAAACAATTGAAGACAAGGAAAATGAGGTGTTACTGGATGCATACTGGGGAGCATAAATCTTATTTATTGAAGAGGCAGCAATGAACTACATATATTACATAATTATATAGAAGATAGCAGGATTGCAGTGTGCTGAGACAGAAAACTGCTAGCATTTGAAAAGAAAAGGGATCATTGGAGGCAATTTATGTAGTTTAGAGTGATTTAAGTGTAGTTAAACAATTGCACATTTTGGTGCAATGTATGACATAATAATCAAAAAGAACTGAAAAGTTTTCAAGTCTGTTTTCCTTGTCAACTTCCCAGCAGATGCTCCACCAGGAAAACCTCTTATTTGTGGGGAGAGGCTGCTCCTGGCCTGGGTTTTCCTGAGATTTGTTCTCTCTTGCTTTGTCGTGTGGTCAGTCACTCCATTCCAACACTGGCAGAGGTTGTGCAGGGATTCTGTGGCTGCCCCATCCCTGGAGAGGTCCCAGGCCAAGTTGGATGGGCCGTGGATCAACCTGGGACACTGAGAGGTGTCCCAGCCCCTGGCAGGGAGTGAAATGAGGTGATCTTAAAGGTCCCTTCCAACCCAAACCATTCCATGGTTCTCCTTGAAGGAGTGTTGGGCAAACTGGTTTGAATGGTGAAAGTTTGAAATCTCATCGTGTTCCAACAGGTTTTGGGAAAGCTGGAGCCATGGCAGAGCTGAAGTAGCTCAGCTGGGAGAGCGTTAGACTGAAGATCTAAAGGTCCCTGGTTCAATCCCGG
>JANRGV010000001.1:146473897-146486099 GCA_024734035.1 Alethe castanea | reverse complement strand
CCACAAAAAACAAAACAACAAAAAAACCAAGACCAAAACAAAAAGAAAAACAAAAACAAACAAACAAACAAAAAACCCCCAACAAAACACCAAGAAACCTTCTCTACCAGCTGGTCTCTGGGATTTCTGTGGGTCCTGCAGTGGGAAGATGAATGCTGAAAACCAAACAAAACAAAAAACCAAAACAAACCAAACAAAAAAAAAAAAAAACCCAAAAAAAAAACCAAAACCACAAAAAACAAAACAACAAAATAAACAAGAACCAAACCAAACCAAAACAAAAAAACTAAAACACCAAAAAAACCTTCTCTACCAGCTGGTATCTGGGATTTCTGTGGGTCCTGCAGTGGGAAGATGAATGCTGAGTGCTGACACTTCTCCTTCCCACAGCTGTGGGTTAGGCTTGAGACTGATTTCATTGCAGTTAGCTCTGTGTGCTAAACTCGTGTTTGAGGAGAACAAGCCCAGATGTCACTGTCACCTCCATGGGGCACAAAGGTGCCAGCTCTGGCTGGGCATCCCCTGCTGCTGCCTTGGGGTGTGGTGCTGGGCCTTTGCACCACTTATTAGTGGTTTATCATCAGTTTTGTCTGTCTTTTCTCGGAGCCAGGATTAACAGAAACACAATTGAGACAGTTTCCTCGTGTTCAGGCTTAGTTGTTTATTTTCTCTTATCAGAAAGTACAGAGAGTATGACAGCACTTTCAGCTCCCTGCTAGAAGTAAGGAAAAATGACCACTACTGCAACTACTTCAAGGTCTTTTAAAGCTGAACAGTCCAATAGAGAATTAACACCTATATTATTTATACTTCTGACCCAATAACTAGATTCTCATGACCCTTAGAGTGACACTGACTGACCAACCAGAAACTACTACCTGAAAACCATGAAGAAGGAAGAAGAAAGTGATAGAAAGAAAGAAAGAAAGAAAGAAAGAAAGAAAGAAAGAAAGAAAGAAAGAAAGAAAGAAAGAAAGAAAGAAAGAAAGGCAGACACTACCCCAAATCCTCCATCTTGTCTCCTTGTCTCATACCTACTACTATACTATAGAAACCTCAAATTTAAAACCCATCACCCTGGGAAAGCACACACTTCAAATTCACTACACGCTCATGATTTCTACTTCATCACTCATATTTAGAAGCTGTCTTCAAGGCCCCGGGACAAAAGCAGTGTTTTCCAGGGGGTCTGTGCTTGGAAGCACAGAAAGCTCAAAAACTCCAGATTTTTGGGATCCAACACTGGCTGAGACCCAGTGAGGAGGGGGAGTAGGGTCCCTGCACCCACTGTTACAGTGGCCAAAGGGAATGGAACTGGTCTGTCCTGTTTGTTGGGACTAAACCCATCTGGCAGGGCTAAAACCTCTTCCCCTCCATGCCCCAGCAGAAGTCACAGAATCACAGATTCATGGAATGGTCTGGGTTGGGAGGGACCTTAAAATGCTGTAGTTCCAACCCCCTGCCATGGGCAGGGACAATTTTCAAGTTGTTCAAGTTGCTCATCCAGCTTGGCCAAACATTGCCAGGGACGATGCAGCCACAGATTCTCTGGGAAATATGTGCCAGAGTTTTACCACCACCACAGAGAACAATTTCTTCCCAAATTCCCATCTAACCATGTCTGCTGGCAGTGGGAAGCCATTCCCTGCATTCTGCCACTCCATCCCTTGTCCCAAGTCCCTCTTCAGCTCTTCTGGAGCCTCTTTAGGCACTGGAAGCGTCTCTAAGATCTCCAAACCTTTTCTTCCCCAGTCTGGGCATTCACATCTCTCAGCATTTCTTCAAAAATAGACCTATTATGTCCAAACCACTTCCTGGGAATAGCTCCTGGCTCCTGCCATGCAAGGAGCTGTGTCTGGGCATTGTCTGGGAGGACACAGATCATCACATTTAAACCATTCAGGTCACCATCAGGTCCCTGGTGTGGGATTTGCCTCTCTCCTTGGGGCTCAGGGCTGCCTTTCTCCAAGGGTTAATGAGGTCAGAACCCTTCAGCACAGCCCACAGTGTGTGAACTGTTCTTAAACCTGAGGGCAATATCGGGGACGTTCACAACACCTGAGCTCTGCTTTCATAACAAAACGAGGCCCAAGACATGCACAAAATTCGATATAATTTAATCCTGCACATGGACGGTGCAGGGAGTTCTGACCTACTTTGATGCAATTTGGGGACCAGGAGGCTCCTGCCTAATTTAGATCCAGGCACAGACAGCTGGAGTAAAGGCTAATTTCCAGCTGGTGCATCCCTGAGCCAGATGATCCTGCCTGAGGGCATCAGCTCTGCAAAGGTCCACCCTGGGTGAGCAGCAGCTGCATTTTTGTGGTGTTGAATTTGAGATGTTGTGTTTGGGTGGCTGCTCTTGGCAGAGGAATTTGCCCAGCAGGACCCCTGGTGTCTCTTCAAGGCTTAAGCAGGTGATGATGTTTCTGGATTATACACAAGTTATTTTAAACACATCCTGGTCAGGGAAGTATTTTCTGGAATGCTGCAGGATCAGACAGCCTGAAATTCACAGCTTTTAGAGCACCACCAGAAGGAAAAGGGAAAGAAGAGTCCTGCTATGAAGAAGAGATTGGATGAGCTTTGAGGTTGATCTTGAGAAGGTCAAGGGTTTGCTGCTTCTCACTTGTCTTTTTGGACATTTTGGCATGTCCTGTCTCTGGTGTTTGCCTGAAGGGCTCCATGGAACAGGAATTAGAAAGGGACAAAGGAGCAAACACAGAGCAAAGTTACTCAGTTTAGTGTGGTGTCAGCACATTAGACACCATCATTTGACAAGGATCAAGGTAAAAATAGGAAATGGTCAGGAAAGAGTAGAAAACTTCATCAGGGAATGACAGAGTACCCTGAGCTGGAAGGACTCACAAGGATAAAATCATAGAACTATTAAGATTGCAAAGAATTTCCAAGATAGAGACCAAGCTTTGACCCATCACATCCTTGTCAACAGTGAGAGCACTGAGTGCCATGTCCAGCCATTTCCTGGACACTTCCAGGGATGCATCATCAATTCCAAGTCCTAAAACTCTGCTGAAGCCCGGGATTGAACCAGGGACCTTTAGATCTTCAGTCTAACGCTCTCCCAGCTGAGCTACTTCAGCTCTGCCATGGCTCTAATTTTCCCAAAACCTGTTGGAACACGATGAGATTTCAGACTTCTGCCACTCAAACTGGCTCAGTGGACACTTGACTTTTTTTAATATATAAACGCCTGGCCCAAACATGAATTATCAGACCCCAGAAAGTTCAACAATTATCAACGTCTTCCAATGAGAATGGCTGTGGTGGATTAGTACCCAAGACTGGAATTATTCTTACAGCCACATTTGCAGTGGTACCACCTGGCCAGGCTGGTCTTCATAGAAACATGGAATGGTCTGGGATGGAAAGGATATTACTGGACCAGTTCCACCCTCTGCCATGGCCCAAAAATATTCTGCTAGACCAGGGTGCTCCAAGCCTTGTCCAGCCTGGCCTTGGACACTTTCAGGGGCAGCCACAGCTTCTCTGGGAAACCTGTGCCAGGGCCTCACCACCCTCACAGCCAAGAATTCCTTCCTAATATCCTGACCAACCCTGCCTTTTTTCAATTTAAAGCCATTCCCTGTGTCCTGTCACTCCATCCCTTGTCCCAAGTCCCTCTCCAGCTCTCCTGGAGCCCCTTTAGGCACTGGAAGGGGATCTGAGCTCTCCCAGGAGCCTTCTTTTCTCCAGGCTGGACATTCCCAGCTCTCCCAGCCTGGCTCCAGAGCAGAGGGGCTCCAGCCCTTGGAGCATCTCCGTGGCCTCCTCTGGATCTGCTCCAGCAGCTCCACATCCTTTTGAAGCTGGAGGCCCCAGAGTTTTCTCAGAGGCTGAACTAATCTGTCCCTCCACAGAGCTGCCATCATCCCTGTCCTGAGTGCTCTCACTGGGTCACAAGGATCCATCTGCAGGTTTTCCCTAGGAAAGGGAAGATGTGGCTGCCTGGCTCACGTGGACTTGGTTCTGCCTTTCCAGCTGTCCCATTTTTGCCTCAGCAGCTTTCTCCTTGTCAAGGAAAGTGGCTTCCCACCAGCTTTCCTCAGACAGGAAGGAATGATCCCAACATGGAAACTGTGGTATTTGACAGCCCACTCTGCCTTGCTGGAAATACTGAAGCTTCAGCTGGGTACAAAATTCCTGTGGAAAGCTGAGCTACGCTGCAGCTTCACAAATGCTCAGCAGTGTTGATGGAAAGGATGGAAGTGAAGAATCTGATGAAGAACAAGCCTTGAAGGAAGTGCTACATTGCAGTTAAATTAGAAGTCTGAGGAGCTGACTCGCTGGGAGCTTGGTTTTTTCAGCTGGTGAAACACCAGAACTGAAAATCTGTGGGCAAAGTCATCAGAAGTCAGACTTGTGGTGCCAGTTTGACGAGTCACATGGAAGAAGTTGGAAGATCAGACTTTTCCTTATTGAAGAGGAAGAAATTAAAGCTGTTTTTCCAGCTCAGTTCAGACCTCAGGGCTGGAGCTCTGTAGGGAGAGAATGAAGTGGAAGGAGGAGTGAAATATTGGGATATCTCCTGTTGTCCTCTCTCCCCTGCCCAAATTCCCTCTGAAAAAAACCTTCTGTGTAATTTATATCTTATTTAGTCTTTGGGGTGTGTTTTGGTGTCTTCATCCCATGAAGGATATGAAAAAAATGTCCAAACTTACCAGTGGAAGAGATTAATAAAGTGCCTTCTGCACTAGGAATTGCTGTGTAAACATTGTTAAGCCAAAGAAAAGAGAGAGTAAAGGGAAGGATATTAGAGGATCTAGAGAAAGAAAGAGTACTTTAGGATCTGGAGAGGAATCATTAGGAGTTGATGGCTTATTGATTCTTCTGATGCAGGAACTAAAGGTTATCATTGGAAAAGAGCGAGTGTCAAACTTGGAACAAAGAAGGAGGAATTTCCTCACGTGGTATCTGGTTATCTGTGCAAATCCCTGCTATTATAGATCCCTCAACTGTAAAATGTTTAAAAGATGACTGGGAAGATGTATGGGGAAAAAAAAAAACAAACAAACAAAAAAAAACCAGCTAAGAGCATGCAAAAACTTCCTGCTTTGGTTCATGCAGGGCCTGAGCCACAAATCTCTGGAGATCAGGAGAGCATCTGGTGATATAACACCCCGCTGTTCTTCCTTTTTTAGGCACTAACTCGTGGAAAATGTTGGGTTTTGAGGTGGATGTTCTTCTGTACATCTCCTCTGGCACCTCCTTGTCCTCACACTCCGGCTCTGGAGGCGCCAGGGTGGTGTCAGCCTGTGAAACCCTGCTGGAAAATTGGGCAGAGATGTGCTGGGGGTGTCATTTCATGCCACCAGCCAAGTGTTCAATCACCACTCCCACTTGAGTGTCTCAGCCTCTGGCCATGACAAACAGATGACAGGCGATCCCTCTGTCCCTGCTTTCCCTCCTCCCATTTTTTTCCCCTTTTCCTACTGCTCCAGCCTGATCTGCCTGTGCTTTCTCAAATATCCATCTGCCATCAGGCAGAAGCAGCTGTCAAAGGTTGTGGAATTGCATCCATGCAACCTGGGAAGCTGATTGTCCTGGGCTGCATCCAAAGAGATGCAGGCAGCAAGTGAGGAAGGGCATTTTGTCCCTCTGCTCCAGCCTGGAGAGATCCCACCTGGAATGTTGTTGGGGTCCCAGCACAGGAAGGACATGGATGTGCTGGAGCAAGTCCAAGGTGATCAGAGGGATGGAGCAGCTCTGCTGAGAGGAAAAAAATGAGAGAATTGGGAATGTTCAGCCTGGAGAAGAGGAGACTCTGGGGTTACCTAATTGTGGCTTTCCAGTATCTGATGGGAGCTCACAAAAAAATGGAGAGAAACTTTACAAGAATCTAGAGTGACAGAAGAAAGGGGGAATGGCTCTAAGATGAAGAGTAGATTTAGATTACAGATTAGGAAGAAACTCTTGGCTGAGAGAGTGGTGAGACCCTGATACAGGTTATCCAGAGAAGCTGGGGCTGCTCCATCCCTGGAAGTGTCCAAGGCCAGGCTGGATGGGGCTTGGAGCACCCTGGGATAGGGGAAGGTGGATCTGGATGGTCCTTTCCAACCCATTTCCAAGCCATTCTGTGATTCCATGATTTGCTGAGAGTTACCATCAAATTATCCCAACTTTCCTGTCCCTGTCCAGAGCCGTGCTGGCCTTTGTGCTCCAGTCTGGATTCACCACCTCTTGTGGAATTCACTCTTTTTAAATTGGGCTCAGGGCATCACCCAGAAGGAGGCACAGAGAGGTGACCTTTATCACCCAACCCAACCCATCAAATTTGTCACCCATGTTAGTTTTTCCTGCAGACACCCTGGCACCAAACTCTGCCCTGATGGGATTTTGCCCCATTTCCCCACTCTTTCCCCAGCTCTGCCCCAGGGGAGTGACATCCAGCTGCAGGGTTGAGATGTGATTGCTTTTCACTCCCTGACTTGGCTCTGATGTGTCATAAAAAAACACATGTTCTTCCTCTAGGCTTCTTGAAATTTTTCTGTCTCATTACACCAAGAGGGCTCCTGTTTTACTTGAAAATCATTTTTAGTGATTATCTCTATTTTGTTGTCACTATTTTCTCTTTCTGCTCTTTCCCCAGACTTTTATGAAAACGATCTCATTAAGAATGTGAAACTCCTGTTTCTGAGAAAGGTTTCTTGAGGTTTGCAAAGGTCTCTCAGCAGGAAGTTTGCTCAGCTCCATTTTCCCCTCTGGTTGAACAGACCCCCAAGTGAGCCCATTAAGGAAAAATGGACTGCTTGAAAATAAAATTGTACAAAAAATGCAACAGCAGCAGTGGCAGCACCTCTGAAATGTAAGGCTCCAATAGGCAACAAACCATATTTGCAAAACTCCTCTTTGATGGCAATTTAATGTGTTAGGGAAAGAAAGAGATAATGGCCCAAAGGGCACTGGGGATGTTTGCCACCACAATGGCCGTGAGGGGATGGAAGATGAGGCCTGGGATAACATCATTGTTATTCTGGAAACACAAAATGCAGCTCTGAAAAACAGAGTTAATGAAGCCCAGCTGCCAAACTCTGCCTGTCACACAGCCCTTCCCTCTCCCTTCTGATGTCTAAAAGATGCTGAGATTGTCAGTCCATCATTCAGGGGGATGGCGCTAGGGGTTATTTAAATTTTTAAAGTAAAATTTAGGAATTCAGGCTATGAATGACAGCTCTGCTGTCCTAAGGTGCAGTATCCCTGTGCTGGAAACACAGACCTTGGATAGAGGAATGCAGAAATAATCAGGGCCTGGGTGAATATTTGCAATTCAAAAATGAAATTTGAAGCACCCACAAACTCACTGTTAGGGAGGATCAGTGAGAACAAACCCCAGACATGGAATTTAAGTTCTCCCCAAGTTTAAATCCCTATTTTCTGAGAAAACCAATGTTTTAGTCTTTTGTAGTGAATGTTCTCGAAGAGAGAGACTTGAATGATCTTAGAAACCTCAGAAGGTTTGGGTTGGAAGGGACCTTAAAAATGATCTCATTCCCATCTCCCTGCCATGGATCTTCCACTGCTCCAAGCTCTGTCCAACCTGGCCTTGGACACCTCCAGGGATGGGGCAGCCACAGCTTGTCTGGGCAACACCTTGGGTCCATTCCACTTGGAGTGGAAGAGCAAATTTGGAAAAGCAGAGGTCTGTGTTCACGTTTCAGACAAAGGAATGTATTTAAGGCAGAACTTTCTGAGCTTGATGAGGGCACCTCAGCTCTGTGTGGAAAATAAAGGCAATGCCCATGCCCATGGTTGTGTCTTGCAGGGACACAGCTGAGCAGGCAGCAGGGAAAACCTCATCTGAGAGCCTTGGAGCAAGCACTGAGAGACACAAGCCTTGTCCTAAATTTGTTTTGTGCCAGTTGCTGTGTTGAAACCCTGAAACCTGGGAGTTTTGAACTTTATGTGCTTTCTGACCCTCAAAAAAACGCTGCTTTTGACTTGAGCTTGGAGAAGGCTTCCAAATTTGAGTGATGGAGTTGGAATCACAGGTGTGTAGTAGAAGTGTGTAATATCACATGGTGAAAGGTTTGTAATTTGAGGTTTTAGAATACAGGTATGGGACAAGATGGAGGTTCTTGGACATTGGCTCTTCTTCCTTCTTGTTCCTTCTTCTTGGTTTTAGGTGGTACTTTTTTAATTGGATAGAAAGCGCCGCAATGCAGGTCACAGCTGTTTGGTTATTGGGTCAAAGGCATAAATAATATAGATGTTAGCTTTTAATTGGATAGTTAGGCCTTAAAAGGCTTGTAACAAGCAAGATACAGCTCCATTTTCTCACTTCTAGCTTGTTAGCTAGAGGTGCTGCAGAACTCTCTGTACTATAGATAAGAGTTAGTAAAGAACTGGGTCCAAACACAAAAATCTTGTCTCTCGTGCTTCAATCCCTACTCTGACTGAAGGCAGAGGAAAAAAGAAGATAGCCACTAATATTCCTGAATATAGCAATCCTGCAGTTCAGGTCAAGTCCTGCTGCTTTCCCTTAATAATGTTGGCAGATCCTGCTCTGCCCAAGACTCTCAGTGCCTTCCCCAGATCTTCCCTCCAGTATGGATCACCCACTGCTATTTCAACCCAGCAAAACTTCATTTTCAGCAGAATAAACCAAACACATTTGGGAATCACTTATTTAATAACTGTCAGTGGACCAGAGGAATGAAATAGGTGTAAAAAGACACAAGAGCAGTACCAAGAAAATATTTGTAAAAATAACAGGTGTTTTAAAGTGTGTAGGGGTGTGTAAATATATTTATAAGATATTAATATATAAACCAGGTGGCCCAGAACCCCATTAGGGAATGAATTGTTCTTGCCAAACATTCTTTGGTGAGGTTCCCTGAGAGATTTCCCAGAAACTCCTAAAAATTAATAGTAAACAGCCATTCTTGGGGGCTGAGAGATATTTTCTGCCTCTGCTTAACATCCCAGCCTCCTTCTGAAGTTTTTAATTGTTTTACAAAACATCCAGAAGGTGCAGGGGAAAAAATAATGGAAGAAAAGAGAGAGGGAAAGATGAATATAAACAGAATCTACAAATAATGGGCTTCACATTGAAAAGCACAGAATGATTGCTTGGACAGTGATCGTGTCTTGATGTATAAATGGGTTTGTTACTTAACTCTGGTGATTCATGCTTCAGGCACAGGGATGAGGCAGCTGCCAAATTTCATGCTGGGAAGGAATTTTCTCTCCCAGAACAGATTGACAGGGAATTTGTAAAGATGAAAGGTCAGTCCACAGGGCCAAATGTTATCATTGTGAACATGTGGGCAAGAGGAGCAACATCACAGAGGCCAAAAATGCTGTGTTTTATCTCATGATACCAAATATCCTCCAAAAATCAGTGCATAACCCTTTATCCCTTTCTCCCACACCTCCACCAGAGCTGCAATCCACTGAGGAATGACTTTATTGGGCAGGGTGAGACCACTCTCCTGTCTCCTATGCATGAATCCTGGAGCAACACAAAATATTCTTCACAACATTTATTTCAACCACGTTTCTAAATAAAGCTGAGCTGAAGCTATGTGAGTTTTAGTTGTTGGATATTTGGGGTAGGGAGAGTTTTTTTTTTTTCCTTTTGTCTTTAAAGAGTGTCTAAAGAACATGTTCCAGCTGTCTGGAAGGAAAGAACTAGAAAGGAATAGAGAACAAAGGGAAACCAGTGGAGATATTTAATTGAGATAATTTTAGCTGCTCTAAATGTCACAGGCAATCTTGTACAAGTACTTGGGGAGAGGAGAGGAGGAAAAAAGTTCTGTGCTGGTCATTCAGCACCCAAATTAAGGAGAGGGAGTGTCCTTTTAGAGATCAGGCAAGACCCTACCTGGAAGTTCTTGGGTAATTGCTTTTTGAGTCTCAGGGGTCTCCTCTAAACCCACAAGACATCAGTGCAAACCACAAATTCATCCAGACCAAATAGCCTGAGGGGAAATTATGGGACTGAGAAAGGAAATAAGGTGCTCTTAAGGGGGGGCAGCCTGGGTGTGGTGAGCTCAGATCCCACCTCTGTGCCTTAGGTGAACATCTGATGAGGCACTTGTGGGTCAGAGCAGGGCTTGGTCACTCCTGGTGGGATCTCTGTGTTCTGTGTCACCAAATGTGCACAGCCAGGGAGAAGTACACACAATGGGGTGTTGGAGCAGGCTGCCTGTGGCAGCCATGGAGTCCTGGACAGATTTAACAGATGTGTAGATGTGGCACTTGGGGACATTGGCAGAGCTGGTTTAATGGTTGGACTTCATGATCTAAGAGGTGTTTTCCCAACGTAAACAATTCTCTGGTGTTGGCTTTCCTGTGATATCTGGGATGCACAGCCTGGGGTGTGTGTTCCAAGGTTTAAGACAGTCAGGTTGATACCTTGGTCTGGCCTGATGGATTTTAAATATTATCCAAAATACAAACCTCTTGCTGAATTTGGGTAGGTACTGATGTGGGGGTCAGAACTCTTCAGCTGTGGAGAAATCACAATCCATGCCCCAGTTAAAAGAGAGGTGCTCTGGACACGGTTTCCTAAAATTCCTGGAGAGGGAAGCCTATCCCATGTCTATTTGGGACAAAACCAGACTCTTTTTTAATTATTTGAGGACATGGCTTAGTGGTGAACACAATGGTGATGCTGGGTCCATAGCTGGACTTGATGATCATTGAATTACAGAATGGTTGGAAGGGACTTTAGAGATCACCAGTGCCACCCGCTGCCATGGCAGGGACACCTTCCACTGTCCCAGGTTGTTCCAAGCCCCAGCCAACCCAACCAACCTGGTCTTGGACACATCCAGGGTTGGGGCAGCCACAGAATCCCTGCACAACCTCTGCCAGTGATCTTAGAGGTCTTTTCCAACAGTAACAATTCTATTATTCTATGTAAGAGATAAATACGATTTTAATACAACCCTCACCTCCTTATCCCCACCTAAACTTGAGCTTTGAGTAGACATTTCATGTTCAGTAAACTTCCTGCATGATCACTGACAGAAACCTGGGGGTATCCTGGTGAGGCTGTCTCACCCTCACAAAACTTGGGGAGGGAGTTGCAGAATTTTGGAGAACCAGCATGGGAAGGATCTATGTGCATTGTGGAGGCCATAAAACTCCAAATCTTAGGGTTTCCCCCTCTGTCACAAACTCCCAAACATTGTTCTGAGCAGCCTGGTCTAGAGAAAGATCATGGCAGGGGGTTGGAATGGGATTATCTTTTATATCCATTCCAACCTAAATCCTAGGATCCTAGGGTTGTATGATTCCTTCAGAGACCCTCCCTGGCTCTGAGCAAAGCACTGCAGGGACTCTCCCCCCTCTCTGCTGCATCTCCAAGAGATGAGAAAACCTGGCTCTAACCCCCCCAGAGTAGGCACCACATTTGGGGAGCCATGCCCACAGCATCCCTTATTTTAGCAATGCCTTGGGGGTGCTGCCGTGGCTCATTTTCACCCCCTGGAAAGCTCCCCGGCATCTGCCTCCCTTCCCTGCTGGCAGGCAGGTGGAAGAAAGGCAGGAGCGTGCGGCAGATCCCCGGCACACACACACACACCACTCATCCCTTTTGTCTGCCCCTCTCCCTGCTCCCACTCCCCCCTTCTCCCCCGCACGCCCGCCCACCCCGCTGTCTCACCCCAGGATGGCTCATGGCTCTCCGGGTACCTGCAGGGATGGATGCTCTACCCTCGGCTTCTCCTCAATTACCGCCGAGCTGCTGCTTTGCCCTGCCCTCCCCTCCCTCCCCGGCTGCTGGAAAAGAGAAAACGGGGGAAGCGAGGTGGGAAATGCAGGACAGCTCATCCTCCCCCGCAGCGGGGGCTGAGGCTCCTCCGGGAGGGTCAGCGTGGGGGTCCTGTCCTGGGAGAGAGGGGAGAGAGGGCAGCGATGGGCAGGGAAGTGTTGGAAGGGATGGATAAATGACCCTGCATACCTGTATCCCTGCATCCCTGCATCCCTGCAACACTCCATCCCTGTATCCCTGCATCCCTGCATCCCTGCATCCCTGCATCCCTGCATCCCTGCATCCCTGCATCCCTGCATCCCTGCATCCCTGCAACACTCCATCCCTGTATCCCTGCATCCCTGCATCCCTGCATCCCTGCATCCCTGCATCCCTGCATCCCTGCATCCCTGCATCCCTGCATCCCTGCAACACTCCATCCCTGTATCCCTGCATCCCTGCATCCCTGCATCCCTGCATCCC
>JANRGV010000001.1:146446984-146473434 GCA_024734035.1 Alethe castanea | reverse complement strand
TTTCTCTCTCTACTTTTTTTTTTTTCTCCCCTCCCTTCCCCCCCCTCCTATTTTCTTTATTATTCCCTCCCCCTTTTGGTCTTGCTACGATTCAACAGATCTATGGGGACAAAAATTTCCATCAGCAGCTTTATTTTCCCCCCAGATATGACCAGCCCTCTTGAAAGATAACCTGAGGAGAAGGGTGATGGAATAAATTCCCATGGTCTTGCAGGAACAAGGAACAGATTGGTGCCAGGATCACTCCTGTCCCAAATTTATGCTTCTAATCCTGTGGATTTCCCATCCTTGGGATATCAAGGCCATGTTGGATGGGGCTTGAAGCAGCCAGGACTAGTGGAAGGTGCCATGGGAGAGGTTGGAACAAGATGCCCTTCAAAGGTCCTTCCAACCCAAACTTTCCTAGTATTTTATGACCTCCAGCCTCAGACCACCAAGGAATTGTGTTAGTTGTGTTCAGTGTTGGGGAAGTGATGTACTGAGGAGTTATGAGAGGTTTTTAGAGCAAGGAACTCCTGAAAATCTTTCCACAGCAACTCACTCCCCAGCTCCTCCCACCCCTGTTTTAATAAAGCTTTTAGTGACGTTTGGGGCCTCCTAGATTTGGAAGGAAGAAATTAGCGCAGTCTGCTGCTGTTTCTCACGTTCTTCTGTTTCCCTCAAGCTTCCCTGCTGGCTCTAATTACCCATCTCTCATTTACAGGTACTTAAATAAAGGAAATGGGAACGCTGGCAGGGATGAGGATGTGCTGAATGAGGCTCCCTTTATTCCAGAAGTGACCTCGCATCACCCCTGCTGTTCTTAGCATGCAGGAGATGCTCTGTTGTTTTCTTGGGACAAGGGGACAAAATTTCTACACTGACTCCAGCTGTAGCTCCCTGTGAATAGGTGAGATTAGCAAGGATGCTTAGAGGAAATCTTTTGTTAACAGCAATGCTTGGTGGGGATAAAAATAAGGGAAACAGCTTGGAAGAAGGAGAAGCAATATGGAAAGTGGGGAAAAAAGGTAAATTGAGTCACAACTTGGTGACAGAGCTGCTAAAAAAGAGGAGAGCCTAGTTTGTCTTCACAGTGGTGATGGCTGTGAGAGCAGGGAGCTGAGAACTGGCAGAGCTCTGTGGACACGGGTTGGGCTGGGAACAGCAGCCTGGTGTCCTGCTGTGATTGTGGAAAGGCTCCTTGTCCCCTTAGAGTCCCTTGGAATGTCCCTGTGGAGCCCAATGCAAAGAGACAGACACACATCCCTGTTCAGAGATAGGTACAAACCATGCCCACCAAATGAGTTACAATAAAGCCCTGAGGTTTTCCCTTCACTTTTAGGAATGTCCCAGCGCTGAGCACACTTGGGTTGAAACCCTGGTGCCAAATTAAGCAGAACATGGCTTTAAACCTGTCTGAGGTGTTGTCCAAAGACACCTCTGTGGCCAAATCCTGGCCAGGTTTGGAAATGCTTTGGGATTTCAGCCTGAATGAAGGAAAATAAAGCATTTAGGTGGTGGGAGCTTAGGTGTTCCTGAAGAAAGAAAAGTCATCCATCCATTCAGCAAGGCAGTAACTGATTAGTGGTCCAGGCAGGGAGGAAAATGTTTGGGTGATACCTTAGAGGACACCTGCAGTACCACATGCAAAGCCTTCCCTGAGCATTCCTTAGCTCCCTCAGGAATATTCCCTCATGGAAACAGAGGTGGTGCCACTCACAGGACTCTAATTTGATGTGGAAGAGGGGCTGTGGTGGATTCTCCACAGGGTGGGCTGTGGCTCTTCACCATAAGGCAGGATTCTCTCTTATGGCCACAGGACAATCCCATTGATGGAATCTCCCCATGAGCCAGTCTGACTTCACTGATGGACAACGAGGCTCCCACCACCCCTAAAGTCCTTCCCATGTGCTCTAGTCCAGGGGGAAAAATCCATGTGGGTGCTGAGAAATGTGAAAGGGAGACTTAACACGGATTTACCCACAGGAACAGCAGGAGGAGCAGGAAAGGCCTGGAGCAGCCTGAGCCCCTCGCTCCTCATCATCTGAGTAGCTGGTACAGCCAAAAACCTGTGGCTGCACAGCTTCCCTTGGTCACCAGGGGAATCACCACCAAGGGTGGCATCACCAAGGGTGGGACCTTGCCCCATTTTCCTTGTGTGCCTGTGACACCCCAGTGCTCCACCAGCACCACCACCCCTCTCACTCTGCTTTGGGGGTGTCAGTGTGGAACCCAGAGTGAAATGGGGTGCAGGGGAGCCACAGATGACCTGTAGCTCTCTGTGGGAGCATCATCCTGGCAGGTGATGATGAGCAGAGCTCTCCTGGCTTGGTCTCACCTCTCACCCCATCACTCTTGTTTTTGGTTTTTTTTTTTTCCCCCCAGAGTTGTGATTTGCAGTGCTTGCTGCTGAGGAGGAGTTTAAAAAAAAAAAAAAAAAAAGCATTAAAATCACAAACTTTTACTAGAACACTTAGAGGGACACTCTGAAGGGGGGCAGGTGGGTGGGAGAGGAGTCAAGTGTGAGGCCCAAAGTGGGCCAAACTCAGCTGTAAAACGTGGCAGAAGAAATGTCACAAACCAGCTGTGAACCAGGCCCTTTGACAAATGTGTTTTCCTAGCTCGTAAGGGCTGTGCAGGGGAGGAAAATGAAGCTCATTTGGAGATGTCTTTCTATTTGTGTTGACCTCGGGAGGGTCATAACAGCCAACACCAGAGTGTGAAAAATGCTGATACCTGCTTTGACTTCCTTGCTTTAGCCTCAGGCTGGCTTGAGGAGGCAAAAAGCAACACAAGGAGAGACTCATTAACATTTCCTCTGCCCAGCAAGGAAACCAAAATAACAAACATCTCATTAAATAAGGAGAGGGGAGAATTACAAAACACAGGAGATATTTTTAGCCGGAAAACAAAGCGCTTTATCTTCCCCTCAAAGTAGGGCTTTCCAGATGAAAAGGGATATGGGGAGAATTCTGCACCAGGAGGAGTGGCACTAATAACAACGATCATTATGGGGTAATATTGATAGCAGGATGCCCTCAGATTCCCAATTGCTTCCACGTCCTCCCAGTAAGCGATGAGTGGGCCCTGGGGGACAATGGGTGGCCATGAAGAAAAGACCCACTGACTGTGAGCTGTGTTTTGAATGCAAAACTCTGTGTTGTGAGTGCCAGCTCCAGTGCAATAAAGTGTTCCAGGGCTGGAGATGGATGAATAGAGACGTATGGTGCAAATTAAATGTGCTATTCTTTTCCCCCTTTCATTCCATGTGAGTTTAAAAGCCCAACACCTTGATTTCTTCCTAATTTTATTTCCTTCTGAGGGTTTTGCTACCAAACAAATGACTGGGCAGCTTTGTATGGTGAGCTGTAGGAGAATCAATAGGGATTAAAAGGATGTGGAGGCAGATGGGGGGAAAATGTGGTTTCTTATTTTCTTCTTTTTTTCTTCTAGAAAGAGGAAGAAATTATGGAAAGGAAAGGGAAAATTCTAGCACAGGGAATATAGGATAATGCAGAAAATCCCTTGTTCACCACTAGAAGATATTAGTTCCTGCAAGAATATGGGATGAATTGCCTACATGGCTTCAGGCTTCTAATTTTAGGTGCTTCAAAGAGTCCTGGGTGAAAGACAGGAACACAATGCACATCTCAGTGAAAACTGGGGAGGGACCCTGGCAGCACAGGAGGGCACTTCAGCATCCGCCAGAGCTCTTCAGAACATGTGCAGCACAAAAATCAGCGGCACCAGAAACTTCCCCAAGTTCCCCTCGGGATCCCCCCCTTCTCACTCACCCACCAGGTTCATCTGGCTCACAGCTCAGGCTGCTCTCCAAGGAGTGACATCTCTCGCCATAAGGAGCCTCTGAGCAGAACACTCATGCAGATGAGGTGGCAAAGGCCTGTCAACCTCCCCAAAATCCCCAAATCAAGCAGGTTTGCTCTAAGGCGAGGTGCAGTGAGAGCCCACAGGCTGAGCTGATGCCAAGGGGTGAGTGCCAGGCTCTGGGTGCATCGTGTCCTCAGCACAAGTGACAGCACAGGGGAAGGTGCCAGTGACTCAGTGTCCCTTTATTCTGGTCCCTCTCCCCTCAGGGGAACACTCAGTAGCTGCTCACTGCCACAAGCTCCTTTTGCTGCCTTTAATTGGTCTGTTGCCTTTTCCCTTTCTCACTCCTCACTTTTTTTTTGGATCTGATCCTAACCTACGGTGCTTTAAAACTCTCCAGGAAGCTCTAGGGAGACAACCCACGTTGCCACCATCCCTGCTGAGCTCTGAGGTGTGGCTTTTTGCTATTTTCTCTCCATTCCTTACTTCAGCTGAGCTCTTTAGGAGCAAATTGCTCACCCTGATCCTCACTTCCCACTTTCCTTTCTGCTCTTCTTGCCCCTCTCTTACCTTGGACATCCTGTGGCAATTTTCCCTCCTCTCCATCCTGTTCCAATCCATGGATCCTGTCCTTCCCTGCCTGTCTGCCTCTCTGTGCCTGGATTTGCCTGTCTGCCTCAAATGCCTCTCTCCATCACCTCACTCCACATCTCCCTCCTCCCTTGGCTTCCGGCTCTCCTCTCTCCTCCTCCTCTTCCCACACACCTCGCTTTAATTAGAAATACAAAGAAAATGCTTATCACACATGTCTTAATCAGCAACTCATTCCCCAGCAGGTCCAGAAGGAAAACCCCCATTCGTCCTCGATTCTCCCACTTCCCCCACCACCTCCACAGAATTAGGAGGAGAGTGATTAGGGGGAGAGCTCTGTGACAGGAGGCTGAATGAGATTAACCCAGAGACCTGGAAAAGCTGGAGGGAAGAGCCAAGAGAAACGTGGTGATGTTCAGCAAGGGCTAATTCTGGAATTTCTTGGGAAAAAAGCATCCCTGGCAGCAATGGACTGAGAGAACTGGACCTGGGAGTGCTCAGCAGGCTGAGGATGATACAGCAGCATGTCCTGGCAGAAAAAAAATTATCCTGGATTGCAGGAGCATAAATACAGCCAGGAGATCATGGAAGTTATTATTCCCTCTAATCAGAGCATTTTAGATCATATTTAGCTGCTGCAATCAGGTTTGGGCTTCTTAATACAAGTCTCTGATCACAGGGAGAGAGTTCAGGCCATTGGGATGAGCTGGTGCCTGATGTGGGATTAGACACTGGAGAAGTGATGGCTCTGGGGGACCTAACAGCAGTGTCCTGTACCTGGGGGGAGGTTATCAAGGAGATAGAACCAGGATCTTCTGGTGGCTGGTGAGAGATCAAGAAGCATCAGGTCCAAATCCCAGCAGGACACTCAGTTTGGGCACAAGGAAAAAGGTTTTCCCTCTGAGCAGTCGGCATTCCTGGGGTTTTCAGTGTCTGAAACTATCTTGGCTGACCCAGCAGCTGACTCAGCTTGGAGTAGGAGGCTGAGCTAGAAACCTCCCGAGTCCCTTTCATCCTTAATAATCTTGAGGTCCTGCAATGAGAGCCAAGTGTCAAATGAGGCCATTCAGACCTAGGATTCCTCCCCAGCTGAAAAGTAAGGGAGGAGCAGAGAGAGGCAGCAGGGCTTGGAAAAGGAATCATTTATTGGAGCAGGTTTAGGAGCCATTTCATCCCAGGCTCTGGCATTTGATGGGACAAGGAGAGGCTGAATGCAGGCCATCTTGCACAGTTAGTGCCACTTTAAATTGTCCCCATCCTAGGGGTCATTTCTGGGGCTCCTGGGTGAAAAACCCTCCAGGGAATATCTTTGCACCAATCCAGAGATACAAAGGCTGCAGAGTCTCTCCCAGTCCAGGTTATCTCTTCCTGGCAGAGCAGGTTTGAGGCAGACTCTGGGGTGCTGAGACTGCAGCACAAAAGGCTCCAGATCTGTCCCAGCCATTCAGGTGATTGAAGTTTGACTTTTCCTGAACACAAACACAGCTGCTCCAAAATCTTGCGCTTAGGAAAACTGGGTGAAATTGGAGAAGTAAGCAAGGCAGGGGGCAGTCATGTGGGAAGAAGTGGCATTGGGAGAGGCTGCTGGATTAGGAATCCTGTGTTATACCCTCAGAGTTTTGTCCCCTTCCCCAGTCACTCTGTTCCTCCCTCCCTTCAACCAAACCACGCAGCCCTTCTAGGTCAGCTGCTAATGTTTTAAATAATTTTTTTGTTCCCTGAGAACCATCACCTGCTAGGGAACAGACACAGGCCCTCCTGCACCACATAGATTTGAGAGGAAAAAAAAGGAAAAAAGTGGCCCCTGCCCCTCATGCCCTTCAACTTAAACACCACCAGTTTTTGATTCTGCTTTAACCAAATGCCTGGGCTCACGCAGGACTTTACTGCCTCCTCTGGGACAGCTGAATTCCCACCAGGAAACACCCAGTTCCCATCCTAAGCCTCCCTGGCACACTGCCCACCATCCTGAGCACAGGCAGGGCACCCCCCACCACCACCCCGCTGCCAACAGGCTCCAAACCCCTTTTTAGATTATCCTGATGAATCAGCATCCCACTGCCTCCGGCCACTGGCACTGGGAAGGGATGAGAAGGCCCAGATGTCCTCAGCACCTCTCTGAGGGTGTTCCGGTGGGGAAACTCTCTCGGATTAGGGAATCCTTTATCCCTGGCTTATGTAAGACCCGGAGACTCCTTTTATGGTTGGCTTTTCCTGCCTTGTCAAGAGCGAAGAACAAATGTAGCTTCATCTGCGCTGGTGGGTTGGCTCACTGATTAAGCATCTGATTCAAAGCTAAGCACAGAACAGGCTTTTGATGGGTGGATTTAATTCGGTGTAAGAACCAGGATGTCGTCCCCCTCCCTCACCCAGTATTCCCAAGATAGTGGTTGGTCTGGTGCGATTAAGCCGCGGGGATGACTCCCACCTACCAAAGCCTGAGAAAGTCCAGAGCGCTCCAATTTGTGCTGAACTGGCTCCTTTGAGTGTTTCCCCCTCTGCTTCCCCCCTCCTCTTTGCTTTTCCTTTCTCTTCTCTCTCCCCCTTTTTTTTTTTCCTTTTTTTCTTTTCGCTGCTGATTTACCACCATTCCCAGGCATTTGCATGAGGAGTGAGCTCACCCTGTGTGTGCTCAGGGGGTGTGCGGGGGTCCGTGGGTGTCTGTCTGGGTGTGTGACACACCAGATTCCTCCCCGAGCCCCGCCAGGGGACGCATGTTAATGATGACCTTGCTGAGTAAAGAGTTGTGGAAGGAATAAGCGCTTTTCCTGCGCTCCGAGAGGCGGAAGGTGCGATTACTCATCCATCTCTCCAACTGTCTCCAGCACCTTTTCAAGCGCTTCTCGCGTCGAGTCTGGGGGCGTGAGCGAGGGGGTGGCGAGCGAGGGGAGGCTGCCAAAATCTGGGTTGCCACAGACACCGGCATCTCTGTTCCTCCAATGAACGCTGCGCTGGGAGTGCGAGAGGAGGCTGGGCACCACCCACATGTTGAGCTGCGCGGAGTATAAGTAGATGGAGGAGCCTGGACTAGTGGCAGCTCAGACAGGGAGGAGAAGCAGCTCTTCAGCATCTCCAGTGAAAGCGGCTTTTTGACTCACCAAGTTTTTCCCCGAGGAGAAATCACCCGGATTTTTTTGCTGCAGCTTCCAGCTTCTTTGTGCATCTCTGTGTGATTTTCTCCGGCGGGAGACTTTGCGGCGTTCCAGATTCCCGGCGGGATTGGACATCTTATCCAACTCCTCTCCTTGTTCCTGGAGGATCCTGGTTCTCTCTGGGACACCCCTGAGCACGTGAGACCGGCGTTTCCAGCTTGGCACCGGGAGAAATTTGCCTACAACTCTCTCTGGGATCCACGTGGACCGAACCAGCTCGCTCTGCGGTGATATCTGATTGGGTTGTGTTTGTGTCCCAGAGTCCTTGGAGGGGGGTTTAGAAGTCTCTGTGTGTCTCTCAGGAAGTGTTGTGGTGGGGATTTTTTGGGATCCAGCTTTAGTGCCAGGGCTTACATCCCAGTTCTTCCCGTGTTTGCCACTCGCACGGTCGGAGCCATGCAGCTGGACAATGTCACCAGCGCGGGCGTCCACTCCTTCCAGGGGCACCGTGGAGTTGCCAACAAGCCCAATGTGATCCTGCAGATAGGGAAGTGCAGGGCAGAAATGCTGGAGCACGTCCGGAGGACCCACCGGCACCTCCTGACAGAGGTCTCCAAGCAGGTGGAGCGGGAGCTGAAGGGATTGCAGAAATCCGTGGGGAAGTTGGAGAACAACTTAGAGGACCACGTCCCGACTGAAAACCAGAGATGGAAGAAGTCCATCAAGGCCTGCCTGGCCAGGTGCCAGGAGACCATTGCCCACCTGGAGAGGTGGGTCAAGAGGGAGATGAATGTTTGGAAGGAGGTCTTTTTCCGCCTGGAAAAGTGGGCTGACCGCCTGGAGTCCATGGGAGGCAAATACTGCCCTGGGGAGCAGGGCAAGCAGACGGTGTCCGTCGGGGTGGGAGGCCCAGAGATAAGGCCAGGTGAGGGGGAGATTTATGATTATGCCCTGGACATGAGCCAGATGTATGCCCTGACCCCTCCTCCCGGGGAGGTGCCCAGCATCCCTCAGGGTCACGATTCCTACCAGTGGGTCTCTGTGTCCGAGGATGCTCCAGCCTCCCCGGTGGAGACCCAGGTGTTTGAGGATCCCCGGGAGTTCTTGAGCCACTTGGAGGAATACTTGAAGCAGGTGGGTGGAACAGAGGAGTATTGGCTGTCTCAGATCCAAAACCACATGAACGGCCCAGCTAAAAAGTGGTGGGAGTACAAGCAGGACTCCGTCAAAAACTGGGTGGAGTTCAAGAAGGAGTTCCTGCAGTACAGCGAGGGAACTCTGACTAGGGATGCTATCAAAAGGGAGCTGGATTTGCCCCAGAAAGAGGGGGAGCCCCTGGATCAGTTCCTTTGGCGCAAGAGAGATCTGTACCAGACCCTGTATGTGGATGCAGATGAGGAGGAGATTATCCAGTACGTGGTAGGCACCCTCCAGCCCAAACTGAAGCGTTTCCTGAGCTACCCCCTGCCCAAGACCTTAGAGCAGCTGATCCAGAGAGGGAAGGAAGTCCAAGGCAACATGGAGCACTCTGAGGAGCCCAGCCCACAGAGGACCCCTGAGGTTCAGCCAGGAGACTCCGTGGAGACCGTGCCCCCCTCCACCACCGCCAGCCCCGTGCCCAGCAATGGGACTCAACCAGAGCCCCCCAGCCCCCCAGCCACTGTCATATGAGCTCCCCTGAGCGGGGTCTGGGTTCCATGGAAGGGAGAAGGGGGCTTGTTTAGGAAGCTTCTCCTTGGAGGGAAGTTCTGGCTAGGACGAGAGCTGAGGAGCGCTCAGTCCAACAGCCCGGAGCAGAGGGATTGACTTTGCTCCTGGGGGGAGGGAGGAGATGGGGGACAGGCACCTCGGGATGGGGCTGCCCCCCTCGCCCAGCTGTGCCACGCAGTGCTGCTGGGGACCCTGCTGGCACCACTGTGGGGAACAGCCAATTTTATGAGAATTCCCTGACTACAAACTAGAGACAATTCCCAACTGGTGGAGCAGCCGCTCGGCGCTGGCAGCTCTCAAGGACTTCATGCGAGTGCAGCAGTTGGTGGAGGGTTCCTACCCATCTGGATCTCTCTTTTTCCTTCTCTCCTCCCTCCTCTGAGAGGGTGGCCCTGTCCTGAGGAGACAGCTCTCTTTTGACCCTTGCCTGTTTTTGATTAACCTCTGGGTTTCTGTTCACTTGACAATCTCCTGCTCTTACTTGCTCCAAAGGATTAAAGCAATTTTTGGGATTATTTTTTTTTTTTGTTCTAAGAAGAAAAAACAAATCCTATTATTTCAGGAACTGAAAGCTTAAGAATCTGGATTATTTTCTGTGGTTTTCATTTCACTGCACCTAATACCTGCTTTAATGTGTTTCCTCTCAAGAGGCTCTTACTGGTTTACTTCTTGTCTTAGTTTCTGCTCACTTCAGTTCAAGGCCACTGCAGTGCAGAGGCAAATTTCATCCTTTCTCTGCACATTATCCTGTGCATTCAGCAGGAAACAGATTTTCTAATTAAATTCTGAGCTCATTTATTGAAGGAGCAGTCTCCTTCCTTTCAGGGAAGAGAGGGTGTTTAAGGTAGAGAGAGGAGACACCAGAGCTCTTTTGAGAGAGACTGGGGGAAGGGAAATAAATCCTTATTCTTTAAATGAAACAAAAAACACACCCCAAATTCAGAGCAAAATATCCCCAGAGCAGCAAATCGAGTCCATGCTGATGTGTGGAGACAACAGGAGCTTTTGCCATGTAAAAGCCAAAAGAAATGAAGAGAGGATCTGTGTGCCCCAGCACAGTTTTAGCCTGTGCATCGCTGCAAGGAGTTTCTGCTCACCCAGACAGACTCCAAATGCTCTTGGGAAGCCTGGCACCCCTGTCCTGGAGCACCTAGGACAGAATGTTGTCTGCTCACAGAGAAATTCCTGCAACATCTCACCACAGATGGAGACGGAGCTGGACTTTGTGACTTTTTCCATGTTGAGACAGGAAATGCTCAGCACTCACCTTTGGCCAGAGTTTGGTGATAGGACTGAGAGGAGAAAGACATTCCTCAAGTTTGGCTCTCCAAAGCTTCCTGAGGCTGGACAGATCTTGGGCATCATCTGCATTTACCAGCAGACCAAATAAACAGCAGGGATGCAGCAGCAGGAGTGACCCTGGGATGCTCCTGGCACTGCCACAGCAGGGACATGTGGCACTGATGGCTCAGAAGGCCTTTGCTGTGACTCCTTCCAAGAGGCTGAAGGTAAGGCAGCTCTTTGGCATCCTCTCCTCAGAGCTAAACTGGTCCATTAGAAAATTTGCCCAGGGTTAAAAACTCAGCTGAAATGGGATCTGAAGCATTGGGGTTGGGAGAAAGGGGGAGGGAGAGCCAGCCAAAAAGGGAAATACAGGAATGGGAAAAGTTTCCAAAGAGGGCAGTATCCTGCACTTTCTGATTAGTATGGGAAAAGGATGAGACACTTCTTAATTAGCCCAGCCCCAGGACCTGCCTTGTCCTTCATGGAGAACCTCTGGGCTTGAGTCCCCAACTGATGCAGCACATCCCAGGTCCATGCACAGCCCAGAGGAGCTGCAGGTCTGCTCTGCATCCCTGCTGGGAGCTGGGCTCAGGAATGGTGGGAGCTCTCCTCTCACTCATTCCCAGTTTGTCAACAGCTCTGTGTGCAGAGAAAGGAGCATTTCTCACTAATGACCCGGGCTGAGTGATGGGGGAGTGGGAGTCACTGCTGAGGATGAGCTGGCCCTGTATTACAAGCTTTGTCTCCTCTTGCTTCCAGTGACTCACTCAGATCCTCCTCTGAGAAGGAATCACTTCGCAGCATGCAGTGTTTGGGAGGGAAGCCACAGAAAAAGCTGCCAAGCAAAGGCCTCGACATCAGAGCTGCTCTCAGCACCCTCAGCCACCAGCTGCCAGATCCACCACCTGAAGGAAAAACTAGCACAGGTAATTACATCCCATATTACCCTGTGTGCCTTGCTTGATATCCCCAGTGCCCTGACCTGAGATACTGAGCAACCCAGGTGCAAACACCTCAGTGCTAGTGGCTGCAGCAGCCTGGCACCACCAGAGAGGTGACATTTCAGCTTCTTGGTGCCAAAACCCCAGCACTAGCCCCAGTAATTGATGCTCCAGGGACTGCACATCCTGGCTTTCCCTTGGCTGTACCATGGGCAAATCCTTAGACCCCAACACCTGCTGGGTCCTCCAGGCTGCAGGCACAGCAAAATTTAATCTCAACTCCTGAGAATTCCCCCTATCTTCCCACTTTAAAAATCTAATCAGAGTTGGTGCATTGTTTTTTTTGCTTTTCCAGCAATCCCTTTTGCTGTTGCTGAGATTCCTTCTCCATGTCCAAGAGCTTTCCCAGGGGAGAAGAAAGTGCTGCAGGAAGACAGAGGACAAACCATGCACCAAAGAGCCTCCCATGCAGTGCAATGCCACATTCAAGGTGCTGAGAGCCAGAATGAAACTGAGAAGCTGCTTCCAACAGGACAAAGAAAGGCCTGAGCTGTGTATTCCAAGCACAGAGGAAAGTGCTGAGAATGGGAAGAGAGGCCAGAAGAGAAGAACCAAGTCCAGGTTTTGGGGACAGCAGGGATGCTGGGCTTGTGCTGAGTGTCTGTGGAGAGGATTCTGCACCTCTGCGATCTGGGGCCACTGGGACTCACCTAAAGAAAACTTCTCAAGATCCTCACTGAAAAAACTTTCCTGATTAACTTTGCCAAGAGGCTGCTCCTGCCTTGGCTACGAGCCCTCCCCGCTGGCCGTGCTGTAACTCACCTCTGCTGAGCCCAGGGTAGCTTCACTTCATGCGGGTATCAGTTCCAAACCTCACAGGGCTCCCGGAGTTTGGAGAAGCATCCCACGGTCCAGATGCTTGTCTGAACTGGTGGAGCCTGCACATCTGGGCCAGCTGTCTTGCCAGCAAGGAGCCTTGTGAGACAGCAGGAGCTCTCTGGGTCTGCATGGGCCAGAGTTACCGCAAGAACTGGGGTTCTTGTGCTGGCTTTGGAGTGACTGTTTCCATCCAGACCCAGGGAGCCCAAAAAGAGCTTGAGTGAGCTGGACAAGACAGTTTTCGTTCATCTCTCAGCCGAAGATCTCTTCCAGAGCCAACTGTCCTCTGTGTGTGTGTGTGTGTGTCAGTGGGGGGAAGGGGGGGTGTGCGTGTTGAGCAAAAAAAATCCACATTTCTTAAATTCTGTGGTGTTTTGTTGCATTTGAATTAAGCCAGAGGGACCTAAGGTACATTCCAACAAGGCTCAGCAAAAATGTCCAGGACTGGAAAATTCCATAAAACCATGTCAAGGCAGATTCCCAGGCATCATTTTAAGGTCGACATGATATTTGATTTTGAGGTGCTTAATTTCCACAGTCTCTTCCAAGAGACTAGACTGCCTCAATAGGCATTTTATTTTGCCTGCTTTTTTAGGGAATTAGCCTGTCTGTGCTACTTGGTCATTTGGTCCTGAGGTTTTTTTACATTTTCAGCTGGCTTTTTGGAATGTGCAGAACTGAATCTCCTGGACTGATTTTATTTTAATTACTGCTCCCAGCAAATTGGAGCTTTACTTGTAGCACCCTGGTTTTTATTACCAGCCTGTCCAGGAAGGACTGGTAGTTTATTTTCCTGGGGCAGAGTCACATGAATGAGAAGCATGGATGTGCTGGACCCCTGGAACTTTAGCAGATTTCAACCACTGCATTTTTTCCTTCCTGGGCGATTTTGCATTTACTGATGAAACTACTTTAGAGTTTTTATTTTTAGTAGAGATATTATTAATTCAAACAACCTTGTACAAAAGGCGAACACATGGAGTTGCTGCAGGTTGTAGGGGTCGAAGCCAAAAGGTCTTTGTAAGCCGACATCACCTGCCCTGGATCTGACTGGATCAGGCAGTTTATTCCTCCCGTGTCATGTTGGGATTACAAGATCACACCAAGCCACTAGAGCCTGTCAGTAGAATAGTGCTACACTTGATTTGCTATTGTAGCAAAGCCTTTTGTAGATTTATACAATAAAAATTTGAAATATCTGCTTCAATTCCTCATTTTATGGTCTTTCTTCCTTGGTTCATGGGTGATATAAGTATCTCCTGCCCTCTGAAAATCTGTGGTTATTTGGGTTACCTGGCTTATGAAAATCTTCCTTCTCAGCAAAAGCGTGTGGTTGACATAAAACTGAAATGCACTGAATTGTTCAGACCCTAAAACTGAGTCAGATGTAGCCCATGATTTTGGCAGAAGCAGCCCTTTTGTGGGGCTGTGGGTCCTGCAGGGCTCTTGTTGGGTACAGCTGAGAGAAGGATCTTTGAAATGAGGACAGTCACATTCCCACCCATGTCTGAGAGATTCACAGAAGAGCTGAGTCAAGACAGGACAAGGTAAAGAAACCAAACCTCAGCCAGCTCTATTTGACAACCAAAGGGCCTTTATGAGTGAGAAGCACCCAAATCCAGCAGAGACCCAGGAGCTGAGGCTTTGTTATCTGATGCATTCTCAATTCCTGGGGTTCATTATCTCTAAAATATCCCAGGGTTATCTGGGCTGGAGCCAGGGAACACAGCAAGGAAAGGAGCTCAGGGTGTTTTAAACTGAAATGTCTATTTTTAGCAATAGATACAGTCCTGGCCCCAAAGATGCTCAGTGCAGGGATAAAAAGGATTCTGCCTCTGCAAATCCTTTTCCAGAAAATCTTTGCACTCAGATGGATTTACCCCATTCCCTGCTCTATCCTTGGTCTTTCTCCAGTGAAGGAAAACAGTCCAGGGTGGGATGCAAGTGGCAATGTGAACTTGGGTGGGTCAGCTGGAGAAACAAAAGGAGTTATTCCATTTACAACAGGGAATAAATGCCCCATGGACTTCCCTTTTGAGAGATCCCTTTTGAGCTCAGGCTGGAGAGGCAGAGATGATCTGAAGGCCAAAGATGCCTCAAGGAGAGCTGCTGACCTTGGAATCTTCAGCTCCTTGGAGCTCATTCAACCACAAACCCTTGGCAAGAGTGAGAAGGAAATTTTGAAGGTGTGATTTGGTTCCTCAACTGAACTCTGCCTTTGTGCCCTTAACTGCCAGAATCAGTGAAAAAGTGGGGGGGAAAAAAAGATTGAGGAGTCAGACTAGTGACAAAAGTGCATCCAGTGTCACCCCAACCTGTGACAGTGTAGAGAAGCTACAAGTGAGCAGGTTTAGACTTTTCATGGTCTATGGACATGACCAAAAGTGCCATGGACAACCTGATCCTTGCAGAATCAAACAGCAAGAACTGCACCAACCCTGCCAGAGTTCAAGAAGCATTTGGACAACGCTTTCAGGCACCTGATGGGATTTCTGGGATGTTCTGTACAGGGCCAGGAGCTGGATTCGCTGATCCTTGTGGGTCCCTTTCCAATTCAGGAAATTTGAGGGTACTGAGCGCAGCTGGAGGTGCTGAGCTCTTCCAGCAGAGGGGGGCAAAACTCCACTGTACACCGTGGGAATGAAAACCAGGAAAAACACTAAAGAGGGAAAAAGATGTGCTTGCAATCACCCATCTCCAAACAGCCCATTCCCACAGGACACAAGATCAGGGGTTGATTCAGTGAGGGAGGTCTGAGAGAACGGGCAAAGAGAGGTGGTGTGAAGAAGGGATGGGGAGTGACAGCCAAAACTACACTGGAGGAACATGGACAGGATGGGGATGGGAGGTGGGAAAGGAAGATGAGGCTGGAAAATGTCTGCCTGTGTCAGGTAAACTCATAAGGCGTCCAGTTTTGTCTCAGAGTCTTCAAGGTTTGACTGTGACCATTATTATTTCCTTACTTTCTGACAGTTCTAGATGAAAATCCCTCGAGAGTCATTAGATCTACACTCATTAATTAATGAAAAAAATGGCTTATTACTGCTCCTGGCTCTCAGGATAGGGAGTCACCTGGAATAGATGTGGCCCAATGATGGATTAACTGCCTCAAACTACTGAAATCCCCTTCAAAATCAGAGTGGGAACCATCCCTGTGTTTTCTGGGGCAATATCCAAAGTACAGAGGTATTCACAGAGGAAACAACCTTGAGTTGCACCAGGAGTGGTTTAGATATTAGAAAAAAATTCTTCACTGGAAGGGTGGTCAGGCACTGGAACACTCTGGAATCACCATCCCTAGAAGCCAAGGCTCAAAAGCCTTGTGGATGTGGCATCTGGGGACAGGGTTTAGTGGTGGATCTGGACTGGATGATCTCAAAGGGCTTTTCCAGCTGTAATGATTCCATGATTCCATAAATGATGGAGAAGGCACATGAGGTCAAGCACTCACACAACTGAGAAATACATCATTCCTTCTTGACAATTTTTACTTGATAATTTTTATTCTCTTTCTTTATTGTTACTGGACTGATGGAGTCCTTAATTTGCTTGTTCAGGACAGCTTAAAGAAGGAGCCAAGATGAACTTATTGCACATACAAATTATTTTATAGAATCATAGGATGATTTGGGTTGGAAGAGATTTAAAGATCATCCAGCTCCACCCCCTGCCATGAGCAGGGCCATCATCCACTAGACTATTTTATTTTTTATCCCTTGCTTTTAGCCTTTTTTTTTTTTTTGTCTTTTATCTCCATTTTTTAGTCAAAGAGATTGAACCACTCAGTGATGTAAATCATATTTATTGACTTTCCAGGCAGGCCTTGTGTGTGTGCACAGCCCAACTGCTCCCCTGGATCTCCTTTTCCCACGTAATTAAGGAAAGCTGTGAAATATCCATTATTGACACAACGGGCTCTAATGGCTCCACTTATCACATCCAAACTGCTCTAGAGAGCAGTGGGTGCTCGTTCCCATCATGGAGCAAGAAGTTGTCCCTGACTTGTTCCTGCAACACTCATTTGTACTAAGGATGAGTTGCAGGCAGATTTTGTTGTTTTTACAGCTGATTTTTAATCATTAGGAATCAAAAGGAGGGCTGCTGTGTACATCCAACTCGATTCTTGACACTGTGATGGTTTTTATGGAAGATACAGCCATTTTCGTTGCTTTTTAGGATATATTTAGGGATTTTTAGGATCATGATAAATTAAAGTGAGGCTGCAATGTCGGTGTGGTTTTCAGTCATTTCATCTTGGACGTTTATCAACTTTCAGCTTGTGAATTCATATCCCTAGAAGGGAGCTGGAGTAGAAATTTCACAAGGGCATGGCATGATAGGACAAGGAGAACGCCCTTAATATAAAGGAATTTAGATTTAGATGGGACATTGGGAAGAAATTCTTCCATGTGAGAGTGGGAGGTCCTGGAATGGAATTCCCAGAGAAGCTGTGGCTGCCCCATCCCTGGAAGTGTCCAAGACCATTTGGACAGGGCTTGGAGCACCCTGGGACTGTGGAAGGTGTCTCTGTCCATGGCAGAGGCTGGAATAAGATGATTTTTCAGGTCACTTCCAGCTCAAACCATTTTCTGATCCTGTGAATTTATATCCTGCAAAACCAGGTATTCCCAAGCTCACTAAAAGCCTTCATATTTCTGATACAGAGTTGATGAGTGCTTCCATCCCTCCCACATGTGCTCAGACAACACTACATTAAAAAAATGAAATAATGTAGAATATCAGATTTTATTTAGTCCGGAATCTTACAGAACAACTAGGTGGCTTAAAGTGTTTTGTATTTTTCTAAAGGAATCAAATCTTGACATTTTCAAAATGAGCTTTTTGGCTTCTTCTTTCTGAAAAACACCACTTAAAAACTGACTTTGACTTGAGAAAAATGAAAGAGAGAAAAAAGTAAAAAAGAAAAAGAAAAAGGTGAGAAAACTCAGAAAATAATGGGAATTTACTGTTTTGGGACTCCGAGGCTTGTGCTGGGTTGGTGCAAGATGAAATGTCTTTTTCCAGCTTCATTTTAATCAACTGAAATATCAGGAGATTTCTCATCTGACCTGACTTTGCCCATTTTTCTCTCTTCTGATTTGATTATTCAACTAAATAAACTCAGACATCTCCCTTGTTGCAGGATTTCCACTCTCTGTGCACCTCTGCTGCAGAAATTTCAGGGATTTAGAATATTCTGAGTGTCACTGGAATGGTGTGAAACCTTTCCTTACCCAGAACATATTTTCCCAACAGGGTCAAAGGATAATCCCTCTTAGTGACCAGGATTATGAAACCTGTGTTACACACTTGGAAAATTACAAATCCAGTGGAGGGCTCAAATTCACTGACAATTTTGACAGCAGGAAAATAGCCAAACTTCAGGTTTATACCTTAAATTACAGCCTTGAAATCTGTCCTGTGTTTGGGCAGTGATGTCAGGGCAAAGCTTGAGGAAGTCTGCGCTGATCACAGAATCCCAGAGTGGTTTGGGTTGGAAAGAATCTCCCAAGATTGCCTCATTCCACCCCCTGCCATGGGCAGGGACACCTTCCACTACCCCAGGGTGCTCCAAGCCCCATCCAACCTGGCCTTGGACACTTCCAGGGATGGGGCAGCCACAGCTTCTCTGGGAGATCTGTGCCAGGGCCTCCCCATCCTCTCAGAAAGAATTCCTTCCCAATATCCCTTCTAAATCTACCCCCTGGCAATTTAAAGCCCTTCCCCTGTCCTGTACCTCCATCCCTTGTCCAAAGTTCCTCTCCAGCTCTCTTGGAGCCCCCTCAGGTCCTGGAAGGTCACAGTAATATGTCCTTGGTGGTGGCCTCAGCAGTTCTGGGTTAAAGGTTAGATGCAATGATCTTGGAGGTCTTTTCCTACCTAAACAATTCCATGATTCTCCAATCAGGGAAAGACCATCAATCTTCAATTCAACCTGCATTGCCAGCAGGGGGACATTCCAGGTGGTGTGTAAAGGTGGCATTTGCACTACTTAATTAGTGGCTTGTCTGCAGTTTTCTTCTGTCTTCACTCAGAGTTAGGTTTAAAAATAGGAAGGAGATTAATTTCTCGTGTTCAGACTTGGTTGTTTACTGAATTTTATCTAAAGTACAGAGAGTTCTGCAACACTTCTAGCTACCAGCTAAAAGTGAGCAAAATGGAGGTGAATTTAGCTGGTTACAAGGTATTTTAAAGCTAAACAGTCCAATAAAGAACCAACACCTTTATTGTTTATACTTTTGACCCAATAACCAAGCTCCTGTGACCTGCAGTGCAGCACTAACAGTCCAACCAAAAACTACTACCTGAAACCACAGAGAAGAAGGAAGAAGACAGAAAAAGACAACACCCAGAATCCTCCATCTGGTCCCATACCTATTACTATATTATAAAAACCTCAAATTCAAAACCCTTCACCATGTGAAAGCACACAGCTCTATTCTAGCTACACACCTGTGACTCTAATTCCATCACTCAAATTTGGAAACCCTCTCCAAGGCCTCAGGTCAAAAGCTGTGTTCTCCAGGGGGTCAGTGTCAGAAAGCACAGAAAGCTCAAAACTCCCAGGTTTCTGGGATCCAACAGTGGTGTTTCCTGGTTTTCCAGAGGAGGCAGAGGCTGGAGAGAGGGATTTACTAAATATCCAAGGGTGAAGGCAGGAAGGAAAAGTGACTGCAGACCCCTCTGTTCTGTGTAGGACCTGCACCAATATCTTGTTTTCAGAGCTCACATCCACCCCACGCAGAGCATCCCCATTTCCTGGTGTGGAAAATGAGGGACATGGCTGAACTGAAAGGGCTGGAAGCAGAGGACAGAGTGGCTTTTCCCAGGAAGCAGCTCCATCACTGCTCTGTACTTCCCCTACTCAGTTTCCTCAGAAATTACCATTTTTCCCCCTCATGTTCAGTAAAGGTTCCTAAATCTCCTTGTGATCAAGTAAAGGAGACACCAATTCATTATTTCCCAAAGATCTTTGTCCCTGAGGACTCCCCTACACAGAGAGTTCCAGAAAAGCAAATCCAAACTGAACCAAGGCATGGCCATGTGGGAAATTACTTGGAAGACTTTCAGACCCATGTCTTCAATCTATTTCAGAATTAAGGTGACCTGAATGCAGCAGAGTTCAGTTCCCTATGGCTTGATCAGAAAGGCGTATCTGGGAATGAATTAAGCTTGGCTGAGTTAATGCCACCTTTGATCCTCATTAAGTTTGGACACCCAGGCATTTAGGCCAGCCTAAATTCTTACACTGTAAAAGTCAGTGCTGAGGGAGGGCTGGAAATCTGAACAGAAGCTGCTGGAAAAACATTCATGCTGAGAAAATTTTTTTTTTTTTTTTAATTTTTTTGCTAAAACCTGTCACCAGCAAATTCTGCTCTATGGCACCATGGACAATTTCCTGGGAACCACAGATGGGGCTTGGAAAGACCTGGGATAGTGGAGGTGTCCCTGCCCATGGCAGGGTTTGGAATGAGATCATCTTGAAGGTCCGTCCCAAACCAAGTTATTCCATGATTCTGTGATACTGAGAGAGCAGGTGTCTTGCCTTTATCTTTCCCACTGAGTGCCTGTCCAGGACAAGACCTCTCAAATATTCCCAAATTTTGCTGATGTTGCCTCCATCACAGTCATTCCAAATGAAATCCAAGTTAAACCTCACCTCAGCACAGACTGCTGCAGCTTTGCACAATGTCTGTACAACCTCAGCAACTGGAATGGCAGAGAAATGCCATGAAAATCCAGGAAATGTTGCTTCCTTTACACCTTTCCTACATGAGCTTGGAACAGCTGCTAATTTTTTTTTTTAAATATGTCACATAAAATCTAGCAAGTCATGCAGAATCTACATTTTTCTTGGCTTTTTTATTTCTTTTACCTTAAATGAGGTTAGATAAAAGGGCTGAGCCCTTTCAACATCCCTGATGTTTCCTCCTGGATCAAGACACCAAGAGGATGAAAAAACAGGGGGATATCAATACAGCTGATTTCTCACAGAACCACCACAGGAAATCTGGGATGTTTGTCACCTGTGTCAGCAGAAATCAAAGCCTGGCATCCCCTCCAGCAAAAGAGTGGGGCTAAAGTGCTGGATAAAATCTGTAATATGAAATAGGGCCTGGGAGAAAGGAAAACAAACTGGGGATGTCTGCCTGGTGAGGTTATTTTGAATTCCTTTGACCCAGTGAACTCAGGCAGAGCTGCCTCTCCAGGAACTGGACATATTTAGTGCCTGTTTTCCAAAATCAGCATCCCATGGATGTCACAAACCTGGACATCAGCTCTGTTTGCCAGCCAAGAAAGAAAAATCTCCACTCACTGGACCCAAGTCATCCCAAACTTTCCAATGTGTTCAGGGCACAGAAGAAAAATCAAATTTTCTGTCCCTTTCCACACTGATGTGGCTTTAGGCATCCACCTTTTTCTGCTTTTGTGAAAGATTCTCCCCACAGCTCATTAAGTCATTGCTTAATCTGGATTTCCTTGCAATTCTGACTACCAGGAGAAATCCAGGAATTTTGTTTTCCCTCCCTGCTCAGCCATTTGTCTGCAGGTTTACCTGTTTGCTGAAATCTGAGTGTGATCAGAGTCCAAAGTTGCCAATTCAGCACCTTCACCATGGCATGAGAAAAGCTTGGGGGGAAAAAAGAAAAAGTAATAATGAATAATTTTCAAAATAAATAAAATAAGGAAGCCCTGAAATGCTCAGGCTCTGCTATGAAGGACTTTAATAAACATTCAGAGCTTGCTCCTGTGTTGCTGAGGGTTTACCCCTCAGACAGTACAAGATGTCAATCAGGATTTTCTCTGCTGGAAGCAGGAACCCAAATCTCTATGGAAACCAGAAGGAGGTGACAGTGCCTATGGAGAGGTTTTCTGCATAGATTCCCATCCTCAGAGTTTACATTTGCTGGAGATTTTATTGCCACTGTGGTTCTGGAAAAGATAAAAAAAATGTTTTATTTTGCTTTGGCTGCAGATTCTGGCATTGTTCCCTCTCTTTCCTTCTCCCTCCTCCAGCCTCAGTCAATGAGTGCTTTGGTTTAACTTATTTACTGCCACATTAGAAAAGATTAAATTAGTGATGTAGGTGAAAAATGAATCCAATCCAATGAATCCCCTCCACAGAGGATGTCAGGATCTAATGAGGATTTGCAGCCTCACAGGATGGATTTGAACATGGAGGTCCAAGCAGATATTTTGGGAGCAGACAGGGGCCCCATTGCAGCACAGGTATCTGTGGGAGAACATGATAAAGCAGTTTTTCAATATAAAAAGTATCAGATCCTGACTTCATTCAGCCCTGACTTCTTGGAAACACAGCCCCAAATTTTCCTGTTAGGCAGCTGATCTCAGAACCCTCCAGCATCTCATCCTGGGCATCCCACAAGAGCATCCTGCTCACAGTTCCTCTCCTTGCCAGAAGCCAAGCCAGGAAACAAAGCCCCTGGAGCTGCTCTGTGGGTGGGTGGTTTCCCTTTCTCTTTTGCTGATCAGTTTCCAGCTGTTGAGCGAGACAAAAACCAGAAATTGGTGAGTTATTCAACATCTGAGGAGCTGAAGGGGTGAATTCACCGCTGGAAAAACAAAGTTCAGGAGTGCCTGCCATGGTGGTGCCTGGGGGTTGAAATGGAGTTTGGCTGTGCACAGGGTTGGAAGATTAGAGACAGATCTTCAAATTAAGAAGTTCCCAGGGAGTGAATATGTGGAGGGCAGAGCTGGAGAGAGCCAAGGGAGCATGGAGGGCACAGAGTGAAAGCTCAAGGGATGGATATAAAAAGCATTGTGACGTGGCTGTGACGACCATGCAGTGAAAGTGGAGGTGACAAACCACGAGGACCTTGGCCCTGCTCCTCACAGAGTCATTAAACCCCTGCCAAAAACCAACTGCAAATCAATGGGAGCTGCCACTCCTGGTGCAGGGGTTTAATAAATGTCCCTGCAGGAGACACTGGGAATGGTGTCAGCTCTGAATCCTGCTGGTCCTCCAATACAATTCACCACCTGTCTCGTGCTGGTGAAGATTTCCCTGTAGCTCATCCCATGCCATGGGAAGTGGCCACCCACCCATTTGCTGAGTTGCCTGAAAGTGCCAGGGGTTTTCACGGAATCACAGAGCTGGAAAGGACCCTGGGGACCTTCTTGCTAACCTTTCTGCCGTGGGGCATATTCCACTGGAGTAGGCTGCTCAAAACCCCATCCAACCTGGCCTTGGACATTTCCAGGGATGGAGCAGCCACAGCTTCTCTGGAAAACTCAGAGCCTCACCACCCTCACAGGGAAGAATTCCATCCCAATATCCCATCTTACCCCACCCTCTGGCAGTGGGAAGCCATTCCCTGTGTCCTGTCCCTCCATTCCTTCTCCCAAGTCCCTCTCCAGCTCTCCTGGAGCCCTTTTAGGCCCTCAAAGGTCCTCTAAAATCTCCCAGCAATCTTCTGTTCTCCAGGTGGAACATCCCCAGCTCTCCATCCTGGCTCCAGAGCAGAATGGCTCCAGCCCTCTGAATTTCTCCGTGGCCTCCTCTGGATTTGCTCCAACAGATTTCGTCCTGGCACATTCAATGTCACTGCAGAGGGAGTTCCAGTAAACTCCATTTCCCTTGGGGGAATGATATTGTCCCCCTGCTTCATAGGAACATTATTTATGGCACACTGCAACTCACAGATCATGCCCTAAACTATTTTTAAAGCTCTTCAAGTGGTGGAGATCTCACATTTTCTCAGTTTAGCTCATTTTTACCACTGGCTGGAGAGATCAAGACAGCCCCTTCCTGCTTGCAGAAGCCTTTTCTGTGCTGGAAATTTCAGAATATGGGAAACTGGGCTGTAAAAATTAGTGTAAAGTTTCTCCACATTCCTTTCTGTGACTGACACTCTCAGATAAAGGAGGTTCATTTTGGCTCCTTCCCTGTTCACTGTTTACAGTGTCCATGGGACCATCATGTTCTAAACAAGGCTGCTGCTCTGATCCAACATGTTTTCTTCATGTTGATGTTATTAATACATCAAAAATACTTTCTGCACCAGGAGTTTCTCCTTGCATACCCCCTTTTTTTTTGGCTAATCTGTCCTCCCACTCATCAGTTTTATTTCTCACCCAGTAATCCCCTGTTTTAAAGTTTATAAATATCTCAACTCCACTTGGACCTGTCCTGTGTCTCCTCAGTGAGTGCTTGCCCAGACAGAGCAGCTGCCATGGGCTTGCATTTTGCTGATGGAGTACCTGACATCACCATCCATGATTTTGGAGGGCATTTGTCTATATCCCACAATTAAACCTCTCTGTTGTCATAACTTCGCACCCTTTTGTGACCTCAGAGATTGATCTTTTCCCTTTTGAAACCTGAATTTCACTGAGACAATTCCATCACTGCAAGGACCACCCCTGAAGACAATTCCCAGGCTTCCAGCTGAGAAGATTCCTGAGAATATTCCTCTGTCCACGTCTTTGCTGGGACTCTTTTCTGAGCACCAAAACTGAGTTTTTTCAACCGATACGTTTTCAAACAGCAACGCAGAGAGATTTCTGGTGGGGGTGAGGCCAGATCTGCACTTAGGGAATTATCTGTACCCCAGCATGTGTGAAAAAATGCAGGAGCCAAGCTGTCCCTCAGGCAGGACACTGCTGAGAGTGCAAGGGACAGGAATGGCTTGGGGAGCTAAATGAGATCCCAGCGCTTCCATGGCTGCTGTTGTTATGGAGACGCTTCCCTGGCATCTGCATAACGAGCACTCCCCTGCCATTAACTCCGGGAGAAACGAGGCTCCCAGGTACCCAGTGTGAGGAGACAGAACGACAGAGCCGGAATTTTAATAGGGAAAACACCCTCAGAGACTTCAGCAACCAAAGCAATCCAGCGCTCCTCACGCATGCGTGGGATTGAGGAGGGGTTTCCACACCGGTGCTGTTCCCCTGTGATCCAAATGCACAGTGAGGATGGTGAAGAGACATTTGAACCACTTATTTATTTATTTATTTATTTATTTATTCATTTATTCATTTATTTATTTATTTATTTTCTGCATGCAGCAAATATATAGGTCAGGAGTTGAGATTCCCTGCCTTTGGGTGGAATTTGCCTTTTCCACTCTTCCCAGCAAGAATTCTCTGCCATGAGCTATTTGGGGGGCTAAGAAAGAGGAAGCATAAAATTATCAAACAATTTGGGATGGAAGAGACCTTAGAGATCATTCACCTCCCCTGCACAGGGACACTTTCCACTAGACCAGGCGGCTCAGAGGCCCATCCAACCTAACATTGATAGGAAAGGTTTCCACAGATTTATCCAGATTTATCCACATCAAGAGAAGGATCCACACTGTGTGAAATGGGCCTTGAATCCAGGCCCTGTCCCTTCATCCCTCCAAAGAAGAGGGAATTCCACATGTGCTGCAGGTGTGGGACTGGCTCAGGACTTCAGGAGATGTAGGACAGGAATGACTGGGGCAGCTGGAGCAGATGGAGCAGCATGACTGCAGAGAATTTAGAAATTCAGACCTGGAATTGGCCCTCAAGGGGATTTCAGACCTTGGAGAACCCATTTCTGTAAGGTGTTGCCAAGAGAATCCCAGCCCTGGTGTCCTTTGGGGTGTCTTTTCCTGCTCTCTTGCTGTGCCTGGCCTTTGGGCCAGCTCCAGAATCTTCTGGAAAAGCAGCTATCATGGTTAACAGTCCATTCCATCGATTATTTCCACTTATCTGGAGTGACATGCTGAGCATTTTAAAATGTCTCGAATAAGTGAGTCCAAATCTGCCCTTGGAAGAGAGAATTTTGAACTCCCTGATGTCTGTGTTTATCTTTTCCTTGGTCTGGGAGTTTTCAAGGGAAAACAAGGCATTGTTCTGCAGCTCCAGTCTGCCTTAGCTCCCAGTTTTAATCAAAGACATCCATTCTTTCACCTCTAATTATCTGCAATAGTGGCTTAATTTGCATTGTGCCCTTTTCCTGAATTGACACAGTAAAAGCATTTTCTCATTATTTCCCTGATTTTATTCCCTACCATAAATGCCGCCAGGATGACTCAGTTCTAGACAAGAATTTTTGTCTGAGAACCTCAGGTTTCCTGTCAGTCCCTGAACCTTTCAGCTGCCTGTCTGGCAGGATTAAAGATGCTGCTTTGTTGACCTGTTAATCACACACTTTTCCCAGTGCTGGACTGCTGGGATGCTTTTCAAACTGGCAAAATGATGCTGAGAAGTCTGTGGCTGATCATTAACTGCTCACAGTAATGCTTCCAGAGCTGTTTGTGTTCCAGCCACAGGTGCCCAGGCTGGCACTTCCAGCCCTCTCACCCTCAGCCTGCTCTTCTGCAAGACACAAAATCATGGAATGGTTTGGGTTGAGAGGGACCTGCAAGGTTCTCTCATTCCATGCCCTGCTAAACCTCCCACTATCCCAGGGTGATCCAAGCCCTGTCCAACCTGGCCTTGGACACTTCCAGGGATGGGGCAGCTCCAGCTTCTCTGGGCAACCTGTGCCAGAGCCTCAAGACCCTCCCAGGGAAGAATTTTTTTTCCCAATATCCCATCCCTGCCCTCTGGCAGTGGGAAGCCATTCCCTGTGTCCTGTCCCTTGTCCCAAGTCCCTCTCCAGCTCTCCTGGAGCCCCTTCAGGCACTGGAAAGAGCTCTGAGCTCTCCCTGTAGCCTTCCCTTCTCCAATTGAACATTCCCAGCTCTCCTAGCCTGGCTCCACAGGAGAGTGGATGTTTTCCTTGCCACACAACCCCAATCCAGGTGTGGCTCCACACTTATTTCTGCCAGGGATTAAGAATTGTCTGGGATAATTTAAATCTCTTCCCCCCATCCCTTTAAAACAAATCAGCTCAACTCTCCTGCTTGGAGTTTTACAGACTCCTCATAAAACCTTCCTGAATATCATCCCAGGCTGGAGCTTCCCTTTCTGTCTCCAAGTTTTTCTTTGCTGCAGGGGCTTTTATCTTTTCTGTTCCTTTGAAACTCCCCATCTGCTGCCTGTTCCCAGCTCTCTTTCAGCCTCACATATGTGAAGCTTGAATACCTTCCCTCACAGCTCCTGACTGTTTACTGCAGTATTAAAAAGAAATAACAAAAAAAAAAAAACAAAAAAAACCAAAAAAAAAACAAGCCAGGCAAAAATGATGATTAATGAACTAATGAAAAAAAAG
>JANRGV010000001.1:146425956-146436560 GCA_024734035.1 Alethe castanea | reverse complement strand
GAAGGAGAAGGAGAAGGAGAAGGAGAAGGAGAAGGAGAAGGAGAAGGAGAAGGAGAAGGAGAAGGAGAAGAGAAGGAAAAGGAAAAGGAAAAGGAAAAGGAAAAGGAAAAGGAAAAGGAAAAGGAAAAGTTCTGCAGCCAGATCACATCCCACGAGTCCATGCCATGGATGGTGCTGGCACAGCAAGGAATGGGTCACTCACCTCCAGACTGGAGGGATGTTTACTCACACCCAAAACCCCGCACTTGCTTTTTTTTCTTTTTTTTTTTCCTCTCCCCTCTTTTTTTAAAAAAAATAAATTAGACTTCCAAAGTGTCATAGAAACTTAGTGCTGTGAATTAAAAGTGCCATGAATTCTTTTTTCATGTGTTTTTTGTGACAGGAATGGGCTGGAAAGCCAGAAAAAAAGAAGAAAAAAGAAAGAAAAAAAAAAAGTTTGTTTTAATATTTTAACATCCTCGTCTCTCCTTTGCCCTCTGCACAAATCCCAGGGGAGGTTTCTGCCAGCTGCTTGTCCCGAGGCAGGATGCTTCTCTCTATTCCCTGGAGAAGATCCAGTTCATGCTTAAAATGCTGCTTCGCCTCCTTTGGATACCCCCATCCCAAAGCTCCCTCAATGGAAACCATCACAGGATGACCCCAAGTGATCCAAGATCCTCCAAACTTTGCATTTTTTCTGTAAAAAATTTGGTGTAAATTGGTAAAACAGCTTTGAGTTTGCCTTTTCCCGAGGTTGGATTTTGTGGGAGTGATGGATCCACGGCTTCCCTGGGTTAAAAATGAGCTTTTCCTCCACGTGTGCTGAATTAATTTCAATTCAGAGCAGCTCGTTCCGAGCTCATTTATGCAAAGCACTCAACTCCCTGTGCCAGCACAAGGGAGGGAAGGAGCAGCTGGGAGTGGAGGAGGATTTTTTTTTGCACAAGTGCCAATTCCTGTCAGTTTAAAGCCATTATGAAACTCTGGGTGGGATTTGAGATCGATTGAAACTGATCTGAGGCCGCCCAAAGGGAGGAGATCTGTCATTCCTGCCTGCCTGGTTCCCAGCCTGTTCCCATGTGTGCAACACTTGGAAAAAAGAGAGGATTTGGGATATTTTTTAGCACCCTAAATTATTTGTATTTTGAAGCTTTTTCTCCCAAAATAGTTTATCCCAACAAGCTAGTTCTTCCCATATTCCACTTTAAAATGCCAGAAAACACCATAAATAATTTACTAAATCTCCCTTTCCAAGCAGGGAAATCGTGGGCTCATCCCAGAGATGTGATTTGATCAGAGCTGGGACAGGCAGAACTCCCCAGCTGCATCAGGAAGTGAGCTATCCCAAGGGACAGCGTCTGTTTTAAAGGATTTGAGGTTGATAATGGGCTGCTTTTCCAAAGGTTCCATCCTGGTGTCATGTTGCTCCAGCTCCTTGTCTCGACTTGTTGTTCCCTGAATAACTTTAGGCTGGAGTTTTATCGCCTTTGCAGACTTGAGGCTCTGCTGCTCTTTGTTTATGGGGTTCATTCCCTCAGGGAAGAACAAAATTATTTGGAAAACAAGCTCCTTAAGGATTTTCTTCACTTCCACAACTAAATTTGAAGTTTTGGGACTGGTTTTTCTGTGAAACATTTTTAAAATTACAGCCAAAGTGTGGGAAATAAGGAATCACGAGGCTGATGGGTGGAATTAACATTTCCTTGCTGGAGATTTTCCTTTGGATCACCAGGAAAATTTCCCACTCATGCCTGGCTGTGGGAAGACACTGATGATGGAGAGGGGACAGGGGACAGCTGGACCAGGTTTACCTTGATACAGGAGATCCCAGAATGCTGGAATGGTTTGTGGTGGAAAAAACTTTCAAGATCATCCCATTCCAATCTCTGCCATAAGCAGGGACACCTTCCACTGTCCCAGGCTTCTCCAACCTGACTTTGGACACTTCCAGGGATGGGGCAGCCACAGTTTCTCTGGGAATTCCATTCCAGGGCCTCACCACCCTCACAAGGAATAATTTTTTCTAATATCCTATCTAACATTGTCTGCTGTCAGTGGGAAGCCATTCCCTGTGTCCTGCCCCTGCATCCCTTGTCCAAAGTCCCTCTTCAGCTCTCCTGGAGCCCCTTTAGGCACTGGAAGGGGCTCTGAAGTCTCCCTGGAGCTTTCTCTTTTCCTGGCTGGACATTCCCAGCTCTCCCAGCTTGGCTCCAAGATTTCCAGTTTCCAAGTAGATAAATTGTGTTTCACACGTCTCAGTAATTGCAGCCTCAGTGAGCCTTGGGAGCTGCAGATGTGGATAAAGAAGAGTGGAAGAAATTTGGGATAAGGTATCACCCAAACCCCAACCCAATAGAACATGGAACCAATGGACCAGGGAGAGGTGGTAAAACAACCAAGGCTAGGAAAAGGAAAAACTGGCTCCCCCTTTTCTGTGCAGAACTGTAAATAATTCCAATATTTTTGGCTCAGTTTGTAGATCAGGCTCTTTTACACTGTGTGGGAGAACCTTTTTTGGGACAACAGTCATAGGAGAAATGCTGCAGCCATCTGACCATTGAGAGATGGGGACAGCTGGACCAGGCTGGGATGGGGACAGGAGAAATGGGGACAGCTGGACCAGGCTGGGATGGGGACAGGAGATGGCTGGATGAGGTTGTGGAAGGAAGAGAGGCTGAGGACAGAGAAGAGCTGTGCTGGCCCAGGCTGAGAACAGGGGCTAGGAATAGCTGGTCCAGACTAAGATGGGAACAGGGGACAGGGAGTGTCAGAAAAATCAAGGCACAAACACCAGAGGTTTATGTCCAAAAAGGAGACAGAGGAGTCTTTATACTTTATTTGAACAAAGGGAGAGGCTATGGGGCATTCCCCTGGGATCTCTCAAATTTTTGGAGGATGAAGCCTCACTTTTATCCTAATTTCCCGGCTGCATTTCCGTCTCTCTTTCCCCATTGAGAGGTACAGACTTCCTGGAATGCCTGATACCTAAGATTCCCCTCTAATGTATAACACTCCCTTTTAATTTTTAATTCTTATGAAATTAATGGTTTTCCCCCCTTGTTTCTTTCAATATCTAATTCCATTTATCAGCAAACCTACAGTTTGTTTGTAAAGGCAAATATCTTTTTTCCATTCATCAATCAGTGGAATCCTTCATATTGTTTCTTTTATCTCTCACTACTAATCTTATCTACAGCAGATCCACAGCTTGTTTGTAAAGAAAAATCCATCATTCCTCTCATGTGGTCACTCTCTAGTTCCTTTATATTCCTTAAATTCATGTATGGGGATTGTTTAGAGCCTGCTTTGAGAAAGTTCTTCAGGGCTTTGCAAGACTTCTCCAGGGCAGGTGGGCACCACCAAACTCTCACTCTGAAGGTTTTATCCAAATCAGACATCATGTTTGTGGCTAGAAGGATATTACTCCTTATAACTAAGAGGACCCATTACTCACTGCTGCCAAGAACCCAAGTTCATTAGGACTGGGTCTTTTTTCCCCCTCAGTTTTACACAATTAAGAACTTTTTGATGGCTCTGCCCTGAGTCTTTGCACTGACCCAGTGGGGTGGATGTGTCTGTGGGGCCTCACCTGCAGGACACCAGTGTGAAGAGCATCCCTGGACCAGCATTTGTGCCAAGGCTGTCCCAACAACAGGTATGGCCAGGTACCACAACTATTCCTCCACAGCAGGTAACGACATGGACACTTCTGGCCAGTCTGTATCATATAATCCTGGAATGGTTTGGGTTGGAAGGGGATCTGAAAGATCATCTCATTCCAACCCCCTGCCATGGCAGGGACAGTTTTAATTAAACCAGGTTGCTCCAAGCTCCATCCAACTTGGCCTTGGACACTTCCAAGGATGGGGAAGCCACAGCCTTTTTTGGAAACCTGTGCCAGGGCCTCCCCACCCTCCCAGAGAAGAATTTCATCCCAATATCCCATCTAACCCTACCCTCCTCCAGCCTAAAGCCAGCACCCCTTTCTTCCCATGTTGAACTGAGCCAACCCTGCTGTTTTTTGCTTTCTCGTGCCTTTGAAACCTTGAACCCCTGTTTATTTACAATCAGCTGTTCTGTTTAACTGCAGCACTGCCATTTCCTCTCTGCTGTGCTCTGGGATTCCTCTCCTGGCATGGAACAATCCATTCTTTCCCTCTGTTGTTCCCTGTGCCAAGTTATTTCCCATTACTCTCCCTCTACACCCCAGTGGTGATTCTCCCACTGGAGATCAGCCTCACTCACTCGGTCTGGACTTTATTGAATGAATCTCTCTGAAGCTGTTATCAGTGCTCCCGACACTCTGCTCGTGAATATTCATGAGCCCAGGCACTGCTCAGGAGCTCTAAGGGAAAGTGACAGTGCCAGTCAGCAGCTGCTGCTGAGACAGATCCCAGCCTTCAGCTATAATTACACCCAGAGATGGGTTGTCAGAACAACCCTCACTCATGGATTAGGGCATTCCTGATTTTTCAGGCACGAAGAGGGAATTCACTTATCGCCAGCAACAATATTTCAGGCTTGATATTGCTCCCCTCACAAAAGCAGCGCTGACTGTTGCATGTTAAACATCACAGCAATAATACAGTGAAAATATAAAGAGTGCAGCCAGGGATGGGGCAGCTGCCTGCAGTGAAATGGAGTCATAAGAATTGAGTGAGGCACTCCTGGGCTCTGTTAGTCATCCATAAATGATATCTTCCTACATCCGTGAATGGTAAGATCTGAAAACAAATGTAAGCAGTATTGATTTTTTATTATTATTATTATTTGTTAAGCTTGGAGGATTCACAGCAAGGCCTAAATCCCGACCCTCAGTGCTTTGGGAAATTGTTGTCCATTAATAACCCTGGGAAACAGTATTCTAGGGAAGGTCATGGGCATGCTACATCACCAGCTTTGAGTGTCACAGGATAAAGACCTGCAATCCAACTGGAAATCAGCTTTGGATTCAAGGGAAGAATGGCAAATCTTGCATTTCTGGACTAAGACTTGAAGAGCTTCACCTCTACTCTGTCATCCTATTCTCAACCAAATCATTTGTTGCACTCCAGCTTGGTTTGTTTATCCATTTTCTGTGAGAGAAGGAGCAGGAGCTTCCCCCTCTTTCTTCAGATTAAGGGCTTGGAGCAACCTGGTCTAATGGAAGGTGTTCCTGGAAGGAAAGGGGGTGGAATTTGGTGATAATCAAGGTCCCTCCCAACCCAGATGAAATGATCTCAAATGTCCCTTCACACCCAAGCCACCCTGTGATGTTATGATTAAATAAAAAAGCCAGCAGCACCAAGCTTGTGGCTGCCTTTGGCATGGGACACCCCTCTGTCCTGCCAGCTCTCTGCTCTCCTGCTCTGATGACTGGTTGCTACCTCTGGCATCATAATCAGGAGAATTTTGGGCCTCCAAAATCCTCTTCTATCTTCTGTAACTGGATTTTTGATTCAGGTGTTTGCTGCTGACCGGATTCTTTACCCACTGGGTGGTCAGGAACTGGAATGGGCTCCCCAGGTCACAGCACCAACTTTGCCAGAGCTCAAGAAGTGTTTGGACAACACCCTCAGTCACGTGGATAAGTTTTGGAGTGTCCTATACGGGGCCAGGAGTTGGAATTGATTAACATTTTGGGTCCTTTCCAACTCAGAATATTCTGATTCTAATAAAACAATCCCCTTAAACACCCTGTTATCCAAAAATGTGTATGAGAAACATTTTGGCTTCAATTAAAAAAATGTCTTTTAGTGAAACAGGGCTTTAAAATCTGGAAATGCTCACCAGGAAAGCACTGGAAAACTTGGATTCTCTTCTCTGCACCATGAGAACTGAACTAAATTTGGTGTGGGGTGCCCACCTGTGCTGGCTGAGTAAAGATCCTACAGCAAGTGATCTGAGAATGGTCTTAAATATAAATTGAATTGGATTCTGGCAAATCTGAGTATCCAGGAGCAGAATTCACAGAGTGGGTAGAAGCCCTGAGGTCAGACTCATTCTGAATTCACTGCTTTAGCCCAGGTTTGATAATGAGCAGAGATAAACATCTCATCTTTGAGTGATTTACACCCCTCTGTGCAGGACTGAGCCAAAAGTGTCTTTCCCAGCAAGAACTGGGAATGAGTCACCACAGTGAGTGAAAGGAATGAGGTAATTCCTGCCTGGTTTGACCACAGGCCATCAGGCCTTGGATGTCACAGCTCAGATTTTACTCTTCTCTGAGTCAGACCCAGGGATGAAGTAAAATAGAATGGTTTAAACTATCTTTGAGGTGTTTCAAGTGAATTGAACCACATAAAACCAGCTGTGCCAGCAACTCAGCACACCTTGGATAGCACAGCCCTACTGCTGATTGTAGTGGTGGAGAGGCAAAGGTGGCCATGTGACATTTCAGGTTTCTTGTCTTGGTATTTTGCTTTTTTATGAGTCCTTTCTCATTTTTGGGGGGATGCATTTCTGTATTATCATGTCAATCAGGTCCAGAACTATTTAATTTTGAATTTTCTAGTAAACAAGCTGAGAAAAGGCATTCACACAAAGCTGTCTGCCCTCACTTCAGTGGTTCAGAACTATCTCCTTTTCCTGCTATAGGTCTGATCTGTATTTCATTTAAGATTTACCCACTGTCAGATGGAAGTGTCCTTGGTCACACCAAGCCTTCCAGCTTTGCCTCACTCTGTGTGACAAAGATGCTGGGAGAAGCTTCCATGCCACAAATAGGACACTGGGATTTTTTGAATTATTAAAAATAGATTTATTGCTAATAAAGTGTCTAAATATTGCCAGTGTAATACTTAATTTATAAGTCTGTCATGTAATTGCAACAGATTATTATGCAATCAGGTTGTGGTTACATCTTGAGTGCTGTGTCCAGTTTTGGGCCACTCACTTAAGGAAGAATCCTTGAGCATTCTTTAGGATTTAGGGGCTGGAGCATGTCCAGAGAAGGGAATGGAGCTGGGAAAGGATCTGGAGGATCCTGGTAGAGCTGAGGGAGCTGGGAAAGGCTCTCAGCCTGGAGAAAAGGAGGCTCAGGGGGAACTTCTGGCTCTGCACAATTCCCTGATGGGAGGGTGCATCCAAAGGGTCAGCTTCTTCTCCCAGCCAACAGGACAAGAGGAAACGGCCTCAAACTACACCAGGGGAGGTTCAGGTTGGACATCAGGAGGAATCTCTTCATGGAAAGGGTTGTCAAGCATTGGAATGGGCTGCTCAGACAGGTGGTGGAGTCACCATCTCTGGAGGTGTTTAAAAAAAGCTGGACAGTGCTTGGTGGTGTTTAGCCTGTGGATTTGATGAGCTCAGAGTTCTCTTCCAACCCAATCGATTCTGTGACTTTGTGCTACATTTCTGACTTGCCCAGAGGCAAAAGAGTGACACCCAAACCATGTCCCAAGGCTGCCACGATGCTGAGGGCAGGTTCTGTCTCCCACAGACTTTTCCTGCCTTACACCCATCCAAACCTTTCCTCCTCCTCCCCCTGCACCAGCAGAAGATGCAGCTTTTGAATCATTCCCAAGTCCTGGCTTGTTTCCCCCAGTATTTACAGCCCCTTCTAATCTTTACAACCCTCCCCCAGAGTATCTCTGGCTATGAAATAGCTGCTGATGATTCTTTTTCCCTGAGCAATAATTCAAGCCCAGAGGGGTCTCTTGGCACCCAGTAGAAAACATTGCTGCCAAAAAAGCAAATCTAAATGCAAATTTAGACCCATTTCAGGTGGCTCCCTGCTGGCAGAAGCAGAACTCACTTCCCCTCTTCTCTCCATTACAAAACCATGGGTATTTCCTAGACATCTCATGAGAGCCTGGGAAGAGGGAATGGGGGTAAGATTTTCCTTTTCACAGTTTTGTTTATCAACAAACAATGTTTATTTCTTACTGGCAGGTAGGATGCTCAACTGGGAACTTAGGAAAAGGAAGAATGTCTTTAAGCTGAAAGAAATAGATTTAAATTGAATATTACCAAGAAATAAGGATGAGGTGGTGTGAGGGTGGTAAGGCCCTGGCACAGACAAGTTTTTGACATCCCATCCCTGGAAGAGTTCAAGGCCAGGCTGGGGGACTTGGAGCAGCCTGGGACAGTGGAAGGTGCCCCTGCCCATGGTAGAGGTTTGGAATGAGATGATCTTTCAGGTGCCTTCCAACCCAAAACGTTCCATGGTTTTATGAACCTCTATGACTTCTATGACTTTCTGTGACTTTTCCTACCTTAAGTCTGGCCTTGCTGCTTCTTCCTTTGCCTTCCTCCTTTGCTTGGCATTACATGGTCTTTGCTCCCCATGGTGGCAGTGATGGGAAGAAAGCATGAACTCTTTATTTTGCCCTCAGCTTTTCCTGGAAAGAAGAAAAAAAACACTGAGTTTCCACTCAGTGCTGATGTCCAGACTTGCCTTTCTTTTCTGGATCAGCTTTAACCTGATGCAGAGTCTAAGCCTTTAGACTGTGCTTAACAGCAGGAGTTTTATTCTCTGTGGCTGAAGAATCACAAAGACCTGAGTTTAGGACAAGCTTTTTTGATCATGAAAGGTCTTAGAAAATGGATAATTTTTCTCTCTATGGCTTTCTAAGCATTTTGGGAAGGTCAAAGTATCCTTTTCCCTCTTTCCTCCTTTGATGGGCTTATTTATCCTCCTGTATCTTGATAGGAAACAGGCACTGATGAGTTAAAGAACATGGTAAAAAAGTAATAGGTATCTGCCTAAAAAGCCAAGTAAGCAGAATTTAGATATTTATATTCAAGAATCTTGTATAAGAGAGTCTTGCTTGACTTGTCTACGAGCTTGAAATATCTTAGTACTGAGGTTCTGGTGACTGTAGTTCATTCTTCACCTATTTCTGAGCTAATGAGGAATGAAAGCACCACCCACATTAGATGAGACCCAGAATAAATGGTCTTGTGTTGATAAGTTTGAGTTTTGTGAAGTATTTGAGCTTCCAAGGAGTGGCACCGAGGAACAGCAGTGCCTGCACAGTGATATCTCCTGTGACCAGCTGATAAAAGATATAAACAGACCTTTGTTTTCACAGATACTGAACTTTTCAGAGGGAAGAAGAATCACTTCCAGGCTCGGCTCTAGAGGCAGGGAGTTCAAAACAACAAGCTTTAGTCTCAAACTGGAATTCTGGTTTTGTTTATCTTGGTGGCAAAAGACAAAAAAAAAATAAAAGTCAGTTCTGAGTGAAAGGTTTCTTTTCCCCCTTGTGGCATTAAAAAATCATAACCTAACTCAGCTAATACACACAGGAACCGAAATATGTAAAATGAGTAATTAAAAAAAGAGAGGGGGGAGGGGTTTCAAATGAGTTAGAGACAGGGGTTCAGCAGTTTGGGAACAGATTGTCCCAGAGCCCTGATGCCAAGCCAGAAACCTTGGGAAGAGGTCTCTGCCTTGCTGCCCTGGGATTTGTTGGGGTGTGACTCACACCAGTCTGCTGGCAGCTCTTCTCTTTCTCATTTTCCATGTGTTTTCCTGTCTACTGCCCATGCACAAGAGGTTGGAGGGCGTGTGATGGTTTGTGGCAGGAATTATTTGGAATTGTGCCATCAGCAGGGAGCTGGGAGGACCTGGGCGAGATCCCAATTCCTGGATTCCAAAATCCTGAGATCCTCAACAAACGCCATCCTGAGAAACTCAACATTACTGGCAACGAGCATTTGCATCCTAGAAAACCAAGAATGTCCCAGGAAACCTCAGGAGAAGCACCAGCAGGTTGAGGGAGGTGATTCTGCCCCTCCACTCTCCTCCTGTGAGACCTGCCTGGAGCACTGTGACAGCTCTGGGGTCACAGAATATGGATGTGGAGCTGCTGCAGTGGGGATGGAGTGCAGAGGATTCCTCCAAGTTGATGCCTGGGCTGGAGCTCCTCTGCTCTGGAGCCAGGCTGGGAGAGCTGGGGGTGTTCAGCCTGGAGAAGAGAAGGCTCCAGGGAAAGCTCAGAGCCCCTTCCAGTGCCTAAAGTGGCTCCAGGAGAGCTGGAGAGGGACTTGGGACAAGGGATGGAGGGACAGGTCAAGAGAGAATGAGTTTAAGCTGAAAGTGGGCAGGGTTAGATGGGATATTGGGGAGGAATTTTTGGCTGTGAGGATGATGAGGCCCTGGCACAGGTTACTCAGGGAAGTTGTGGCTGCTCCATCCCTGAAAGTGTTCAAGGACAGGTTGGACAGGGCTTGGATCACCCTGGGATAGTGGAAGGTGTCCCTGTCCATGGCAGGGGTTGGAACAAGGAGATCTTGAAGGTCCCTTCCAACTCAAACCATTCCACGATTTTCTGAAAACATTCTGCATTTCCCACCAGCCTTTCTTAGTTCTTTCAAGTAGAGATTTAAGAAATGTGTAGTGTTTGTCAGTCCAAAATACAGAGGTTTACGAACTCAAACGTACAAACACAGAAAGGAAATATTTCCATGAGGATAATGACCCCACAACAGGGCTACAGGAAGGAGCATTTCTTGGGTGAGTAGCAGGGATGAATCCCTTCTGTTGTTTCTCTATCCATTTTCAGACCATAATTTTATCATTTGTTGGGCTGATCTGACAAAGCAAAGCTCTCAGAAAATGGTATTTCCACTTCCATCTCACATCTCACTGCCATCCCTGTGATATCCAGAGTGTGCCAAGGGAATGCACAAACCTTGTG
>JANRGV010000001.1:146410429-146425856 GCA_024734035.1 Alethe castanea | reverse complement strand
TTGTGTAAGTCCTAGGTTGTTGTGTTCCAGTGTTGTGTGTATTCGCTCCCCTGTTAATATTTGTTTATTGTAGCTACTTGTTGTGTGTTCTAGTTAACTGTCCTAGTTGTGTAACCCCGTGTTAAGAGTCCTGGTCAAAAGTTTATCACAATCCCATGTTAAAGTGTTCCGGGTAACTGTACTCGTTCCCCTGTTAATTGTGTACTCATACCCCTGTTGATTGTGTGACACCCGTGTTGCATGCCACAGGCAACTGTATTTGTTCCCCCATTAATTGTTGCATGTATTTGTTCCCCCGTTAATCGTGTGTAATCCCTAATTTACCTTCAAACTCAGTTGTATTCCCGTGTCTTGGTGTTATCTCCCCTACCACTTCCTATTTCCGCCCCCTATCTGCTCTATTTCCGGTACCGCTGCTGCTGCTGCTGCTGCTCCCGGCCTGTCCGTTAAGATGCCAGCCCCGCCCCATCTTATGCAAATCAAGGGACTCCCATCACGCCTGGGTCCTAGGCGGAAGTTCAACCCAGAGCTACAGACCTTCAGAACCACGAACCCGTACCACAGGTAGAACTATGGACCACACCATCAAGTAAGGAAATACATCTGGCTGTGAGAGGCGGATTATGTCCTCTCACAGTCGCCTGAAGAGGACTGCGGCAGGGTAACCCCCTAGACCTTACGAGCCCAGATGGAGTTCTGCAGTACGCCCGTGAGGACCTCCTCTCCGGCGTCAGAGTGGCAGCTAGGGCAGCAGCAGCCGTGGACCGCCCCACGACCCCCACCTTAATAAAAGAGCTGCTTTTGATAAAGGCCTCTGGCCCTGATTTATTTATAACAGTCTGACAAAGCAAAGCTCTCAGAAAATGGTGTTTCCATTTCCACTTCCATCTCACATCTCACTGCCATCCCTGTGATATCCAGAGTGTGCCAAGGGAATGCACAAACCTTGTGCAAGACCCCTGAGATGGGATGAGGGATCATGAGTCTCAACTGAAGTGAGGGAGATGAGGGGAAACACCTTGTAAGACACTCAGTGACGGAGAAGAGATTCTGTGAATGGCGAATTTCAGGAATAGCTTGGGCTAAAAACTGGAGTGGGAAGCAGTGACCACCTCTGAAGGGCAAGGGTAACCCATTACATTTTGGTTGGCTTCCAAACAAAAGCCAAGCTTTGTAGAGAAATCAGGAGTTTCCTGCATGTCTATGAGACACTGACTTAATTCATGCAGTTGAAGCAGCACCTCTGGTTCCTTCCTTGCTTTATTTCTGGGATTTACAATTTGAGAAGATAAAGAAAAATAAGCTGCATTTACAAATGAACCACAGGGCAGTTTAAAGGTGTGTAAAAGGGAACTTTGCACCACTGTAAAGCAGAGAATGTTGTAGTGAGAGCAAAGTTTCCATATTTACACAAGCTGGGAGTTTATTGGGAATATCACAAACCAGTCCACTCACCTTCACTCAGGAAACATGGTGCAACATGAAGTCCATGCAGGCAGGAAAAGAAAACCCACAAGGACTGTCAGAGCTAAAGAAGAGCTTCTTTTAATAGAAAAGACTGGAAGAGCTTGGCTGGAGCTGGAAGCTGAGTAGGAGTGGGCCTGGTCTGCAGACTCTGCCTCCAGACAGGCAGCAGGAAGGAGGAAGAATTATTTTAGCTGCAGGATGAAGCTGGCACCAGGACAAAGAGCTAAAAACTCGTCTCAAATGAATGTTGGCTGGAAAGGAAAATATTTCAAAGCATGAAAGGCAAAGAAGGTTTTGGAACAGCCTCCCAAACGCCCACCAGGTTTGGGATGGGTTTGAGATCCACCTGTGAGCAAGACTACAGAAGAACCATGGCGCTCAAGCAGCAGAAAACACTGTCACGTCATCCAGAAAGACATCCTGCAACTAAGACTAAAAGAAGAGAGTTTTAGATTGGATATTAGGAAGAAATTCCTCCCTGTGAGTGTGGTGAGGCCCTGGCACATGTTGTCTAGAGAAGCTGTGGCTGCTCCATCCTTGGGAGTGTCCATGGCCAGGCTTGGAGCAACCTGGTCTGGTGGAATTTGTCCTTGTCCGTGGCAGGGGGTTTGGAACTGGATGATCTTGAAGTTTCCTTTCAATCCAAACCACTCAAGTATCTAAGTGAAATCACACTGTAAATGCACTGGAGGAATCCTCAAGGATTTGGGAATTCTCTCTTGTATCGTTCCTGGTCTCTGGTCTTGTTCCACAAGGACGTGATTCCTTCCCCAGAGCTGCCTCCATTTCAGTGCTGGCTGGGTACATGTGAAGATTAGGAATGTTCCTTTGACAAATATCATGGAGATATGAAAATAAAATCAAGGTTTACTTCAAACATATCAGCATTCACTTAAGGAATGGTTGAGCATTGGAACAGATTCCCAAGGGAAGGAGTGGAGCCACCATCCCTGGAAGTGTTTTTAAAAAAAACAACAGATGTGGCATTTGTGGGTATGGTTTAGTGAATGTGATGGTATTGGATGGAAGGTTGGACTTGATGATCTTGGAGGTCTTTTCCAATCTTCATGGTTCTATAATTTAGAGGCCCAATTTCCCCACTCACAGCTCTAATGTGTTTGCAGAAGATAAATATCACAACAGCGTTTCCACCATATTTGATTAGGGTTTTTATAATGCTGCTTTTTTTTTTCATTTAATGTAATCTAAATTTAATTTATAATTTTGAAGGATGCTATTAACTATGGAAGCCATAAAAACCTTTTATTTGTCTAAGGCCTGGGTAAACATTTTCATGGTGCTTAGGAGCACAGCAGGTTTGTCTCTTTGGGGAGCACACAAATAAGTCTCAGCACAACCTCTAATGTCAGTAGAAAACTTAAATTCTGCAAACTGAATGGTTTTAAAACTTTCCAAGGGAAATAACAGTAAAAGTGGCTCTCATTTAAGTTGATTGCAGGCTGGAGGATACCCCCAGGAAAAAAATTCCAGTCTGGGGAAGCTGGAGATGGTTCTTTCACTGCCCTGTTCCTTTGGTAAATTGGCTTTGCAGTCATGGTGGTTATAGGAAGAAAAGAAGTCATTTGCAAGCACAGAATCTTGGAATGATTTGGGTTGGAAGAGACCTTAAAAATTATCTCATTCCAAGATATCCTGGACACCTTCCACTATCCCTGATTGCTCCAAGGCCTGTCCAACCTGGGGCAGCCACAGCTTCTCTGCATAACCTGTGCCAGGACCTCAGCACCCACACAACCAAGGATTCCTTCCTAATACCTAATCTAAACCCACCTTTTTTTGGCTCAAAACCATTCTCCCCTTTCCTGTCCCTCCATCCCTTGTCCCAAGTCCCTCTCCAGCTCTCCTGGAGCCCTTTTAGGCACTGGGAGGGAGCTCTGAGCTCTCCCTGAAATTTTCCCTTCTCCAGGCTGAACATTCCCAAATCTCTCAGTTTGTCTGCAGAGGTTTGGTTGGTTAAGACAATGCAAGAGCTAAAAAAAAAGTAAAATCTGGATTGTTAAAAGGAGGAACAAGGGTCACTCCCCATGTGACAAACCTGAGAAATTTGGTTGTCGTTGTCTCCTGTGCAAAGATTCCATCCACCACTGTTACTCAAAAAAGCATTTGTGGGGAGATGAAAATTTACATTCCTGTGTCTATTTGTTATTTACTGAGGGGAAAAAAATCCCAATTATGGATGGGGTTTTTCACTGCCCAGAGCTTGGTGTTCATCATCATGAAACAGGGGGAGGAGGAAGGCAAAGGGAGGCTTTGCCTGTTATATTTTGGGCTTCCACTTGGGGCTGGATGAATAACTCTGGAGTGTGGGATAAAATATCAAGTGTGAGGAGCCTTTTGTTCTCATACACCCTGCAGGAAGTCACACAATATTCCCTATTTACAAACAAGGAGTAACGACTTGATGAAACTCCCTTAAAAAAAGTGTTTGCTTTTGCACACTACTGAGGAAAAGGGATCTTAGCTATGACTCAAAAAAAACTGTAAGAAATAATTTTTCTGGGATGGAAAAGGCCTTTTTCAACCAGGTTTTCATGCAAAGAGTTTGCATTTGTCAAGTCTTCAAGTTTTAATTAAAACCAGCGAAGCCTTAGAATTGGATTTGAAAAATTTTGAAGAGAGCGAATTTTCATGTTTTAAAGGTGAGCAGTTTTTATTTTTCAGCAGATCTATCTAAAAAATTACTTTGTTTTTCTAACATCTGAAGACATTCTGGGTGAAAAATGTAATGTGTTGTGGAAGGAAGGCTTTTTGATGGAAAGCCAGGAATGATATGCAAAGAAATACTAAAGAAGGATTGAGTTCTTTCCAAATAAGATTAATTCAGCTTTTCTTTTCTTTTTGTTTTTTTCTTTTAATTCTGAATCCTTTTGATATGGGGAAACCTCCAGAAATATAAACTGGATTTACATATTCCCTCTTTTGTGTGTTTTCAAAAGTGAAATCTGGCTGACAAGCATTAAAAGTGACAAATTAGTAAAGAAAATAAACCAATGTTCTTTCCACCCTCTATAAATAATTCCCTGGGATATGGAATGGAAATCTGTGAAATCATTTGCTGTAAATGTAAGTTCAGGCCAGAGAACATAAAGGAAGATTTAGATACCATCCAGCATATGGACAAAGAGACATTTCCATGGTGAAATATCTGTGCTAAGCAAAACCAGCCTGAGCTGGAATTCACCTTTAATGTGGTGACAGCCCAACAAATGTTAAAATGCAGCAGAAATAGAAACAAAACAAATCCCTGGGACATCAGATTTTCTCAAATCTTCTTCTCTTACAGATTAATTTATTAATTATGTCATGAGAACCTGACAGCAGTGATTAATGTTTCTATAAGGAATGTGCTCTGACAGCCAGGTCATGATTCCCCATCCCTGGAAGTGCCCAAGGCCAGGTTGGATGAAGCTTGGAGCAACCTGGAAGATGTCCCTGCCTGTGGCAGAGGTGTGGAACAAGATAATCTTGATGTCCCTTCCAACCCAAACCATTCTATGATTTTCCCATGTGTCAATTGCTAATTCCACCACATTTATGGAAGAGCGTTGAATTCGGAGCTCCATGCCTTTCCAGGATCACCAGGATGCACAAATCCCAAAAAATTTGTTCTTCCCTGTGTGGTACAAGTTAGGAACTGCATTGAAACAGCTGATGCTGCTCCCCAGGGAACTGTTCATCCACCTGTGGAATTCAGGAAGAATTTCTGCATGGAAAGGGTGGTGATGCATTGGAAGGGGCTGCCCAGGGAGTTGCTGGATCCCTGGAGGTGTCCAAGGAACCACTGGATGTAGCAATCAGTGCTCTGGGCTGTTGACAAAGTGGGGATTGGTCACATTGGACTTTATGATCTTGGAGGTCTTTTCCAGCCTCAGTGGTTCTGGGATTCTCTGAATTGGGCTCCTGATGGCCCAATCAAAATTCCCTAGAGACAGCTCCAAGAAAAACTTATGGCTTTGATTGATAAAGAGCCCACGGGATAAGCAAAACTACGTGGAAAACGGCCAAAGGTTTTATTTTTCTCATTGAACTTTTCGGTGCTGACACTTTTTCCAGATGAAATATAAAACTTTGAGGGACTTGGTAGAAGACTGAAAAATGTCAAGTGATGGTTTGGGATTGCAGTGAAGGGGAAGGAGGGGATATTAGGTTTGTTCATTAAAAAAAGACAAATCCCCTGAAAGGAGACATTTCTCATGGAAATATCACTCCTTTGAAACCAGACAAAAAAAGCTTTTTTGTCTGAAATAGAGATTGAGATCAGTCTGAAACTGGGGTTGAACTGTGAATCCAAGACCTGCCTGAGCCACTGGAGGTTCACTGACTCACCTGGCACCCAGGAGATATCCCATAATTTCTGGATAGAGATCTAAGCAGCCTGATTTAGTGGAATTGGATGATTTTTAAGGTTCCTTCTAGTGCTTTTATAATTCTATAATTCCCTGTTTCAATGTGATGCTCATTGCATGAGTCTGTGGTTGAGAGGAGCTGCCGTTTCTCTCATTCTTGGGTGTCTAGAGTGGAGTTTATCCAGTTTTGCTGGCCAAGAACTCACAAAAAAAGGACATTATCCTCTTTTCTCTTCTCATCCCAGAAAATACCCGTTTTCCAGATAGTTACAATAATTAATTTTCTGCATGCCCCATAAGCTCTGAAAATGCAAAGGATCTTTAGAAAAGCTGCCCTGGTGCACTTGTATGGGATGAAAAGGCAGAAGAAAAGGTATTTAAAAATTACAGCAGAAGTTCTGGGGGAAGAGATGTTCTGAAAGGACAAGAAAAGATTCCTCTTCTTGCTCCTAATTAGGATTTGAGAAACCTCTGTGGGTTAATGAAGAGCAGACATGTTGCAATGTCATTTATGTACATAGCAATTTAAGATGCTCCCTTTCTGGAGAGAATTATTATGGAATGTTAATAGCCAGTGTCTCAAAATCACAATGGAAAATGAATCCTCACATTGAAACTGAAGAACGAGTAGGAGGTTTCTGGATGGATTAAATATGTGTTTAATACCTAAACAGGCCAAAAAGAGAAAAATGAAGGAAGAAAGGATAGGAAGAGAGAGAATAATTAACAATAAGCACAAACCGTCATCTCAGGAACCACCAGAGCACCTGCTTGACCAGCAACATCCTTTTATCTAATGCATTTTCCCTAATATCATTTGCTCCTTTTCAAAGATCAGTTAATTGAACTTAGACCTTAATTTAGTTGGTTTGGACCCTTTAATTACCTCCTTCCATGTCCTGAAAGTGCAGCCTTGCTTTCTGCAAGGTTTCCCTTCAGGGTGCTGTGTTTAACACTCTGAAATGCTCTGGGCTAATCGAATCACTGTTTTGGACCCTGTTTTCTGTTTGATCAGTGTTATTTTATCTGTTCCTTAGACAGCAAAAAATCTTCCCTGTGAGGGTGGTGAGGCCCTGGCACAGGGTGCCCAGGGAAGCTGTGGCTGCTCCATCCCTGGAAATGTCCAAGGCCAGCTTGGGTGGGGTTTGGAGCACCCTGGGATAGTGGAAGGTGTCCCTGCCCATGGCAGGAGGATGGAACAGGATGATCTTTAAGGTCCATTTCAACCCAAGCTTTTCTGTGATTCTGTGATATCTGGAAAATTAGAGGTAAGTAGAGGCAACTAAAAAAAATTGTCAAGTTTCCAAACAACAATCATTATGTGTTTCTCATTTTAAAATCTGGCAAGTGGGGAAGCTACATTCGCTCTGTATCATCCTCAAAGATTCAAGAATAAACTCATTTGTGGTTTGGAGTTCTTTCTTTTTTCAACAGTGAAAAAAAAAATAATTCAGGGACTATAATTCCTTGTACACTGAATTTATTCCAAATAACAATTTAACATGAATTCCTCAGTTTGGATGTTCCTCTGTTCATATCCTTCTGTTCCACTTTGGTCTCTGCTGGGGAATATCTGTGTCAATATTCCTTGCACCATGGCATTTTCCTGCTCTGGGAATTCCTTGAAATGACTTAGAATGGTGTAACATTACTAAGCCCATTGCTCTCATCCCACAAAATGAGAGAGACTCCTGCAAGCAGGTGGGATTCCCTGTTTACTGTAGTGTTTATTAGCTGGCACCATTTATAGGCTGTTTATGTTTAATTCAGCACATTCTGCGTCAATTCACTGGCATAAAATAAAGATCCTAAAGCACCAAGGCTCTAAGAGAAATAGAAAACTTCATTTTCTGCAAAAAGTGACCCTCGTGTGCAGATTTTTGGGTGCACTGGGTACTGTGAAAGCATCAAAATGATGTAGAGTTAGTAAACCAGGATATTTTGGGGTGCAATAGTTGTCATGGTCATGTTTGAAGATGCTGAGCAGGCAGCCAAAAGTGTCACTCAGTGACAGCACCCCAGCAGTGTCAATGACACACAAAGAATTGGGATCACTAAAAATAGAGCTCTCCTGCCATCAATGCCAGATTTATTTCCTTTGTAGGAAGGATGGAGCAAGGCTCTGAAGGTGCTATCCCTCTTGATCATCTGTGCAAAGCAACCAGGGGGATATTTTTGTTTAGTTTGATGTTTGCTTTGAGTAAAAATAAACTGGAATAGGAACACTGCAGCTTGTTTTGACAGTGGGCATGGTTAGAGGTACAGAAAGATGAGAGCACAAGAAACAGCTCCTTCTTGGGGCATCTTAAATCCTGTTATTTGTCATGGGAATTGTTCTTGGAAATGGTCTTTGGTTGTCAAAATAAAGTAGTTTGGCTTCAAAAAGAAACCCTCACTGATACCAATTTTCACAGAACGTGGCAGGTGAGGCCCAGGCACAGGTTTTTGGATGTCCCATCCCTGGAAGTGCCCAAGGTCAAGGTGGATGGGATTTGGAGCAGCCTGAATGTTGGAGAAGGTGCTGAAAGATGTCCCAGCCCACAGCAGGGGGTCGTAACGTGATGATCTTTAAGGTCCCTTCCAACCTAAATAAATTCTCTGTTCTCAGCACTTGTCAAGGCTTTTTTTCATTTCTCACAACCCTGACACAAGCTCTGACTTTTGCTTGTTTGCTGAGTTCTTTTGAAGATGGAACACTGAGGATTCAGGGGAGGCTTCTCCAAGCCAACAGATTCTCCAAGTGGCAGATTCCCAAAATAAAGAGACACAGCTCAGTGACCTCCAGGCTGTTGGGCTCAAGTGGTCTTGGAGAGTTTGGTCTAGAAGTCCCCTGCCCAGCCAGATGCTGCTTTTTAAAGATTTCCATTTGTAGATTTAAAATGTGTGAGAAGCTGAGAAGCAAAATCAGTGTTTAGAACCAGAAATCAGCAAAAATAGTGCTTAGAACTTGCCAGTGCTTTCAAAAATCTCAGAGTGTGGGAAGAAGAGAGGAAGAGAGGGAGGAAGGGAGGGATTATTTTTATGTGAGACCAAAGGGCAGATTTCACCTCCTGGTGTCTCACAGAGCTGGAGCATGGAACAGATGAACTTCTACTGCAACACAAAAGAAACTAAAATAAGAAGAAGCAAAGCTCACAAAATCTACCAATTAAGAGTGAACACAAATATACCAAGTTATTCAAATGATGGGGATCCATGGGGATATTTATAGAAGTAAACTCACCAGCATTTTTTCCTTGAGCAAACAGGTTTAATTAATGGAAAGTGGTTCTGGGGCTGTAATGAGAAGATCTTTGGGGTCCCTTCCTACCCAAACTGTTCTGTGATTCCATGAACTTTCAGAATCTCTATCAACACTATCCCTGAAGGTTTTTCCATCAATTCCTCAGTATTCCCCACCCCCTAATTTGAAGAATTATTACTGGGATACAAAAATTAGATTCTTATCTTGCCACTTATTAAAAACCCTAAACCTTAAACAGCTCCTATTTTGCCCTTTGGCTCACAGTTATGAAGAACAGACTTGACACATTTGGTTTAAATAGGAATAAACAGATATCTCTCATCCTGAGAATATCTCAGAGCATGAGAGTGGTCCAGCTGAGCAAGAAACTGGTGACAAGATGTCTGGAAGGGTTTGGAAAGGCCCCTCAGTGCCAGTCTGGAGTCTGAGAGACCTTCGAAGTGGGTTTTCCCAAATTTTCCCAAATTTTGAATTAAAGTGAGGACAAGAAAAAAATCCTCATTGAGTTGTCTTTGTTTCTCTAAAGGTTTGCATTGCTGGACGTCAGCTTGATGAATGTATTGTTTGAAGAAAGGTCTTTGGATCTGCTGGAAAAAATGAGAAAAAAACCAAACTGGATTTGAAAACAAAGATGTTTTTTGGTCATTGTCTTATAAAACTGATCCACTTCTCCCATCATTAGTCCAGTGTCTTCTGGATTGCAATAAAACTGAATTTTTGGGATCCCAAGGTAAAAGCCTCTTCTATATTTCATGAGGCTTTGTCACATTTGCTGTGAGTTTTCCTCATTTCTGCTTATTCTTGACTTTCCCACCTGGCCAGGTCCCCCTTGTTTTATCTCTGTCTCCAATGCACAGTTGGAAGTGGAAAGTTCCCTTGTCAGAGTTTTCAGCAGAAAATTACTCAAACAAATTGCTTTTCTCCCAACTTCTCTACCCAAAACTTCCTAAGAAACATAAACACCATGAAAAAAGGAACACAAGAATTGCACTTTCACACCAGGGAACCATAACCTTTTAAAACATAACTCCAACTATTTTTGCAGCACCATTTTTGCTGTTGTTTTTGTAGTGTTGCTGCAGTGGCTTTTGGGTTTTAGACACCTAAAAATGAGCATAACTGTTCATTTACTGGTTTGTATTTTGGCTGATTCACTGTCAAGCAGAATTTTGGGTCATTCCTCATCTCTAATGATGGGTTTCTTTCATGTTTTTGCAGAATACCTCATGCTTGACACACCACAGGGCAACACTGACTTTCCGAACATCCAGACTTTCAAACACTCATAACCTCTGCATTACCTTCAATATAAGTTATGTTTCTACCAGGACTTTCAAAAAGAGACCAGAGACTTGCCTTTATCTCAAGATAAAGATTTTCTATCAAAGCAAATGTCATTTTAGTCATGCATTGAATAGAATAGCATTAGTGGGCAGAAATTTTCTCTTCTATCCTTTGCCTGGCAGTGTGTAAAATAATATTTGTATTCCTTATTTGAAGAGGAAAATGATCTTATTCACCTTTTCGTGAGTTAATAAAGAGAGTAAAACAATGGCACCGTGAGTATTGGGGTTAATTAAGTTTATTTCCCATCAGACTTGTGTCTTGTTGATTTTGAATCTTGTGGATATACAACCCTTGAGAACCTTGGAGATCTCCACTCTTTTGCCAGAGGGGTTTTGATTAAGATGAATTCAAATCTGCAAGGAAAAACACAGAAGAGGCAACAGCCACACTCATGGGGCAGCCAGGTCATCCCATTTAAATCCAGCTCAAAACCACTCAGGGATGGATCAGACCCTCAGGAATGGGCTGGAAGAACATTATTGGGGCAGGCATTGAGCAAAAATGAGCTCCTGCTCTGCCTGCCTGTTTCCCACCAGGATCTCTGGGCTGTGGTTTGCAGTTCTTGAGGGGTGAATGTGGGGATATGAGACTGAAGAGATTCGGGTCCAGATCCAATCAACTCTATCCTGTTGCCCTCATTCATGTGCCAGCTGGAGACTTGTCAGTGCAGACAGCAATGACCCCAGAATTCACAGGATCACCAAATCATGGAATATCCTGAGTTGGTAGTGGCCCACGAGGAATATGGGGTCCAGATCTTGGTCCTGCACAGGACAGCTCCAAGGAATGTGGTGATTCTTGGTCCAAGATTTTTGTGGGGCTATCCAAGATCCTCATAAAAAGGGCCTCTCCAGTGGGTCATTCCACCCTTATAAATTAATTTCTTCCAGTCCTTGGTGCCAACAATCCATCCAAATGATTCTGGCTTGGGTTGTTTAACATTTTAGCTGTGGTAGGATCCAGACCCGGAGCAAAATCCCACTGCAGTTAAGGAGTGAAGGAACAGCTTGTCCCTGCTCAGAGCAGTTTGCAAACATATGAAGAGACTCAGACAAGACAGTCCAAACCCAGGGATCTCAGCACATCATCAATTCCAATTTCCCACAGGCATTGCCCACAAGGACCGTTAAGTTCCCCCACTGAAATTCAAAGAACTGAATATGTGTTCCAAAACGATTTCCAAGATTAGCTGCTCCATTAGCTTCCCAAGGAACTCCCTGTCCCTTTCTGTCCTTCTTGAAGACAGGAGTGGCATTTGCCTCCTTCTGCTCCTGGGAGCTTCCATGGTCACCACGACCTTTCAAAGATAAGTGAAAGTGACTTTGCAATGACATCAGATCCCATGGATCCATCCTGTCCTCATCCATTCATTCCATAACTCTATTTCGTCTTGACATTCCCTGACTGGATCCTCCTTCCCTGAGGATAAACATTCCTTGCTCTGGGCCAGGAAACTGAGATTTCTGAAGGCTGGTTTTGCCAGCAAACACTTAAATGAAGAGTACTTGGGCAATTTCCATCTTCTTTGCCACCAGAATTCCCACCCTGCTGAGCAGTAGCCCCACATTTTCCTCACTCTTCCTTTTGCTGCTGATATTCCTGCAGAAAACTTGTTGCCCTTAATGTCCCTCACCAGATTTAATTCCAGATGGGCTTTGATTCCCCGCTCCAGTCGTATCCATCAACTCTCTTTTTATTGATTTTTTTTTTCTGCAGATGGAATTACATGGAGATTTACAACACAGGGAACACAATCCCAGCTCCAGAGCCCATATTTGTTGGTCCATCTCACCAGGATTTTTGCTGCTTTGCCAGCTTACACCACATATGGAGGCTTCTTCCATGAGAAAATATGGAAATGTTTTGTCCAAATAAAGGCAGGGAAACCTCACTGCATGGGGTTTGGAGGCAGACTTGGTTTTGATGTATCTCATGAAGAGATCACAGAAAAAAAAAGGAAAGACACAGGAAAAGGGCTGGAATTGATTCTTGAGTATGGGATGGAACGGCAGGAGTGATTTCTTCTGTGTGAAGGTTGATGTAAAAACCTGCTGAGCTTTTCTGCTATCTCATATGGAATAAGAAAGATGCCTGTGCCAGCCTACATCCCAAAAATGGGGGTCTCTCGAAGAGGAAAGCCTGAGAAGTTGAAGGGGCAGGATATTTCCTTTGGATTTCTTTTTAAATGTGTTGTTAAAAAGAAGCTCTGGTTCACATTTTTTTCATGGGGAGAGGTTTCTGTATCAGGAGTGCAAGGCTCAGTCAGAGACTCGGGCTCTGTCTGGGGCTTTTCAGAATCTATCTGATGAGTTATCCCTGGAAATCACATTCCCTTCAGCAGTGACATCACTTGCCTTCTCATTTCTCTGCAATAATCTTCATTTCCCAATTAGTAACATTTACTCTTTCCAAAATTCAGCTCCCCAACAACACAAGGAGGCAAAAGGGTCTTTCCTTTGCCTCTCCCATTTCCACAGCTTATAATTTTTCTGTTTTCCCTGGATATCACTGTCCACCATAACTTTTATCAAGGACCGTAAACACTTCAGGTTTGAAAAATCACTAAATTTAAGATTTTTGAACCCTGATTTTATGTTACTTTTTTTTCCCCCAGTCCCTATATTTCTCCTGGTTATCTTCAGTTTTGCATTGGATCCTGGAAACAGGAAGCTGTTCCCAGAACACTCAGGATGACAACTCTTCTGTTTTAAAGTATCTTGAAAGCCATAACAACAACCATACAAGGCACATATATAAAATTCCACTGCACACATCCAGGCACTTTCAACTCAGAGAGATTTCCCACAGGAGAGCTCAGTTTCTCCTGCTCTGATTTATTCTGATGCCTTATTCCTTTCCATCTCCATTCATCAAGGCTTGAATGGGATAAAAGCCTTAATAGATGCTAATTAGCAATATAAACCATCCACTGTGCAGTAATAGCAAAATCAGACTGAAAAAAGCCCTGTCAAAATAACGGTTGGGCAAGATGATTGAAAAGGGGAAAATGCAGTTGGATTCTTAATACTGGAGTGCAACTGAGAAAGAAAAGAGAAATTATTGCTTTTCCCTTATAAATTATAAGCAATTAAGAAGGATATGGAATAAACCTTGGGAGTGAAATCCCTGTGACTTTCCTGTGTGAGCTCCTCCCTGTGTTTCAGGGTGTGATTCAGCTCAGGGCCTTCCTTTCAGTGGGTGCATGTTTTGCTTTCACTTGGAGGATTGGTATGTGCTAATTGGGCAAAGAAGATGTCAGGTTAATTAGTCAGGGTGTGTGGGAGGTGATTTGTCTGGATTGCACCACAGAGGCTCTCTTAAGGCCCCTGAGGCTGGAGCAGCCCTTGTGAACTCCCCATAATTGCCTGGACAATTGGTTCTCTGCAAACACCTGAAATTTGGGGTGTCTTCTTCCCTCTCCCCAAATCCTTCCTGCTCAACCATGGAATTGTTGCAGTCGATTTGGAAAACAGGCAATTTCCAGGGGAAAAGGAGAATCACTTCTGGCCATGCTAGATTACATCAGATTGTAGGATGGGATTGTAACACAAATTCTTTCATCCACACTTTGCCCAGGTTGTGCAGAGAAAACCATGTCATCACACATTAACTTTACTAGATTTTTCATATATTTTATACAGTCAAAACCCATAGAAATTTATCGGTTGAATGGTTGAATTGGTTGAATTTATTGGTCCCAAGTAGTGCGTGCTTGGTATTTGGGTTCCTGATACCTATTTCTTTGCCTCCCATGTTAATTAAGTTCTCATTTTCCACTCTTTTATCTCTCTTGTCCCAAACCAGGTGTCTCTGACCATGCCAGGGCTGATGGTTGGAGCTGATGTTCATTATTGGTCATTAATGGTCATTATCTTCTGTGTATTTTCTGTGCTACTCCCATTCTGCTGAGATGTTCTGCTAATCAGAGCTCCCCTGGTAAAACAATCTTTTTGCAAAGAAACTTCAATTCCTTTCCCTCAGGGCAAAGGTGAGTAAAACCCCTGACTAAAGTTCTTTACAAAGGTTTGAACTTGGTAACATTTCCAGCAGTAGGACCCAAGGGAATGGTCTGAAGTCGTGCAGGGGAGGTTTAGTTTGGATTTAAGAGGAGTTTTTCACTCAGAGCTGATTGGACACTGGAACAACTCCCCAGGGAATGGTCCCAGCCCCAAGGCTGCTCAAGGAGTGTTTGGACAAGGTTCTCAGGCTTGGGTGGGATTGTTGGGATGCCCAGGACCTGGAGTTGGACTCAATGATGCTTTGGATCCCTCCCAGCTCAGGATATTCACCCTGGGAAAGACATTCTAAACTATTACCCCAGTGCCCAATGTTTTAAAGCTGAACATGTTTTTGCCACATTCTACTGGGTCATTTAAAAGGAGAAAACCGGACCATTAAATTGAATTTCATTTGTCACCAGGCTGTCCTGAAGTCCCCTGGCCAAGAGCAGATCCCTGCTCCAGAATAGTTGGATGCCAACCAAGGTGCTGGCCATGTTGCAAGGATCAGCTGCTGAGACTATTCTGACTTCAGGAAAACCACAAAATTCCTCTGTATTCGAATGTTAAAGCCTGTCAGAGAAATAAGATTTTTCCAAGTTAGTGTCCACTTAAAAGTTGGTGGGAAAATTCCATTCCTGTCTCTCTGTTGGTCCACTTCCCTGCCTATTTATGTAGCTAATTTTCCTCAGAGTTCCTTCTGGGTTGCATCATTGCAACCAGATGTGGGGAGGATCTTGCACCTCATAGGATCAGAAAAGAAGTATCTCCCCACCATCTGGCTTCTCCAAGCCAAATTTGGGGAGTAGGTTATTAATTACCTATAAAATTCAGTGTGAAAAGCACCACTTCCCTATATATGTGTGAATACATATTTATGTGTATAGATAAATATAAATATAGTATGTGGATCTGTGTATATGAACATACACACACATGTATATAAATATATATGAAGTCTGGAAGGCACTGGAGAAATTTTTGGGGAGATGTCTTTCTCCTAC
>JANRGV010000001.1:146375695-146410413 GCA_024734035.1 Alethe castanea | reverse complement strand
GGGAATTCAATCAATTTTCTTCTCTACCATCCAAATCCAGTGTTTGTCCTTCATGGTCCTGTTTCTAAGGACTGAATTGGACTCAGTGTGTCCAGAGGAGATTTTGGTGTCTTCCTGCCTTTCCAAGAACCTAGGAATCAGGGTAAATTCCAACCAAAAGTCTTCTATTACATAATCCTGTTTATTAAAAATTAGTCTACAGATGGTTTTTATTTTCAAGTCCATCACTGAAAGTTAGAATTATTTTTTCTATTGTTTCTATTTACAAACAACAACAGTAACAACAAAAGATGATGAATTATCATGAGTTATTCTGTAAAACCCCAGATATTTCTGGAAAGATGAAATTTTTAATACAATCATTACATAATAGGCATGTCTACAGAAGAATGCATTAAATTCCAAGCAGGTCAGGCTGTATTTTCTTTTGCTTCCCATTGCTCCTAATAACACTCTTTGTTCCTCTCTAAGCCAATCTTTCTCATTCTTTGTTGGTTTTACATTCTGCAAATGCTTGTGGACAGTTCTGGTCCCCTTAGTCAGGGATTAGACAAATTGCACACGTTGTTTCCTTCTAATCTCATTTCCCTCCTGACTTCTGAAATACTCAGAGCTCTTCTCCACCATCCTCAGCAGTTCACCAACACTTTCTTGATATATTTGATGTGCTGAACCAGCACCATTCCACAGTGGGAGTCAGATGATCCCAAAACACTCAATCCTTTCTGTTCAGCAGCAGATTTGGGGGAAGCATCTCATTGCTGACTGCACCAGAACATCTGATTTTAACAAAGCTGTTGCACTAGGATATTCTAATTAGAGACAAGGCTTGGCCTCTTCTCCCACACAATTAATGACAGGACAAGGGGAGATGGCCTCAAGTTACACCAGGGGAGTTCCAGGTTGGATATCAGGAAAAAATATTCACTGTAGGAGTGGTCAAGCATCAAAACAGGCTGACCAGGGCTGTGGTGAAGTCACCAACTCTGACCATGACATAAAAACCTTCAGAGTTTTATATTATCAGTTGGACTTGGGCTCCTGTAGCAGCCAAGTCTTTCTTTCCACAATGTCTGTCTCAAAGGAAGACTTTATTTTTTTAACTTAAAACTTGAAATTCATTACTGCCCTGATGTCAGCTCTGTACTTTTTTTCCCCCTTCCTTGTAGCATAAAAGGTCCTTTGGCAATGATATTTAAAGGAAGCTGCACCTGAGACTGCAGAAAGTGCTGCTGCATTGTTCTTATTAAGAAAATAAAGATGGGATGAGTCATTTGGTCAAACTTCTTTGCCTTTCAAGACAAACCAGTTTTTCTGCTTTTTTATGCACCTTTGTTTGCTGGACTCCCCTTTTTGCCTGGGAGGCACACAAGGATCTTAAGGATTTGCTACTGATTTTAAAAATGAATGATGGAAGAAATCCAGGGTTTGGGATTTGATTGCAATGGTGATAAGCTATGAACAAAAAATTCTTGTGAAAGAGGACTGGAGCAATTATTGTTGCGCGTTCCTGCTCTGACAGATGAGAATATTTCCACTACCAGCAGTACCCAAACACTGCAGGGCTGGATGAAACACTCTCAATAAAAGACATCATCTCAAGGAATTTGCAGCATAAAAATTATGAAGCCTCACTTGCATTAGGAAAAAAAAAAAAGGTGCAGTAAACAGATTCTTCTGGGTTTAACTGCTGCAGCTGCTGCTTTTATTTTTTTTTTCCTTATTTTTTCCTTATTTTTTTTTTCCTTATTTAGGTTTGAAGAGGATTTCTGAGTTTGAGAACCACAGAATTGATAGGTTTGGCAAAGACCTCCAAGATCATCACATCCAGTCTTTGACCAAATGCCACCGCAGCCACTGAATCGTGTCACAAAGTGCCACATTTATTAATTTTTTGAACTTAGCCCATTGATCCAGCCTGTCCAGGTCCCTCTGAAGAGCCTTCCATGCCACAAGCAGATGGATTTCAATCCCAACACTGGCATGTTGCCCCAGGGAGCCTGGTTTTATCCCCTTCCCCTTCAAACCTCGTTTAAAGCCCTCAATCAGCCACAAAACTCATAGCTTGGAACCTTTTTCCCCTTTGAGACAGGTGGCACCCACCTCTCACCAGCAGCCCCAGTGCCTGTAAAACACCAGAAAAGCCAAAATTACACCTGGGCCAAACTGATCCTGTGGGAAAAGTAAAACTCCAGCTGAGCCAGGTGTTGATTAATGGGAGGGACATTCTTCAACCTCATCACTGCCAACATGAACAGCAAATAGTGGGTGTTTATCCCGGGGCTGGACCAGACCAGGGAGATTCCCAGGAATATTTCTTGCAGGGGGAGGCAGCAGAATTCCCTGCGGGATGGCTCTGGCCAGCAAAGAAGTTGTCAGGAGTGGGATTCGAACCCACGCCTCCAGGGGAGACTGCGACCTGAACGCAGCGCCTTAGACCGCTCGGCCATCCTGACCCCTGGGAGCCACTCCCCTGCATCCTGAAATTCCTGGGAAATTGTTTTCCATCCTTTTAGCTTGTGGAGCATTTCCTGGGGCAATCAGGATTCTCCTCTGGGAAGCAAAGAGCAGCCTGAACTCCGGAACTGGCAGGAGAGGACAGCCAGGTAGGGGTCGGTCTCTTCTCCCAAGTACAGAGGGGTAGGAGAAGAAAAAATGGCCGAAATTGCACCAGGAATGGTTCAGATGGGATATTAGGACACATTTCTTTCGTGCAAGGGTGGTCAAGCATGGGAATGGGCTGTCCAGGGAAGTGCTGGAGTCACCAATCCCTGGGACTGTTCCAGGGTGTGTGGATGTGGCTCAGGGATGTGGTGTGGTGGTGAACACAGAGCTGGGTTAGTGATGGGGCTCAGTGATCTCAGAGGTCTTTTCCAAGTTTAATAATTCCTTAAAAAGGCTCAGATTTCTCTCTATCCTCACTTATAACTAAGGTAACAATTAGTTAAGAGGTTAATAATTAGCTCAGGGTGGGCCTAACCAGTGCAAACACCAAAAACCAGCTTAATGAAGGAGCTAAAAACCCCAAAGAACCCCGAGAATCAGAATAAAAAAAGAAATACAATAATTTCTGGCATATCCTCTTATGTCTGCCAGCTCCTTTTTTCTTTCTTTCTTTTTTTTCCTTTCCCTGCAGAGTGCTGGAATTTGTCCAACAGTCTTTAGATGAATTGGCAGTGGCATATGCATAAGCTGATGGCTGCTGCAGCAATGAGGTTTTCCCCTCCTCCAAAGTTCGGTGCAACTCCCCAGAGAGGATCTGAGCAAGGTCATCTCTTCCCTTTGAAGGTGGAAACAGGGGAACAGCAGGACTTTGCAGGGTCCAGAAATAGGGCTGAGGAAATTAAGTTTTCAATTGAAAAGTGAGGGGATTTTTTTTTTTCCAAGAGAAAGGGAAATTCAGGTAAGCGACAAATCTTCCAGAGTGAGCAGGAGTGGCTCACAAAATATATCTGAGAAAGTCATGCAAAACAAATTTCACCCTTTATGCAACAAGTGCTGGGGGGTTGGAACTGGATTTTTAAGGCTTCTTCCAACTCAATCTGGATCCTGTGATATTTTAAGGAGGTTTAGTGGTAACAATTCATGGTCCTGGACAGTGTTGAGGAACTTCATGAGAGTTCTCACAGGAGAATAGAGGTGATGTTTACAGAGGCAAAGGGGGAGAGGGCTCAGAGCATTCAAGGTCCCTTCCAGCTCAAACCATCCTATGATTCCATAATTCTCTATAAAACCCCATTTTAGAGGATTTTACATGGAGCTCTTAAAACTGCATCTTTACAGATGAAAACTTCATCATCCCTTTTAACTTTATTCTGCTGAAGAATTTCCTGAGCTTGTAAGGGAAGACTTGCAGGATGTTTATAATTATCATCTGCTTCTGCCCACATTCCTGGCTGATGGGAAGTCGTTAGTCTTGAGCCCTGGCTAATGGGCCGTGTTAGAGAGACAGAGGAAATTTTGGCACTATAAGATCAAAGCCTCGGTGCTTTTTGGATGGTTGCAAAGCCCTGTGTCACCACTGCCCATCACAGGGATGTGGCCTTGATGACAACGACCCTTTGCACTGGGAGACATCAGGGGCAGAGAAGGGAATCAAACTCCTGGGAACTGAGCATCAACCTGTGTACCTCGTGTCTTTTATAAATTTAAAGGCAGAAATGGAGAAAAGGGGCTGGAGGGCAAGTCAAGGGCATGTGTGCTGGCTTAAAAGATATCCTGGTCAAGCCCTGTTCCTCGAGCTCCTTCAGTCCTGGTGGCATCTGGGTGTGGGTGGCCAGGGTGAGTAAGAAAGGTGTTTTTCAGAGCTCCAGCTGGTGAGGAATGAGCTGTGCGAGGCTCCGAGTGGGAAACACAACGCCAAGGGGTTTCCATTGGGTAAACGTTCCACATTTGGGCTGCTTTGTATGAGAATAGACAGCCAGCACAAAGGACGCTGCCAACTCCCCGTCAACACCTCGTCCTTTGAAAGCTTTTCTTTTTTTTAAATTTTGTTTTTTTTAACAGTTTCACAGACTCCCAGGCAGGATCGTGTAGCAGTTTTGAATTCAATGAGGCATTTGCCATTTCCCTCTCACCTTGCCTGCCTTTGGATTGGCACAGCTCCACAGCTCAGGTTTTCATGCCTGTGGATCTCTCTTGCTCCATCCTTACCATGAATGATGCTTTGGCTCATTCTGGCTTGGGAAAGGAGAAGGGGCAGGAAAGCCTCATTTGCTCATCCTTGCAGATGAGTCAGGGACTCAGAAGGAGATTTTGGAGGATTGGGGCAGCCACTGCCTGCTAAGAACGAGGGCAGACCCTCACTCCAAGGTCAGGCACCTTGAGGAGAGCTCCTTCACTAAAGGTCACTCATCCCTGACGCATCTCCAGGATTTTATGTGCCCATTCCATGTCCAGCAAGTGGGATCTTCAAGCAGAAGAGGCCACAGCTCTTTTTTCCCATGTGAGAAGAGATTCTTGGTGAGATTGTCCAACACTTTGTCCAATTTCAGCTTCATGGATTCATAGAATTTTAGAAGGGACCTACAAGATTATCTTTTTCCACCCCTGCCATGGGCAGGGACACCTTCCACTGGACCAGGTTGCTCAGAACTCCTGCCAGCCTGGCCTTGAACCCTTCCAGGATGGGGCTTGAAACCCTTCAGGACTGGGGACTCCATCACATCCCTGGTCAGGTTGTTCCAATGGTTGATTTTGCTCACTGTAAAAAAAAAAAATAAATAAACTATTTCTTATCTTGAGATGGAACCTTTTTGACATGTCCACAAGGCTCCCACTGCTTGGCAGAGATTTGTGACTCTAATCAGTGCTTATTAAGGGAAATTCTTTTTTTCAGAAATCTCTTATTTTTCATTTTTGGGTGGTGAAAAGGTGCTTATTTCTTTAATCTTCTAAGCCGTGGAGGGCTTTAGGTACTCATCAAAAAGTTCAATAGTGTCAAAACCACTTGCTTAAAAATTTCCAGAGTCTTATCTGCATGAGAAGAAAGGGAGAGGCTGCTTGGCTGCAGCTTGGGATGTTGGATGGGGTTTAAATCACAGTTTTGTGCAAACCGAGCCGGGAAGGAGAATTTTGCATTAAAAAAAAAAAATAGAAAAAGTTCTGTACATGGATTTACCTGAGCCTGAAGTGCCAGAGGCGCCTGTGTACAGTGCTGTCTATCCAAAAGTGACCAGGGCTCTGGGATGTCACTGCCAGACCCTCGGAGAGCAGCGGGGACTGTCTGTCTGTCTGCCTGTCACACAGCAGCACTGTGTGTCTGTCCGTGAGCATTGCTGCCCTCTCCTGGCTCCAGAGCACACAAAACCAGGGAAAATCGGCTCGGGGAGGATGAGGATGGCAGCAGGGAGCGCAGGGATGGATGCAGGACAGGTGGGACCTGCAGAGGCTGCTGCTGCTGCTTTTGGGGCAAATGGGCTCATCCCCAGATGTCACCTCGAATAATCCCAGCCACCAGCATCCTGCTCTGACCAGCTCTGTCTTCCCAGTGACTTTGTCACTCTGCAGGGATCACAGAATCATGGAATGCATTGGAATGACCTTAAAGATCATCCCATTCCAACCCCTTGCCATGGGCAGGGACACTTTCCACTATCCCAGGTTGCTCCAAGCCCTGTCCAGCCTGGCCTTGGACACTTCCAGGGATGGGGCTGCCATCCCTGGGACAAGGCAAGGCAGCATCTCCCTGCAGAGGACTCAAAGCTACTTGCAGTTGGGGGAACAGGGGTTTCAAGAGTTTCCCCAAGAAGCTCAGACCTCCTTTGACCTTCCACATTTTTCTCCAGGTTTTTCTCACCTTTTAAGCAGTGGGGGTTTGCTGTGACCCCCGAGCCCAGCAAGGGGCTTGGAGCCTTTCTGCTGCCAGCAGCCTCTGTCTGTCTTAGCAGGAATATCTCTTCTCAGAGAATCACAGAATGGGTCAGGCTGGAAGTGACCACAGTGGGGTCGTCTGGTCCAACCTCTGCTCAACCTCTGCCATCCCAGAGCACAGGCACAGGATTGTGTCCAGATGGTTCTGGAATGTGTCCAGTGAAGGAGACTCCACACCTCTCTGGACAATCTGTTCAGGGCTTGGTCACTGCACAGGACAGAAATTTTTCCTCATGTTCAGGTGGGAATTCCTGGGCATCATTTTCTACCTGTTCTTCTTCTCCCATTGCTGGGCCCCACGGGGCAGAGCCTGGCCCATGCTCTGAGCCCTCCTTGCAGATTTTGCTGGACATTGATGATGTTCCCTCTCAGCCACTTTATTTGAGACTGAACATGTTCAACTCTCCCAGCCTGACCTCATAACAAAGATGCTCCAATCCCTTCACCATCTTTGTTGCATCTTCTGTTCTTCTCTCTTCACTTTCTCTGCTGCTGAATTTCTACAGCTGCAGGCCCAGGTCTAGAAGTCCAAATAAAAGAGCTGGCACACATTCTTAATCCCAGAATCAAAGTGTTTTAAAAGGGATTTGGTCCATATGGACAAAGTCTCACCCTCCTTTCCACCCTCAAACCAGGGATTCACATCCCTGGCACCTCCTGGGACTTGTCTGGCCTGATCATACTTACAAACGAGGCCAGAATACCAACAGGGAGAGGTTGGCATGGAAAAAAAGACATTTGCAAAACATCCTGAGAGTTTTGCTTCCAGTGATGGAAACCTGAAGTCTTATTTGGGTCTGACAAGCTGTTGGCTCTGAAAAATCCTACATTTGCTGAACTGTTAACACGAGTCTCTGGAAAGATGTGCTCGGGTTTCTGACTCACGTGGCACCTTCACATGGAGCTTCAGGAGGAAAGATCATCCCAACCTTTTCCATGGGAACAAGGTTACCTGGAGCAGTGTTGTGTGTGAGGCAGAGGGACAAAAATGTCCTGTTGTGGTGACAGGATGTCCCTCTGCAATCTGTCCCTGAATTTAGTGGGATGATGTCTAAATATTCACAAAACTGGCTTAGCAAATGTTACCTCTGTTGGGGGCAACTTCATTAATTCCATCTTGGAAACCCCTCAGCTGAAATCCTCTCCTTCTCTTTTGCTTCATGGAGAAAGATATAAAACATTGGGAAATAAGCAACCACTTCCTTTAACCATCACTTTTTTTTCCAGTCAAATGAAAAATATCTCCCCCACCTCCACTAGAACCCTGCTGACTGCAGACCATTCCTAAGAGAAGAGAGATCTTTAAAATAGAAGAGATAAATGGTAACTAATCACACGAAGAATTAAAGAAAAATGAAAGAAAAGCTCTGAAAAATGAAAAGGAATTTCTAAAAAGAAGGAAAGCTTCCAAAATCTATTAAGGAATGCTCAGACCCTGAAGACCTTTGTGTATGAAGCTGTGTAGAGCCTGCATCTCTGGATGAGTCACATCTCCAGCCAATGAAATTCACATTTCTCCTTTCCAAGTGCCTTTCCAGGGAGGTGTCTCCACCAATCCCAAGCACAACTCCTTCCAGCGGCTTGGAAACGAAGAGAGGAAATTTATTCCTGCAGCAGACAGGAAGACTTGGAAGAGCTGCAGAGCTGTTCATGCCTAACTGAGGGTCAGCTGAAACCAAACCCTTCTCCCTCTGGGTTTTCTCCCGCACTCACCAACCCCCAGCAAATGCCAGGAGCTGCTGTTCCTGGCAGTGCAGCCAACAGTCGTGATTCCTTGGAGCTGAAAATAGGATGGTGCTGGTGGCAGCTGATGCTTTTGCTCACAGGTCCCAGCTGAGTGGGCCACCTCCAAAAAAGCAGATGGCCAGGGAGGAACTCCAGCAATTTGCTACAGAGCAGCTAAAAGTCCCATTCGCCCACAGCTCTGAGAGCTCAGCATTTCATGACATCTAGTGGGCAAGGCAGGCACAGTGACTTGTGTGGAGAGAAAAAAACAACAAATTAATTGGTCCAGGAGAAACGCTGGTATGGAATTAAATGGGAAAATAAAGAGAGCTGATTTCTTCCCTTGAAAGAATTACAGCCTCAGCAGTAACTCCAAGGGGAGACAGGGAAGAAAAACAGAATTATGGAGAGGGCGAGTGATTTCAGAAAAATCAAGCATCAGGTTAGCTCAATAAAGGCAGTTATATTCAACCCCAGCCCTCCTCAGCCTCAGTCTCCTGGCTGGAAGGAAAACGGAGCTGTCTGAACAGGGACATCACCCAGAAAGCGCCAGAGAAAGGAGAAAATTTCCTAAGAGAAACTTGTGGATCTATATTGCAAAATCAGAGGGAGAAACCAGGAATGTTGTCTCACAGGTTAAGGTTGGCACTGGGACACATCCCCCAAGTGTGGGATATGGAATCCCCATGGCAGGGAAGATGTTGAGGAGCTGGAGCATGTCCAGAGAAGGGAATGGAGCTGGGGAAGGTCTGGAGCACCAGGAGCAGCTGAGGAGCTGGGAAAGGGGCTCAGCCTGGAGAAAAGGAGGCTCAGGTGGGACCTTCTGGCTCTGCACAACTCCCTGACAGAGGAGTGAGTGTTGGTCTCTTCTCCTGTGTGAGAAGCGACACGATGAGGGGAAATGGCCTCAAGTTCCATCAGGAGAGGTTTAGACTGGACATCAGGAACAAATTCTTCACTGACAGGCTGGTCCAGCGCTGGAACAGGCTACCCAAGGATGTGGTGGAGTCACCATCCCTGGAGATGTTAAAAGATGTGTAGATGTGGCACTTGGGGACGTTGTTTTGTGGTGGCCTTGGCAGTACTGAGTTAAGGGTTGGACCTGATGACCTTTGAGGTCTTTTCCCACCTAAATGATCCTATGATTGTCTGTTTCTGTATTCCCCTATTGTGCTTCAGAGACGGACTGCAACAAATTAAAATCACCTGCTCATTCAATTTTTAAACCATTTTAGATTCATCTTCCTAGTCCAGACAGTATCATTAGGACAAGGTGCCCAACTTGATAAAAATCCCAAATTCCCTTGATTTCCATAAAATAACTCACCTCCAGCCATTTATTTGGAGGAATCTGCCAATATCTGACCAGATGAAACCGATCTCAATGGACCAGAGCATCCTCACCTACCTGCCCAAGGTTTTTGCAATTTTTAGCACAGGATTATGCTGGAACTCAATGAATGGAAAAAAATGAGTGTATATAAGATGGATTTACAGGTCTGGGGTTCTCTACAGTTTTGCAGTTGAGTCTAAGGGGAGAGATTAACTCTAAAGCTGCCAGAGAAGCTTCTGAAGCCATGGAGGGTGAAATCAGAGCTGAGGTAATGCCATGAAGCAGAGAGGAGCAGTTTCATTCTTTAACACTGTGATGAACACAGTGTTCATTACATCCTTTTCTTTCAATTTTCTGACTTTTTTATCCCTGTGAGTGCTTCTAAACACTCTCCCTCTCTTTCCAGTGGCTCTAATACACATCCAAACTTTTCCTTTCCTACTGAGAGAATCACTCACCCCATTCTCCATCCTCTGATAAGGAACAAAGAGAATTTATTCAAGCTGCAAAATGCATTTTTTTTTGCCCTTGCCCCAAGATTTTTCCCAAACCACCTATTTGGGACAATCCCAGGAGCTCCTGTTTGTTTTCAGTGATCACCTCAATGATTGCTGCTGTGTTGTCTTGCTTTGCTTTCCTGGCTGTTCCTTCCCAGACCTGTTTCTGTTCCAGGTTTTCTGAGTCGTAGAGGAAAAGACAAAAAAAATTAAACAAAATATTTTCTTCCTTTAACCCAAACACAAATTAGGCAACTGAGCAGACAGAAATGCTCACTGGTCCAGGGGAGAGTGGATTTGTAATCTAAATTACGGTGGAATAAAAGCATCATCCTCCCTCTGTTCTCTAATTTAAATGTTGTCTCCTGTTCTTCTTCCCTTTTTGTTTGACTAATTTAGTTGCCTTTGGTCTAAGGGCAAGGAAATCTCATTTGCATGCTATAGAGGACGTTAATTACAAGTCCTTTTACCTCAAGCCCTGCTCCTCCTGCACTGACTGGAAGCCTCAGTCTGTCTGCAGCCCTGGTTTCTGCGAGGGTCATCAATTATTGAGCCTGTTGAGGTATACCTGCACATAACGAGCTCAGGGATGAGCTGTGGCTCCCTAGGGGCCTGCCTGGAAGGAGAGGAAGGGCAGCAGGAAGGGGATGAGCCACAGCAATCCCAGTTTAGGAGAAGGTGTGAGTGTGAGAAGGACAGAGCGTGTGTCACAGAGCCACAGAGCCATGGAATGGTTTGGGTTGGAAAGGAGAAAAAAAAATCATCCAGTTCCAGCCCTCTGCCATGGGCAGGGACACCTTCTACTGGACAAGGTTCCACAATCTAAATTCCAGATGCACAACTTCTCTGGACAACTTGTTCCAGGGCCTCACCACTCTCACAGTAAAGAATTTCTTCCTAATAAAGAAATTTTTTAAAATAGCTTAACCTAAAGGTACCATCTCAATTTGAAAGAATTCCCCCTTGTCCTAGATTATTGGGATTTATTGGGTGGTGAGGCACAGGCACAGGGTGCTCAGAGAAGCTGTGGCTGCCCCTGGATCCTTGGAAGTGTCCAAGGCCAGGTTGCACATGGGGATAGTACAAGGTATCCCTGCCCTTCCATGGGGATTGGAACAAGAGGATTTTTTCAAACCCTCCCAAGCCAAACCGTTCCATGATTCTGAGATTGAAATGCCCTAATTCTGACCAAGATTCCCCATCCCAAAAAGCCTGGAGTCTGTAGATCCAGGACTCTAGCCAAGATCTTCTTTTGGCTCTGCCATGGCAGGGGGCTGATGAGACCCCAGCATAAAACACTCAGAGATAACCTCTGGGTCCTTCTGTTAAAAATTAGCAGCTTTGGTCTCCCCTGACACAGAACTGGCTTTATGATACACTTGTTTTTCTAGAATAGAGAAATCCTGTACTAATTTCTTTCACTTGTCTCATCCTCAGAATTAAGACCATGCGAGCTTATCAAGGCACAAAATCCAAAAAACCAAAAAATGTACCACTCCAAGAGTATAATATCCCAAAACTTGGGGAACTTCACTTGAACTCTTCTTCCAAAGCAGGTCTTGGGATGAACTGCAGCCTGCTTGGCTCCCCTTGGACTAATCAGACCAGATGGATGACCTAAAGTTTATTTTGTAGGACTGAAGAATATTCAAGCTCTTCCCTTTCTGGAGAGCAGCTGGGCTCTGATTTTTAAATCCTTTAATGCTGGTGCAGAGTGGATGAGTCTGGACTTTGGGCTGAGCCTGGAACCCAGCCTGACCCAATGTGTGGATTTATATTTTGTTCTGCAGGTCATGACAGATTTTAGTTCCTTAGGAAAATGTCCCTATCTAAAAAATTTCCTCTTGGAACCTTGCTCAAAATTATTTGGATGACAGCTGGAGATAGATGGCATTGTCCTTAGAGGTCATGTGGCAACCCCCAAATATAAGAGGATCTGCTCCTCCTGTGCTCCACTCTCCTCATTAGGAAGTTTTTCCTGGAGGTGCAGAGCTGCATTTTTGGTGTGGATGGCTCCTGCCAATTCTCCTCCAGAGGACGGCAGGAGGCTGGATTTGCTCTGCAGTGTCTCTTGGCACTGACAGCAAGCTGGGATATTATTTACAGAGGTTTGTTGTGACAGTGCAGGGAGGGCTGAGGGACATTTGCCGGTGAATAGCAGTGAAATTTAAGACTCTGCTGTGTTTTATTTATGGCGTGTTTCCAGATGCTGGGCACAGAAATAATTTGCTTAATAAATAATACAAATAAACAGACATCCAACGCCTTGTGCTCGCAGCCCAGACAGCCACACACGGAGTGACAGCCTGCCAGGGAGCTGGAGGCTGGGCAGAAGTTCTATTTTCATGGAATCCTTCAGGTTTGAAAAGACTTTCAAGATCATGAATTTTTGACTGAATACCACCATATCCACTAAACCACATCCTCAAGTGCAATGCCTACTCATTTTTGAACACTTGAGGAATGATAGCTCCACCATTTCCCTGGGTAGTCCATTCCAATGCTTAACCATCCTTTCAGTGAAGAAATTTTTCATAATATCCAGCCTGGACCTGCTCTGTCACAGCTTGAGGCCCTTTTCCCTTGTCCTATTCTTTCCTGGGAGAAGAAACCAACCCTCACCTCGCTCAGCCTCCTTTCAGTGGCTGTAGAGAGCAATAAGGTCTCCCCTGAGCCTCATTTTCTCCTTTTTAAGGTCTTACATTACAGCCATTACTGTAATGAATGACCAAGAGTTGGACAATTCCTTTTCCAGCTGTTTTCCTCTCTTTTCAGAGCCCCTTCAAATATGGCAGGGGACAGTGAGCAGCATGTCACCCCCAGTGCTGGTTTATGCGATTTCAGTATCTTTAGGCACCAGAGTTAACATCGGGAAAATTATTCAGGGCACTAAAATCTGTGAATTTTAATTGACATTGTCAAGCACTGGAACAGACTTCCCAGAGAAGTGGTGGAGCCACCATCCGTGGAAGAGTTCAGACATGGTGTGGATGAGGACAGGGTTTAGTGGGGTTGGCAGTAGGACTGCATGAACTTAGAGCTCTTTTCCAGCCTTAGCAATCCTATAATTCCATGTTTTGAGTGATTCCCCAGGTCTCTCTGCCCCAGTTGCAGAAGTGATGTGTGGAGTCACCACGTTGGCCTGGTCTTTGGTTCCTGGCTTTATTTTAGGTGTCTCAAAGTGTCTAACGGGAGGTAGGAGGGAATGGGGATCCTCTTGGCTCTCTGTCCTCTTGACCAGCAATATGGAAATGTCTTGACTGGTTGACTAAAGTTTCAACAAATTCAATGCCAAGGCAGCTGAATCACACTCAGGCTGCAGAGAACTGGATGAACTTGAAGGTTTCTTCCAACCCAACCCATTCTGTGATTTATCATCCTAAACCAGACGTGCACTTTGTCAGGTGATTCACACTCTAAAGTCCATTCAGTTTGTTGATTGGATTGTCATTAATTGTAATGAGAATGAAGATAATTAAATTAAGATGACCAAGTTTCGGACACCCCAAATTATGCAAATGAATCACAGTCTTCTCCTGTGCCTCAGTTTCTCCACAGGAAAAATTTAATTAATTCCATTTTCTTATCTTGTAAGGCTAAATAAAAATATCAACATATTCAACAGTAGAGAAAATGAGGTCAGTATTCCTCTGTTATGCCTTCATGCATGCTTGGGCAAACACACCAGGTGTAGCTAAGATTAAACAGATAAAAGACATATTTAAGGCATTTTTTCCTCCTCACATGTGTATTCTTGATGGAGCTCCAGAGCAGAGTTTTTATTCTCTTCTTTCCCCTCGGAGAGAACACATTTTCTCCATCCATAAGGATGAAGAGAGAGTCATGTCAAGAGCAGAGTGTCAGTGGCAAATGGACAATAAATGTTTTTACATTAACTGTTCCAGATATGGCTGGGGTGAAATAATTCCAGGAGACACCAGGAACAGAACAAAGTAATTTGCAATCTTCAGAAGTGCATGTCCTGGGACACCCAAACCCAAAACACATGTTAACACCGGGACAGGGAGACTTTAAATGCTGCTGTTTAAAGTCTTTAAAGTTTAAAGGAGTATGGGACAGAAAAAGGAGATAGAGGGTGCTGAGAAATTCCTAGGAAAAGGAAGGATAGTAGAGAGAGTATGGAGGCTGGAGAAACAGAAAAAAAGTTGTTTGGTTGGTTTTTTTTAACATTTGGTGTCTACTCTGGAGCCCTTCTTCTTCTGTTTCAGGCAAATATTTAAAGTTCCAAAAAACAGAGGACTATTCAGTGAAGTCTGTGGATTTTATACCCAAAATTCCACATCCACTGGCTCTGGAGGAAGATTTTGGTGACCCAATTCAGATGGAACCCTTTACATAAAACTTCAGAATAATTTAAATAGGACATCCTCTTTTGAAGTAACCAGTCCAAAAACCTGTTCCAAATAGGGCCAAGCAGTTCAGGTCACTCAATTTCCAGTCAAAATTTTAGTATCTCCAAGAGGTGGGATCCATCTTCTCTAGATCCTTCCCTTAGGGACTTTCATACAATAACAAGATTTTCCTTCACCTTGAGTATGGGCACATCTTCTACTCCCAGCTTCCCCTTGTAAATCATTGTATATCCAGCTTTCCCAACATTTTTGGTTGACTCAGTGTCTTTTCTGACCTAGAGAACCCAAAAAAGGACAAGTTATCTGTATTTCTCTCTTTCCTTAGATAGCAGGGGGTCAGTAACGTGCCTGAGCCTTTCCAGGTTTAATCCTATTCTCTGAGTCAAGGCTGTGATGGGAGAAAATGTCACCAATTCCTGGTGTCTTCCCTGCCCTTCTGGCCTTCCTCTAGTGCTTGGCAGCTTCTGTTGACAATGGCATCCGAAAGGCCAAATACCTTTGAAAATCTGTTTATAATTAATTGAATGCTGGTATTGCAAGCCACTTTAATACATGTTCATTATCACTTGGCCCCTCTGATATAGGTTACAACCTGAAGGAATTGAAATCAATGGATGGCCTGAGTACCATTCATCAGTGATCAGCAGAAGCCACGGGATGTGTCAGAAGCAGTTTCCTTCACAGTATGAAAAAGAGGAATGGGAAAGTTCACACTTTAAACTTCCATTTCAATACACTTAAAAGCCAGATTAGAATGAAAGAGGTGGTTTTTTCTCTCAGCTTGAAACCTGAATGCAAAACAAAATAATTCAATTCTGTATTTGAAGGCCCATCCCTCTGAGTTATTCAGTAATCAAAACACGTTTACTGTTTTCTCTTTGCTTTCATGGATACACACATGGAAATGCCTGAAATCAACCTGGGCATTGAAGGAGCTGGCAAAGCCTGACCCATTCTCTGGTCCCAAATCACCCCATCCAGGAGGTGATGGAGTGACTCCACTGAGGCTTCTGCAGTGGCCTCAAAGGACCAGACATCTGCTCCAGTGTGTACGTGGAGAAGGAGAAATGTTCATTTATCCCCCAGAGGGACAGAAACAGGCACATTCATGTTGCTCTTTCCACTTTTCTGAAGTATCCAGGCTGTTTATCCCAGGCTCATCTAATTTCCAACAATAACTTGTCCAGGAGGACTGACAGGGCTTTTTTACAGAGGCCCCTCTGCCAAACTCTTCCTCTCTGAGCAGTGGAGGGTGAATGCCTTCTTCTCTGGGTGACTAAAAGCCAGAGGGAGAGAAGAATAAAACTTGTGACAAGTGGAAAGCTCAAGATGATGGAAGAAATTCCTGTTGGATGAAATCCCTCTACAATTAAATGTTTGTATGCTGCAGACTTCTGTCTTGAGGGGGGAAAAAGTCCAGTCAGCCCTTGGACTTGTGCTACCTGGATTAAGAAATCAGAGCATCTCAGGGGAGAAGAAAAAATTCCTCCCCTAATCCAGAGCCAGTGTCCAGGAGACCAGGGCACTTCAGCAACCATCCTGGCAAATGTCCATGCCTGCCTTCATCTATTCCTGCCTTTGTTCTAGGCAGACTGTGATTAAAGATCAGCATGAAACAACTCACAGATCATCCAGATGGGCCTAAACAAGCTGATAAAATCACCTCAGGCCCTGAGAAATGTGTCTCAAGGGTGTTGGTGACATCCCACAGCATGGATGTGCCACGGTGGGAAGTTTGGTCACTTTGAATCCAGCTCCAGCCTGGTGGCACTGAGCAGCTGCCAGTGCCAGACCAGTGACAAAACCAGGATCACAAAGTCATTCATTAAAGTTGGAAAAGACCTCTGAGATCATCCATGCCCACTAAACCACATCATTTCTAGTCATGTTTTTAACAATTCCAAAAATGGTGAACCCAGAACTTCCCTGGACAGCCTGTTCCAATGCTTGACCACTCTTCCAGTGCAGAAATTTTTCCTAATATTCAACCTAATTTTTTCTATTATCCAGCTCATCCCTGGACTGATCCTATGGACAGCTCACACAGCACAAAGCACTGGATTTCTATTTTCTGATTTTCTGGTTTTCCTTCTTGAGAAGACCAAAATGTCTTCTGTCAACAGTTTAAGGGATGTTTTAGGGAACACTCAGGCTCCAAGGGATGAGTTTTGAGTTAAAATCAGAATCTGAGAAGATGAAAGATCCTGTGCACTGAGGAACTGACCACTTTGCTCCTATGTTATAGAAATAGCTGCTTTTCCTTGCTGCTGTCTCTGTTAGCCTGAGCAGAAATGCTGGAAATACAGCTGGAATTATTTGTGCTTATATAATCAAGCCACATCTATGCAAAATTGCTTCTTAATGACTCATCACAGCACACTGTTTGTCTTCTCCTACCAACCAGCTGACTGAGAGGAGTTGTTAGACCTCAGATTCCTCCCAGGCAGCCTCTATAAACATTTGAGTTTTATTAGCTGTTTATAAATTATATCAAAATACATCAGGCACCCATGGCAGGGACAGAACAGCCATTGCAACATGCAATAAATAACAAGAGCATGGGATGAAAACAGATATATACATTTTAAAGTGCACCTGAGGCACATTAGAGTCATTGCATAATATGTTTTGACTTAATAAGAAGATGCACTTTGTGTAAAGACAGCGCTTAAAGTGGCTTTCCCTGACTGATTTATGAAATGTAAATGTTTACACATCCACTGTGTATCCTGGGGCTTGGAGGAATAAAGTCAAAACAACCTTGGGGGTGGGAATACATTTCACTGGGTACAGGAAAATTCTCCTCTCACTTCCACTGGCACATCTCTCTTGACCAAGCTGAAATTGTGATGAGCTGTCCCTGAGATCAAAACGGGCCTTAAAGGAGGCAAAATAGATGCACATAAACTCAAAATGCACGTTTCTTCTCATATGACAGATAGAATAATGAGATGCTTGAGCATCATCAGGGAGATGATGGTTTCTCTGTGGTTTGATTTCATTGAGGTGCAATGACCTAAACCTCCCCCAAAAAAGGAATAAAAAGGAATAGTTTGTGGCTGTAAAATCAGACATTATGTACATGATTATGTATATAAATTATGCAGATATATAGATATGTGTATCCCCAGGGAGGGGGTGGAGTCACTCTCCCTGAAGGCATTGAAAAAATGAGTAGACTTGGCATTGGGAATAAGTTTTAGTGGGAATGGTGCTATTTGGTTGAAAGTTAGATTTGATCTTGGAGGTTTTTCCCAAAATTAAGGATTCTCTGACTCTCTGTAGCCTAAGTCAGAGAGACAATTCTCAAAGGACCAAAGGAGAACAAACCAATAATTCTCACTAAGCCTGAAATCTCTGACCCTAGGCTGGACAAAGGACTTAACACTTTCCTTCCTTCCTGGAAAAGACTTCCTCTAAATTTAGTTCTTCTTCAAACTTTTGAATGAATGGAGTCCAAACCTCTCTGGGGATGTTCCCACTGACTTTGGCAGGGTTTACATCCAATTCAGTATCCCTAAGAGGGAATTCAGGATAGGCTCACCATGATTTAATACTGATCTTCTAAAAATTGCAGGCTTGTCTACATATTTTGAACACACACTTGTAGTTAATTACTTATATGACGTCACCCACTTCTGGATCTCAGATTATTTTCCAGTTATGTATTCATGTGCCCTCTGAGGCATAATCGGTGTTGACAGTTGGGCAGAATCCTTCATCCTTATTCAATAACAGATCTGGGAAGTGGGGTTTCTGTACTTGTAGTGGTTGCACACTACAAGACAAACATTGTAGATAATGAACATCAACCTTTCCTCATCCTTTTTGTCCTAGTTTTTATTTCTGAGCTGATGTGCTGTGAGGAAAATTGACTCACCCCAGCCAGACCCAACACAGAGGCTGCACCTTGAGTTCTGTGTCCAGTTCTGGAGCCCTCATTTCAAAAAAGTTGTTAAGGTGCTGGAGAGTGTCCAGCAAGTGTCCAGAGAAGGACAATAAAGCTGAAGTTGAAGGTTTTAGAGAGTGATTCCTACAAGGAGTAGCTGAGGGAGCCTAACCTGGAGAAAAGGAGGCTCAGGAGAGACCTTATTGTTCTTTACAATCATCTGACAGGAGGGTGAAGCCAGGACTGACCTTTTCTCCCTGGGAACACAAGGGACAGGACAAGAGAAAACAGCCTCCAGTTGCACTGGTGGAGGTTCAGGTTGGCATCAGGAAGGATTTAATCATGGAAAGGGTTGTAAGACTTGGAAAAGGCTACTCAGGGAGGTGGTGGGGTCCCCACCCCTGGAGGTGTCCAAGGAATGACTGGACGTGGCACTCAGTGCTCTGGTCTGGGTGGCAATGGGGTGATCATAGGTTGGACTCAATATTGTTGGAAGTCTTTTCCAACTTAAATGACTGAGATTTGTGAAAGAGGGAGACAAGCCCTGGGTGGAGCAATAGAAAAGAGCTGCAGCTCTGTCACGGTGCACAAAGATATCAGAGCTAACTCAAACCCAGCCATGCAGCACAAAGCGAACAGGAGCTGCAAAATCCCACAAGAAGGATAAATTAGCTCATGCTTCATTCCATCCTGGCTCAGTTAATACACTGATACTCGAGTTAATGAATTTAAAATCAACTTGAATGCATCTCAAATGCCCTGGGGTTTGTAGACCTGGTTTCACTTTTTAGCTCTCTGAAAGATGCTCCGTGTAACCAAGCACTTGTCTGGGTCCTGATTTTCCCTCTGCAAAAGGCACCTTTTTCAGTATAACATTGTGAGAATAAACCTTGGGTGCTCAGGAGACAGCAGATAATGACTCAAGATAAAGAGAAAAGGAACTGGTGTCACGGAATCACAGAATTAGTGTTGGAAGGGACCTCTGGAGATCATGCAGTCCAACCCCTGCCAAGGTAGAATCATCTGGAGCAGGAATGTGTCCAGGTGGGTTGGAACATCTCTGGAGAGGGAGACTCCACACCCTCCCTGGGCTGCTGTTCCAGTGCTCTGCCACCCTCCATGAAAGAGGTTCTCCCTCAGGTTGAGGATAGAACTTGCTGTGTTTTAATTTATGGCCCTTGCTCCTTGTCCTGTTGTTGGGCACCTCTGGAAAGAGTCTGGCACCATCCTCTTGACACCCACTTTGGAGGTATTTATATGGTTTGATGAGATTCCTTCTTTTCTCTTCTTTTCTCTTCTTTTCCCTTCTTTTCCCTTCCCTTCCCTTCCCTGAAACTTCCCTGAAACTTCCCTTCCCCATGTCCTCACAAGAGAAATATGCCAGACCCCTAAATAACAGGGATCAAACAAGCCATGCTGAAGAACTTGCACTGTGCTCAGAGTTTGCAGCCAGTTCACAAAATGAACATTTAATTGGTGTTTTTATGAATTTGCTTAAGCCTTCAGCAATGCCTAAATGTTTTAGAAATATGGACAGAGTCTGAAAGTGGAGTGACCACAGCTAGACCCTCCTGGTACTGGCTGGGCATTGGTCAGCAGGTGGTGAGCAACTGTATTGTGCATCACTGGTTGCTCTTGAGTTTTATTTTTTTTCTTTCTCTCTTTTCTATATTATTATTATTATTATTATTACTACTACTACGACTACTACTACTATGTTTACCACCAGTATTATTATCTTTTACTTTGCTTCAATTATTAAACTGTTCTTGTCTCAACCCATGAGTTTTTGCTTTTCTCTGCTTCCCCTCTGCACCTCCTTTATCTCTTGACCTGGGTTTCCCTAATAGCCACATGTTCAAGGCTAGGATTGAAATGAGCTGCAAATCTCACCAACACTTGCCATCCTTCTCCTAACCTTTGCTACTTCTTTTACTTCCAAAATTCACATTCCAAACCATTCTCCATCCAGACCATTTCCAGAATTTCCATCAGTCTCTATGACAAGTCAGCAAATAATTTTCCTTTTTGTTGTCCAGTTTATCCTGTCACAGGTACAGGAGGGGATAGAGAGAATAACATGATTTTCTCCTAAGTTGCTTTAAGTGTTTTCTGAGGTGGGACATCAACCAAAAGTGACACGAGGATCCCAATTTCTATTTCTTTTTTCTATTTCTTCTTTCCATTTGTTTCTATTTCTTCTTTCTCAAATCACCCTTCTGGATGAAAATGGGCAGCCTTGCTAAGGGCATTGTACCCAATCTTGGCTCAGGCAGGACAGCTGGAGAGAAAAAGGAGGAAATTTAATGTTTCCCTAAATTGCCTCTTGGGGAATCCTCCTGGGGGGTCAGCCAGAGTTTTCTATCCTGCAGAGGGCTGGTTTCCCCAGTCCCTATCCTGGAAACACAGGCTGTGAACAAGCTGCTGCCCTAACTCTGGGAAAAGCTTCCTCTTTAAACCAAGGGTTAGGATTATGAGGTCTGAGCTTGGAATTAAATGCTGGCACAGAGGTGCAAAACTTTAGCATCTTGTTTAAAGATGTGGTGGAAAGGAGCAAGAATTCCAGAGGGAGATGGTTCATATTAAAACTGAAAAAAGCACGTAAAACATGAAGACAAAAATAGGAAATAGAGTCTGATAATAGCAGGGGAGGGGAGAATTAACAGGGGAAGAAAAGGGAAGGAATTTTAAAATAACCCCCACAAACCCAGACACACACAAAAAATGGTATCTGCACTGTTCCTTTGAGCTGGTATCAAAATATCTTTTCCCTTTCTTAGGCTGTGACAGCTCCATGCTGTCCTGCTGGGACAGAGCAGTGTTTGAGTCCCTGGTGCCTGTTGGTTGCTGTTTCCAGCCTGCCTGGATGGATTTGTCCAGGAGGAAAACAGATCTGGTGGGTGCTGCTGCCTCAGAGTGCCCTGGATTTTAAATCCCTGAGAGTTTCACAGAGGGAACACACACTTATCCCGAAGAGGGAAAATGTTTCTGTGCAGGTGTGAGCAGAGATCACGGGAAGAATTTTAGGCTGGATTTGGAGGGGCAAAGAGATCAATCCAGGCTCACTGAACCCAGCACCACCACCACGTTCACCATGTCCCCAAATGCCACATCCACCCAATTTTTATTTTTTAAACAAGGGATGATTGCTCCACCATTTCCCTGGTGTGTCCATTCCAATGCCTGACTACACTTTCAGTGAAGAAATTTTTCCTAATATCTCACACAACAACTATTCAGCAAGCAGAGGAACAGCCTGGGAGGAATGGGAGGTCTGGATGCAGTTTCTCACAGGCCTTATAGCAGTATAAATAAATTCTTTATTTTATTAGAGTTATCCATATTTTGTTCTGTTTTTCAGAAGATTTTTTTTCCCTCTCAGGCTGCAGGAGTGCCCTCACTCTGCTTCTGTCACTGTCCCATGTTTTGTTGAGATGCACTGCAATCCCTTCAGCTTTTCAATGAATGGGTCCACATCTGTTTGCATGGCCACACCTTCAAAAAGGTTTTAATTTCCCAAAAGGAGGGGCAGGAGACAGCATCACCTGGGCTAGTTGGTGTGGAAAAGTGCCACTTTTCCTGTGCCACTGCTGTCTGACTCTGTGAATTACTGCTGAAGGTCTGGCATCATCCCCCTGCTCTCTTTTTCCCTCTCAGATTCAAGTAAGTTGTGAATTATTTGGGTTTTTCCTCCCACTTCTCCTTGCTTATCTGCGAAACTGCTCAAAGACAAAAATCTTGGGCTTGCATGCAAAATGAATTGTGCTTCTCAAAGAAATAAAGTGATAATGCAAAAGCAGGGAAAAGCAAATTCTGAACAGTTGGGGTGGTTTTTTTGTGGTTTATAAGCAAAAATAATACGCAAACTCAATTTTCTGATACCCGGGCTGTGTCAGACTATTCATGTGCTGCCAGTGAACAATAAAAGGAGGAAAGATGGTGAGCTGGATTGAACCCAAACACTATGGATTTCTCTAGGCTTCAGGGCTAATCAGGGGCTGTTTGAGAGCAGAAAAGATTCCTGACTGTTACCTGAACACAAAGCCACCAAACATCCCGTGGCTTCTGCCTTGTGCAATCACAGCCCAGGGTTCAGCAAAAGAGAGATAAACCAGAGAGGAGGTGGGAGGAGGAGGGTGCTGGTGGGTTCAGGAGATGCTTCTGATCTTCTCCAAGCAGTGGAATGGAATCAGGATGGCCTGGGGACAATTTCATGGGAAAGAGGCTGCCCAGGGAGGCAGTGGAGTCACTGTCCCTGGAAGTGTTCAAATAATGAGCTGGTGTGGCATTTCTTGGTGTGGTTTATTGGGCATGGTGGTGTTTGGTTGAAGGCTGGATTTGATGACCTTGGAGGTCTTTCCCAGCCTTAATGACTCAATGATTCCATGATTTTGTGATCTGCCAGCAGTCAATCCTTGGCTGCCATTCCCCTCCAGAGACTGCTCCTTCCCTGTTCTGTTAATTCAGCCCTGCACAAGCATCCCACTGCCAGAGTGTTATTTGTTCATTTAGCACTGCCTGTCTATCTCCTTCCATTCTTCCCTGTCCGTTTCCCACTGTATCTCTTCCCCTTGTTTGTCCTCAGCAGCTTTTGTTTGAATTAAATCTCTTTTATTTGCTCTCTGGGGGAGGGAGGCTGTTCAAGCTCCGTTTGCCTCAGAGCAGAGGCATAACAAGATGGGATGTGCTCAGCCAGTGGCATTTCATCCATCAGCACTATTAACTCAGGAGCAGAGTCCTTTCATTCTCATTCTTTCCGTGTTTCCTCTGCATCACATAACCAATTCTTCACTTTCCCCTACAACACTAACTCAGTTTTTAAATATTACCCCCCCAATACTTTGCAGCCTCTATAAAAGATATTTATATTCTAATTATTGCTTTGGCCCTGGTATAACTTCTAAGAAGATTAAACCTCAAACATATTTTACATAGTGTGGCTCCCTGCTAGCAAGGGTTTGTAGGAAACTTTGCTGGAAGCTTTGTTTAATCCCAAATCCTGCAGCCTTTTACACGGACACAGCTGCCAAAGCATCCTCAGCTTGGCCTGCACCTGGATCCATGAAATGGCCTCAGACTGTGCCAGGGCAGGTTCAGGTTGGATACTGGGGAAAATTTCTGCACTGAAAAAGGGGTTGAGTGTTGGAATAGACTGTCCAGGGAAGCAGCAGAGTCACCACCTCTGGAAGTTAAAAAAACACTTCACCATGTGGTTTAATGAGCACATTATGAGTGGTGTTTGCTCAAAGGTTGGACTTGATGATCCTGGAGGTCTTTGCCAACCTTAATGATTCCATGAATCCACTGTCACAAAAAGCCAAGACCTCTTTGGGAGGTTTTCTGGAAGAGCTTTGGAGGTGAGAAGTGGGAAAAAAATTATACCATCCACTGAAAAATCGTGATCTTGGAGGTCTTTCCTACCCTTAGTGATCTCTGTGAAATAGTATTTCCACCAGGATCACAATCCTGAAAATCCTTTCCTTATACCTCTCCCTTTCCACTAGAGGGCTGGAAAAGCAAAGCTTGTGCAAAGTGTGCAGTAACATATACACAGAAACTCATTTTCTCCTTGTGCTTCTGTGGTTATGCAAACTATTTCTTTTTTAATTAAAAAAAATTAAAAAAAAAGAAAGAAAAATAGTAACTAACTTAGGTATTTATTTTATCTCTTAAAATGTCAGCTAAGAACCTTTGCTATGTGAGTCCAGGCACCACAGGCAGAATTTATATGCAATAATGCAGAAGCTGTGGCACACTGAAAAAAAGAAAAAAAGAGACAACATTTGTGTGACTTAGAGTCTCCTGGGCCAGAAACAAGGTGACATCTTTCTTATTTTAGACACATCTCTTGTTCCTGTCCATCCATGCAGCCATCCATGTCCTCTGATGCTTTTATTCTCTAAACTTATCTATTAATTTCCCTAATTATTTAAACAAAATTAGTTCCTGCCATCTGGTTGTCTGCCTGCTTGTTCCACTGGGATTTGACTCCAAAGCTGGTGTGGCTGTTGTTCTCCTACTGAGATTTCTGCATAAAAAATAGCTTTGGGATGTTTGAAGTCATTTTTCTTTAAGGAATGCTGCAGATAAACAATTCTTCTTCCTGACTAGCCACAACCACCGCTTTGGATGTAAATTATAAAATATTTGGATGTAAATTATAAAATTTTGTATGGATTAAATTATAAAAAAAAATTAAAATATGTAAATATTTTGCTGCAGGCTGGTGTCTAAAGCTAAATTTGAAGATAAATTTAGCTGTTTATCCAATACTACATTTAGATGAGATATTGTGAAGGAATTCTTCCCTGGGAAGGTGGGGATGCCCTGGCAGAGGTTGTGCAGGGGTTCTGTGGCTGCTCCATCCCTGGAAGTGTCCAAGGCCAGGTTGGATGGAGCTTGGAGCAGCCTGGAATAGTGGAAGGTGTCCCTGCCCATGTCAGGGGGTTGGAACCAGATGGGCTTTGAGGTCCAACACAAATCATTCCATGATTCCATTAATTTTCAGGGCTTCTGGAGAATAAATCACTGGGAGCTACTTACAGACTCAATCTCTGCGAGGCCCAAGAAAGGCAGAGGGCTCTTATCCCATATTTCCACATTTTTAGGGTAAAAAGAGCATCCTTAGAAGGACCACTCCCTTCAGAGCTGAACAGAGACCAACCCTGTTTACCAGCAAGAAATAAAGAAGTGTTGCTAATGAATTGCTGCTCCCTGATTCCTATTCCCTCAAGCCTCCCAGTTAATGATGACATGAACTGTTGTTGTTGCATTATGCTGACATTTAGAGCACTCTGAAATAGGCACAGTGTGCAAAATGGGAGAATTAAACACAGAAAAGGCAACAAGTGATGGTTGAGCAAGGAGGGGAGATCAGCCTTTGCTGGCAGCAGACTGGCTGAACTTTTTCCTTTCTTTGTGATGTGCAGTTTGGCAGAGCTGGGCTGAAGCAGAAACGCTGCCACAGTGAGAGAAAAGGGCAGAGAAGGAGGGGATGCCATTTACACTAAAAACCCCAAAGTTGTTACTGAATAAATCCATAAACAAGTGCTAAATATTCCTGTTTAGGAATCACACCGCTCAGACAAAGCTAGAAGAAATGCAGATTTTTTTTTTTTTTTTTCATAGAATTATGAAATAATTTGCGTTGGAAGGGGCCTTCAAGATCATTTATTACCAGCCCCTTGCCATGGGTCTGGATAAGAGCAGGCTTTCCAGGAAGGAAGGAAGAATTCCAGGAAGGAAGGATTCCAGGATTTCAACCAGGAAGGATTTCAGGAAGAAAGGATTCCAGGATTTCAGGCAGGAAGGATTCCAGGAAGGAAGGATTCTGGGAAGGATTCCAGAAAGGAGGATTCTGGGAAGGAAGGAAGGATTTCAGGAAGGATTCCAGGATTCCAGGAAGGATTCCAGGAAGGATTCCAGGAAGGACGGATTCCAGGAAGGAAGCAAGCATTCCATACTTCCTTGCAAGCTTCTCTGCCTTGCCTCAGCCTGACATGGAAATCTCTTGGCGTCTCCATCCTTCGTTTCCATCTGCAGTTACTCTGCTTTCAGCTCCTCTGCTTCTCCTGGTTGAGACATCACTGAAGATTCTGTCAGGAGAAATAAAGATCAGCAGGGTCTGTCAGGAGAAATAAAGATCAGTAGGGACTGATTTGTTCATCAAATCCTACCCTCTGAAATTTCCAAGTAGATTGGATAGTAGGAAGAAATTCTTTGCTGTGAGGGTGGAAAATGTTGCCCAGAAAATCTATGGATGCCCCTGGAGGTGCCCAAGGCCAGATTGGGGTTTGGAGCGAGCTGGTCAGTGGAAGATGATCCTGACCATGGCAGAGGGTTGGAACTGGATGATCTTGAATTACCAGAGAAGTATTTAGATGGGTTTAGTGCAATAATGTGTTACCTCTAATATATTCCAGCACTGCTGTTGCCTTCAGCTCCTTATTCCAGTTGTGTCCAGCTTCCTCCCTTCTCCCATGACTTCTCTTCAGCCTTCATTTTGCTCTCCCTGCCTCCCTGTCCTTGCTCCAGTGGAAGTGCAATTCACTGTCCCATTAAATTTAACAGAATTTGATGCAACTTAATTCCAGCCTGTTTTCAGTGGTTTTTTCATCCAACGTGCCCTAATTCAATCTATTTCAACTAACTGCAACACACTTAAATGCAATTCCAGGAATTCCATTAAAAATAATTTGCTGCAGAGGAAATAAATAGTATGTGCTCCAAACAACCACCAATCGATGGGATGTTATTTGCTTAAATGCAATTTCATCCAACAGAAGGAAATTAAATCAAAGCTATGCAGTGTGTTGCAATTAAAATTCAACCCTGAGAATCAGGTCAAAGTTTAATTACTGCCAGAGAGGTTTTATTTAGCTTTCTTGAATATATTTATGCCTGGGACAAATTAGTAGCCCTTGATATCCTTGTGTACAACACTGCCAATAATGGAACGTTTTTGCTGTGATTTTACACACATTGACCCACGAGTTTCCTTCCAGCTCCACTTTCCTGTGTTTTGTGATTCTTTTTGTCCTGACAGCCTGTGATTGTTTCCCTGAGCTGCCATGGGATGAAATCCTGTGATTCCCAAATGCTCAGGTCAATGAAGAGCACAGGACTTCCCGTTCTGTTGCCAAACATCCAGAGTCACCTCTCTCTGCTCCCTCCCCTTGAAGTGCAGAGATAAGGATTAAAGGGAATTTTGGAAATTAATCTGGCTTGATACTGGTCTCCTGTCAGAGATTCCCAGAAAAAAAGCCTTTCCCTATGGATGGGAATTCATTTATAGAACCCAAACTTGTGCCTTGCTTGTGAGGGAAGGTAACTTCCACCACTTGTGGTCCCAGCTTGAGCAAATCCAGAGAGGTTTGCCAGGAATTTGTTCATCAGCAGATTTTGGAAAGGGGTTCATCTCCTTTGGATGACACTGGAGTTTCCTTGTGAATGATTTGTATGAAATCAGATACAGAAAATAACCCTAGAAAGTGTATTTCGCTCCTCTGACTCAGAGGGCTGGTTGAGATTTAAGTTGCACAAAACTAAATGCATTTGAAAGAATATTTTTCTTTTTGCACCTATTCACTGTTTGATGAAATGTGAAGTGTGTCTACCCCCCAAAATTTATACCAATGTATTATTTTCTTCTCTAACTGGAACAGACCTTGAAAACTTAATTCAGAAACACATTCAAGGCCTGAAAGAAACACTACATCCTTATAATCTATACATTGTGGTGTGATTAATATAATGCACCACTAAAATGAAAAGGGAACATCTCAATTCACTAAAGGAAAAAAAATCCATCTTCCTTTAAAATTAATTTTAAATCATTGCAAATAAAACACTTCTGGAAAACATATCAGTATTATCTTGACCAGAGACAAAAGTGACTTCAGCTCTGATTTAGTGGGAAATTAGTTACGTTGCAATTCACAAGGAAAAGAAAATCACAAATTTTTCTGTAGTTTGTCCCCTTTAGTTTTATTTCTTTCATGCAGCGATTTGTTCCCTTTCTTCCTCTTTCTTCCTACTCTTGATTGACAACTTACAAGCAAGGACTTGGCTCAGACCGTACAGAATATCTTTGAGGAAAAAGAGAAAAAAAAAAAAGGCTTTGAAATTTTGTTATGCTTTTGCAGAATTCTGGAATCTTTTTGCATTGCAAGATTTTAATTGGGGCTTCAGCTCAACACACCCAAATCAAATACTGGGAAAAAAAAAAAAAAAAAAAAAAAAAAGAAAAGTAACGAGTGCCAGTTTTCCAGATTTCCTGGGTAAATTGACACTGTAAAAAGCAACTCTGGGTCAGACTGCACTCATTAGTTTTGAAAATTAGTGAGCTCAACCTTACACCAGCCCCAATGAAATAAGGTTAAAATGTGTTGGTTTAATTAGATTCTCTTGTGCTGTTTTTCACGGAAAGTATCAAAATATTAACAAAATCAGATAAGCTCAGATTTTCCCCAAACAAATCGCACAAATTAACTGGGTTTTGAAAGTCTGTAAAATCACTGAGCACCACAGGGATGTGAAGTTGGGAAGAAATGTTCTCCCACTATCTGGGATCAGATGAAGTTGGTGAATCACATTCATTTCTCCTCAGGCCAGAATCTCACATTTCTGGTGGTTTGACACTCATTATCATTTTCTGTTAGCATTTGTCTGCCTGTGCTGTTCTGAGGGAGATGTGATAGGTACAGGAATTATTAATATGGTAGAAAGGCAGATTTGCACTCATTCTTTCCTACTGGTTGGCCTCAGCTCTACCTCAGACAAGATTCCTGTTGTGCAAAGTTCTGTAAAAACATGGGAGCAGAAGTGAGGTCCAACTACAGAGCTGAAAAAAGGATAAATTGGGAAAACTGAACTGTATCAGGAATTGCAGCCTGGTTGGGTGAGAGATTCCCTTTGTTTCGGGGATTTGTGGGGTTTCCCTACTCATCCAGATTCAGTTCTTGTCATTGAAGAGGTCTGGATGGGCATAGAGTAAAAAACCAAAGTAAAATTCACTTCCTTGATTCTGTGATTCTATGGGAGATGGGTGGTTTAAAGCCCATTCTGCAGCAGGGAGGGGAAAAAATGGACATTGAATAATCTAATCCCTCTTTCCAGCTGCTGCCACTCCTGTCAGAATAAACAATCCTAAATCCTCTGTGCCAAAATGCAGGAAATCATGGATTCATAGAATCATGGAATCACTGTGTGGTTTGGGTTTGAAGGGATTTTAAAGATGATCCAATTCCAATCCCTCTTCCATGGGCAGGGACACCTTCCACTAGAGCAGGTTATTCCTGTTTTTTTGAGGTTCCACCTCCACTCACTGGCAAGGAAGCTCCCATGGTGACTTTTCCAAAATTCCTTTCAATATTTCCCTTTACTCTCACCTTTTCTCATGTGTCCTTACACAACAGCAAGGATTGTGCATTTCTCACTTTGGCCCCTCTTAGATTAGACCCACAAGGCTCAGATCGACAGAAGAATTTATATATACAAGACAAAGGATTTCAAAAGAGATTTAGGTCCTTAAACAGGATTTAAGTGTGCAAATACTCCTCTGGATTTCTGAGACTCAGATATGGCAGCACAAAGTGATTTATGAAGACAGCAGAGGCTGGTGAATCAAGGAGACAGCTGCTTCTTTGTTTTGGGGCGTTTTTTTGTATGGAACTTCCTGGCAGAGATTCATCCACATCCATTCATTCCTTCTTCTACCCCAATGTTCTTTTCCTTGTTTTTAGGATCATTCCAGGACCCCGCTAAGCAGAGACAGTCTTTGCTAACACCCACCAATGTCAACAAAACATGAACACCAGTGCATTTATTGCACCACCAGTTCTTGGAGATCTCACAGTTTATGCATTAACAGACAGAATCTGCCGTTTTTTGAGGACTGAAGCTCATGAAAAGTTCCAGGAGGTAAAACCTTGAGGAGACCCTTCTGTAGGAGGCTCCAGGTGTGCTCCTCCTCCATGGAGCACATCCCTCATCCTTGCCCTGGGGTCTGGGGGTTGGCAGGTTCCAGAATATTTCTCTTGCAGTCTTCTTTTCCAATTGATGTGCATATGGAAACCACCCTGGATCAGTTCTAAAATGACACAATCCAAGTGCACGTCCATAACCTGGTGTCTTTTCAGCAGCTTCAATAAATTAATTAACAAATTAACAAATTAAGGGCTACTGGTGAAGGCTGGATGTTGTTAAAAAGGAGCTTCCTTTGAATAGTGGGAGAGAAAACCAACCCTGGTTTTGTTTCAAACCTTGCAAAGCCCTTCTGAGAACCTGACCTGACCTACATAGCTCAGAGCACAAAATTTTGTCTCAGCAATATTCACAAACTCTCCCATTTGTTTCTCTTAAACTGCACAGAAAGCTTCTTTATTCTTTCTTTTTTTTTAATAGAGGCATACATAATCTTCCCCTAAAGAGACTATTTGATGAGAGAATTTATCATGTCCACTGCTTGTCTGCTCTGAAGGTTGATTTAACCTCATGATTTAAGATGTACACCTTGAATTCAGTTCTAATTTTGCTGACTTGAATTTCCAACCACTGGAACTTGTTATGCTCTTTTTCTTTTTTTTTTTTTTCCTTGACTCAAGAGCAGCATCTGATAAGTAATTAGAAACTATAATCAAGTCATCTGCTAAGCTCCGTTTCACTCCACTGGAGAAATCATGTTCCTGATTATCACTGAAGGGCTCATCTTTCAACTTCAGATCAATCTCCCATCATATGTCCAAACTATTCCCAACAGCTTCACTTGTTTCCTTCTGAAGGGAAAAAGAAAAAAAAAAAAGCGTTATCTACCTATATAGATATCTTTTCTCTGACCATGTTTTCTATTTTACAAGTTGTCCTGAATTATAGTTTTTTAAAAGCAGGAATAAAAATAAATCACACACCTTTGGTGAAAAAAAGGGAGCAGGAAGGTGGAATAGTGCTAAGCAATGGCAGTCTTTGACCAAAAATAAAGGTGCCTAAACACAATGTACTAAGGAATAAGAGATTGAAGATGTCCTTTGAGAAGGAGGGCATTTTTTCACAGTTCACAACTTTTTTCTGAGCAGGATTTATCCTGATTTTTCTGGCTGGCCTGATGAAAAACCCCTTTACTGTTTGCCCTCTCAAATATCTGAATTGATTCCTATGCTGTCCAGAAAAGTGCCTCTGTTCAGATCCCTGAGAAAACTCTCATGTGGATGTGTAAATCACAGGAGTCCAACTAAATAACTCTTTCCCCACATTAATCATATCCCAATCTCACATTATAATGTCAGAATTCTCCAGCTTTAATGCAGTTACCAAACCCCCAGTGATTAAATAGAGTTCAGTAACAAATTGCATCTGCATAATTGCTTTTTTCTTCTTTCTGTCTGGTTCCGTGATGCACTCCATGATTTTCAACTTTCTTCCGCAAGATGTTGTCACAGTGCTAGTGGATGTAAAAATGTTCATCAATAATTCAATTTTGATTGATTATTTGATACCTCCTGTAGCTCAGCTGTTTCTTGAGGCTGGGTAATTGGCCTGCATGACCTATGAGAATGCCCTAAAAATTTCTTAGGTCTGCACCTTCCTCTTCTCATCACCAAAGATGATTTTGACACCAAACTGTGCTGGTTTTAAAATTGAGGTGGCACAATTCCCTTCCACCTCATTCTTCTTTTCATCTGACCCTTCTTGCTCTGTGGTGGACACAGGGACAACACACGTGTGGGGAAGGAGCTTTTCCCCCTCCTTTTTTCCCTTTTTAATTATTGTTTCTAGCACATAATTCAATTTGCACATTCTCACTGCTTGATTGGCTTCTACGTTTTCAGCTCTCTGACAACAGATTGATAAAACTTGACCTTAATAGCATGAGAAAAATTATCAACACTCAGAGCTTTGTAACGTTTCTCTTTCTTTGGGCATCAGACTAAAGCTGGTTTTAAAACACCAACTCTTCCACTCCAGAGAGTATGAGAAACCTCAATTTCTACCATAGAAAAATTCAAGCTTGATTTTTTTGGGGGGAGAAGGAATATTTTTTCTTAGCGGGATGAGGCAGCAGTGCAACTGGCTGCCGGGATCTTGTGAAATCTCATTTCTCAGAGATCTTAAGGATTTGATTCAACAAATGCTTGGAGGTTGGATGAGGAACTTCCAGACATCTTGTAATTTTGGGATGGGGAGCTCTAAATGTAATTCAGAGTCAAGGTAAAGCCTTTAGATATCCAGTCATTCCTGTGTCCTGAAGCCACAGTTTATCCCTCCATTAATCCCACTCCATGTTTTTCCATGCTTTCTTCTGTTTGATTGTTCCTTGAGGTTCAGATCTGGTTCACACCAACTCAGACCTACCCTGCACTCTCTCAAATGCTTTTTAAATCCCACTGGAATTTTACCAGCACTCTCTAAAGGTGGCTAAGGGAAAAAAAATCTCATGTCTGGATAGTGAAGAGATCCAGAGCCCTCCCACTGTTAAAGACAAGAGACAACAATACCTGGGGTGATTCAGAGCTGCTTTAGGCATTGGAAGGTGCTCTAAGATATCTCTGAAATCTTTTCTTCTCTAATTCCTTCCATGAGCTGTGTGCTTCTGACATAAGAGATTTGGCAAAGGAAAAACAAATTATTCCTCCGCCCCACCCTGGTGTAGGTTTGAACCTGAATTTTCCCCACAGAGCACAAGGTGCAGCTGCACCATCATTTCCAACCACAAAGATTCGAACAGACACAGCTCAGCCCCATAATAAATAGGAGAGTTTAGGGCTAATTATAACAGGCCTTTTAATTTCCTTCTGGAGTCACAAAATCAATGGAAGCTCCTTGCTTCATTAAATAATTGCAGTTGCCAATAGCTGGAGCTGTTCCATTTGCAGATGTGCTAAAAACCTGTTTATTTAGTGGTTATCTTGCTCCAAAGCCTTTTTTTTTTTTCCCCCAAGAAATGAAGCCACAAAGCTGCAGAGAAAGGGGGGACATGAGGAGAGGGGAACATCTTGGGCTGAGCTGCGTTGTCCTCCAAAATTCAAATGTGATGGATTCCTCCTCCCTCCACCTCCAAATCTCCAGTATTGCAGGGAGAGATGGAGGCAAGGCAGCCTTGGTTTAAATGGGAGAAAAAATTTGGTTTCCTTGATCAAATTAATCATGTGGGTAAGAGCAACATTTGAAAATGAAGTCAGAAAGGTTATTCTGGTAGCCATGGACTAAATAAGATTCTGGAGGTGAAGAAATAAAGCAAAACCCACTAAAAACCAACTCTTTTTCTCTTTCTAAATCTGTGTGCTGGGAAAAAAAAAAAAAGTGGACCAGTAGCATGTCTTGAAACCCTCAATCACTGCTCTCTACACAAATCTGTCTTGTTATTTGTTATCTTTCTCCCACTGACTTGAAGTGCTCAAAATCCATTTAATCTTCTCAAAAAATCCAATTGGCTTTCTGTGTTTCTGGAAATTTTACCTTTCCAGCATAGGAGGAGACAGTAAAACCTTCAACCAAAGGTTGGACTTTTGGTTGCAGATGGGACTCGATGATTTTGAAGATCTTTTCCAACCTTGATGAGTCCATGTGTCTAATAAGAGGAGTGGATTTAAGGATACATGCTACAAACACCTGGAATTTGCTCTGACAAACAAACTTCGAGTCTGCAGACTGATAATTCATGGATAAATTTGATTTTTAACCCTATTTCCCAGGAAACAGGAGTTGTGGAGCTGGGCACCACCAAAGGGAATGGCCTTCAGTGCAAGTGAGGATGAAATTTAGTTCCAATATTAAGGCAAAACGGGAGCTGTCTCAGACTGTGGGATATTCTGCTGGCTGGAGACACTGGTGGCTCATTCTCTGCTCTCATGAAACTGAAATTCTTCATGATAACAACCAAATATGGAGCTTCTTTAAAAGTCTCCCTTGGGTAATGAACAGCCTGATGCCACCCCAAACCAATCCAAGCTGCAATCTGCTCTCCTGCTGAGCTCCAGGCAACTCATCAGGGTTTCTCAAGGTGTTTATGCTGAATTGTAACAAAAATCTATTAAGTGACGACTGTAACAAGCTGAACTGCCTGGCAAAATGTATAGCAGCTTTTCTATCTCCTATCTAAATATTTATGAATCTGGTTTTTAGCAGCATCAACTGGCTGGGAGCTGCCTGAATATGTGGATGTCTAAAAATCTTTGGTTCATTCCTTAAGGTCTGGATCAAGGCAGACTCATCATTAGCTATAAGAAGAAATCTTTATTTTTGGAAATAAAAGCTGGCAAAGCACTGGGTGTAAACAACATGAGCACTTTGATCAAATTTTGACTCACATATTTCAATAAAAGAAAATACCTGACATTTTCAGGGAGTAGCCAGGGTGTGAGAGTAGAACCAAAGGAAAGTCAAGGAGGATCATGTTGGAACAAAACAGACAAGTGTCACCTTAGCATCGACAGCTTGGAACAGACAGGAAATATTCCCTGACTTGGCAGCTTAAAATGAACATTTCAGTTGTTCCATTCACAGTGTGCCTAAGGCAGTCTGTAGTGAAGGGTATTAAAGCATCTTTAAAAACACAATTCCCCCAAAATTGCTTGGCTTTGGGGGGACCTTGAACAAAAAGTGAACTGGAAACAAGGAGAATTATACAGCTGAATGCAGCTGCTGTCTGAGCTGTTTCAAGTGTATGAAAATGGAAGAGGAGACTTCATTCTTCCCCATGGGGAAGGGAATTTGCCAGCAGTGCTTGCAGCTGCTGTTTGGAAGAGTGGTTCAAGACTGATCAATGTTCACGAGTTTGGTATTTGCTCTCCATCCATGTACCAGAATCCACCATCTTTTCTGTCATGGTCCTGCTTTGAAAGGTTGTTTTTCATTTTGGTGGGGTTTTTTTGTATGTGATTTTTTTTTTTGGGGTGTTTTTTTGGTTTTTTTTTTGGTTTCTTTTATTGGTGTTTTTGGTTTTGTTTTTTGTTTTTTTTTTTTTTGTTTTTTTGGTTTTTTTTTTTTTTTAGAGGCTTTTGGGTTATTAAACAAAAGTTAAAAAAAACAAAAAT
>JANRGV010000001.1:146360377-146373993 GCA_024734035.1 Alethe castanea | reverse complement strand
CTCCTTCTCCTTCTCCTTCTCCTTCTCCTTCTCCTTCTCCTTCTCCTTCTCCTTCTCCTTCTCCTTCTCCTCCTTCTCCATTGTACATCCCACCCACTTCATTTTCTCTCCATCCTTTTCCAAAGTCCATTTCCAAACTGATCCTGATCATGATGAGAAAGTCAAGTGTCTTTTCCAGCCTGGAGTGAACGAGATGTGCAAATTTCAGGCCGTTGGATCTGGTAGGGACAAGGAGGAATCCAAAACACCAATGGCATCCTGGCCTGTGACAGCAAAACTGTGGCCAGCAGGACCAGGGCAGGGATTGTCCCCCTGTGCTGACAACTGGTGAGGCCACAGCTCAAATCCTGGGATCAGTTCTGGGTTTCTTAGGAAAAGAAAGACTTTGAGGGGCTGGAGCATGTCCAGAGAATGGAATGAAGCTGAGGAAAGATCTGGAGCATCAGGAGTGCCTGAGGGAGCTAGGAAAGGCTCTCAACCTGGAGAAAAGGAGGCTCAGGGGGGACCTTCTGGCTCTGCACAACTCCCTGACAGGACCCAGGTGGGGACCAGGCTGTTTTCCCAAGTAACAAACACTTGGACAAGGGGCACAGCCTCAAGTTGCACCAGGGGAAGTTTAGGTCAAATATTACGAAAAATTTCTTGACCTAAAATGGCTTTTAAGCCCTGGCACAGAGTCCTCAGGGCAATGGTGGAGTCACAACCTCTGGAGGTGTTTAAAAACTTGGCACTTAGGCACACGGTTTAGCGCTGGACTTAGTAATGCTGGGCTAACAGTGGGGCTTAATGATCCTAAAGATCCTTTCCAACATAAATAATTCCATGATTCTAAGAGCTGTGAACAGCTTTATCCCTGGGATTTTCCCACGCAGGTGGCAGATTTATAAACTCCCCTGTTCAGTGCAGCCTGATGGAAATCAGTTCCTGATTGATTTCCTGGCTCAGGCACTGGGATAAAAGCCTTCAGCCTGTTTTAGGCAAATGAGCCTGGTGCTGTTATTTTTCTGAGCAGTTATTCCAGCAGGGAGGATCCCAGTGCCAGGCTGCTTGACAGCAGCTTTTAGAGGACCTTACTAAAAGCAAGGTTGTCACTTCCAGTTAATGGCTGGGCTAAGGGGAAGTGCTTTGCACAGAGTATCTCCAACAAGTTTAGAAATAAAATCCAGATCTAAATCTGTATCTGTTGTAGCAGTCATTTAAAAACATCACAAATGGGAAAAACTGAACTTTGTTCAGTTCAGCTGAAATGTGACCTCTAAAACCAATAACCTTCAATTTTTCCATTCTTTTTATGAAGTCAAGGCCTGTTGTTCACCTCTGTGGTGAACAAAAGCATTCTCAGCTTTTGTACAGAGTGGAACCTCAGCCAAGCTGGGCTTTTGTCAGCTCTTAGTTTGAAATTAAATGATATTTCATCTTATTCTATAAACAACCTGAATTGTGGGATATGAAAGCAAAATGAAAGCTGTTATTTTGTTAACAATATGCAAGACTCATAAATAAGTTTTTTTTCAACTGCCTGTGGTAGCCCAGAATGTTTTTGATGAGCTGTAAGAATTCTCTATGAGTAAAAGCTGCCCTCCAGGCCCACAGAAAAAAAAAATGTGACAGAGATTCTGGGGTGTTAAAAAAGAATGAGGAAGAACTGAATTCTATTTTCACTTTCTAATTTCTAGTGGCATCAAACTCTTTGCAGATTGTGGAGGGAATTTGTGTCCTGAGAAGTTCAGCAATGGCATTGTCACCAACCAAGATTAGAGGGATGGAGCACCTTTCCTGTGAGGAAAAATTGGAAGCTTTGGGATGTTCTAATTCCTGCCTTCCATTATTACAGGAGGCAACAAGAAAGATGGAGAGAGATTATTTACAACAAGCTGGAGAAACAGGACAAGGGGAAGTGGGTTCAAACTGAAAGCAAGTAGATTAAGATGGGATAATGGGAAGAAATTTTTCCCTGTGAATTCCCTGACAGTGGTGAGGCCCTGGCACAGATTCCCAGGGCAGCTGTGGCTGCCCCATTCCTGGAAGAGTCCAAGGCCAGGTTGGACAGGGCTTGGAGCAACCTGGGACAGTGGAAGGTGTGAAGGCAGGGTGAATAGAGTCAGATCATCTTGAACGTCCTTCCCAACCCAAACCAATCCACAATTCTGTTATTTTCTGGCCATGTTCATGCCCAACAGCCACATGGAGATGTAAGGGATTGAGTTAAAAATCAATTTTCTCACTAATTTTTTGTCCAGCTTTTTGAACATCTGGTTGCAGCTGGAAACCACAGCGAGTGCAGACCCCTCCTCTTTTGGATGGGCTTCCAAGAGCTCTGTAAATCTCACTGGGCACACACCAGCCTCAGGAATTTCATTCCACTGCAGTTTTCTTATCAAATCACACACTGTGCCTGAACCCCATTTCAGTGGAAGTTGCCCATCTCAATCAAAGACCTTGCACACAAATAAATGGTGCAAGATGGGCTCAAGCTGCACCAGGGGAGGTTCAGATTGGATTTTAGGAAAAAAAATATTCACTGAAAGGATGGTCAAGCATTGGAACAGGCTGTCCAGGGAAATGATGGAACCACGATCCCTGGAAGTGTTGAAAAATGAGTGGATGTGGCACTGGATGATGATGAGCATGGTGGGATTTGGTTGAGGGTTGGAACTGATGATTTTGGAGGTCTTTTCCAACATTAATGATTCTATGAAAAGTTCCCCACTGTTGCTTCCTTCTGACTGGTACCAACCTGGGGAATGCTCCTGGGCTTCTTATCACACAACTTTTTGAAGTGCAGATTTGGAAAACGTAAGGAGTCTTCTGGATCAGGACAAAACCTTGCCTAGACACACTAATGAGTGTTAATTGGCTGATTCAGCTGTTTTATCAGCCTGGCTTAGCAGTGCCCTCTCTAAAAGCACTTGGGCTCTGTCCCTCAGTTAGAACAGAGTCATTGTCCCCTCCTGTGACACAACTGGGGCACAGGTGTCGATGTGTGAAAGTGGATCATGCTAAATAGATGGATGAGAACTGCCCTGCTGATTCATTGGTGAAGGAACATTCTACAGATTTTGATTAAGTATCTCTTGGGAAACTGAAAAAACCCGAGCAAAATGTTCCAATCAAGCTGAAACTGCCTCTCTGACCTTTCCAGCACATAACATTTTCATTCTTCATTTCCAAATTACTTTTATTCTTAGTTTTTCCCTCCCACTGACTGTATATTCTGTTAAATCATAAAGAGTGAAATTAAGAAGTAAAAATCAAAGGACCCCTTTCTGCTTTGGCTAAATGAAATGTCTTGATTTGACCGAAGCTTTTGGCCTCAAAAAATTGTGTGATACCTTGCCACTGTCTGGTTTTCTTCCAGGCAGCTTCAAAAAGAACAGAAAAAAGAATTCTAGACAAACAGAAAATCCATTGTCTGTCCTGTTCTGACAGAGGGTGAAAAGTTAGTCACAGAATATGATTTATATTTTCAGGGAGGACAAGTTCTGTGTGGCAGGAGATCTATTTTAATGTGGTCTGTGTAGAACTCAGGGATGATCCCCCAGGCTGGGTCAACAAAGGCGTGAAGCCTTACATCCTTCCTAATTTCTTCCCATTGTCAGGACTTAAAAAATTCAGTAAACTCATCCCAAAACACTGCCAAAGAATGAAATTCCCACAAGAAAAGCCATCATAAGAGGAATTTAAAGTAGGCCCAGAGGTCAAAGGGGAGGGTGTTAACACCAGACCTAAACTGAGGGTTTGGAATTTGCCCACTGGATGAAATTCCACAGAGGGAACAATGGGAAGATTCCAGACCTAGTGAGGCAGACCTGGGTAACTGATGCAGACAAAAAGTCCCACTAAACTGTGGGAAAAAGAAAACAGCTGCCTGCACACAGGCCACCCCAAGCTGTGGGAATGGAACAAATGCCTCTGGATACCCAGGACTTGGGCTGTATGAAAGTGGTACCTCCAGAACATTTGGGGATGCCCACACTGAGAAGACCAGGAGAAGAAAGGCTGGTGGGACACCACAGGGACCCATGTGGGGATGACTCTTTTTATTTTATCTGCCTCTCTTTGTCTTTCTCTCCCACCCTTTACCTCACACTTGCCATTAAATAAAAGCGGCACTCTTGATTTTTATGGTCTCATTTGCGCTGTAATTCAGGCAGAGGCATCTTTTAATAATCAGAGTCTAACATTATTTCAGTTATCATAACATTATTTTGGTGTCAGGAGTGGGATGATGACAGCCTGATCCACCAGCGCCCTTGTCCCATCATTTTTCCAGCTCTACCTCCCTCTCTCAGTGTATCCATGTCCCCATTTTAGAAGTGACAAAGCAATTTCAACCAGACTTTTTCCCAGAGAAGCTCAGAGAGATCTGTCTTTAAAACTCCCCTTAACAGACCATGGGGTGCTTTATACCCAAAGTACAAATTCCTGAACTCAAGCTGTCCTCTGCACATCTTGCAGTGCTCACACCCTGACAAAACCATCGGCAGCTTTTTATGGAGCAGATATTTGTGAAGCTGTGAGAAACCAAGCTCCTGTAGCTGGCTGTTCCCATCACTCAGAGAATTCATTTCCACGCTGGGAGTGACAGCAGCCCCAGCACTCAGGATGTTCCCTTCTGGTCTTGGGCCCAGTTTTGTCACTTCTGAATTTAAACCAATAAGTCAAAAGAGAAATAAATGTAGATTCGGTGAGGCACATCTGGGTGTTGTGTCCAGTGCTGGGCTTTTCAGGACAGGAGGGACATGGAGCTCCTGGAGCACGTCCAGGGGAGGACAATAAGGATGGTAAAGGGACTGGAGCATCTCTGAGAAGGACAGGCTGAGGGAGCTGGGGCTGTTCAGCCTCGAGAGGAGACACAGCTGAGAGGGGACCCCATCCCTGCCTGTCCCTGTCTGCAGGGAGGGCTCAGAGAGGGACCAGGCTCTGCTCTGGGGGCCCAGCAATGGCACAGGAGGAACAGGCAGGAACTGATCCCAGGAAGCTCCACCTGGACATGAGGCAGAACTTCTCCCCTGGGCAGTGACCAAGCCCTGAACAGAGACCAGAGAGAGTGTGTGTGGAACCTCCCTCCCTGGAGATATTCCAGAATTCTCTGGCCATAATCCTGTGCCTGTGCTCTGGGATGGCCCTGCTGGAGCAGGGAGGTGGCACCAGATGACCCCACTGTGGTACCTTCCAGCCTGACCCATTCTGTGATTCCATGTTTTTGTGATTTTGGAAAACTCTCCTGCTTCTCTTATTTCGGCCCAAATGAGGATGAATGGATGGACAGAACCTGCAGACACAGGTCTGTGCCAGTTGTTGAACACTCCCACATTTCTCCACCAGGAGACAGAGAAAAGCTCAGGAATATTTGACCAGCTGGTTTTTGTGCTGGGAAACAAATATGAAAATCCAATCTGGCAGATGAAGCTGCAGGAGTGTAAAGAAGGGATAGAACAGTCAGATGAAGATTGAAATGGATCAAACAGATCAATTAGATCAAATAACAATCTTGCTTGTGGGAAAACAGTACTTTGGGGGTCAAACTTTGATTCAAAAGTATTTGGAGGCTGCGTTTCAATGCCACAGGGACAACTACAGTGAAGACTAACAGAAAAACTGGGCATTAGAAGCATCTCATATCATGATATTCCATTCAATTCTCCCTCGAGCTGGCTGGTTTGTGCATTTGCTGTGGTATGTTTTGGAAGTGATAAAGGTGTTCTTTGAGGATCCCAAAAGCTTCCATGCTGGAAAGAGAAGTTTCCCATTATCATTAGGGGAAGGACACTGGTGATTGCTCAAGAGCACATGTAAGGGCAAGCAGGATGATTCAGGAAACTCGTGGTCTTGGTTATGAGAAAATATTATCCAGACATGACTTTTAGTTAGTTATTTCACCTCAAATGAATAAAACCACATCCTGCCTCTGGAAGATCCTGGGAAGATCTCCAGGACTTTTCACTGCAGTAACTAATGCAGAAATAAGACCTAATAAGTGAAAGAGGAAGGAGATTGTCAGAAGCCCCAGGAATCCTCAGGACAAATCACAGTGAATTATTTTGCAGCAAATGCCACCAAGGCTCTCATACTACCCACCTCAGACAAGAAATGAGCTGGCTGGCGGCCACCTCAGCCCAGAATGTGACTGTCTGGGACTTGTAATGCATTAATGATCCATTAGAAAACTTAATTTAATTGTCCTGAGGCTCAGGGCTTGGTGGAATCAAAGGTTGGCCTTAAAGCCCATCTGGTTCCAACATCCTGCCATGGGCAGGGATGCCTTCCACTATCCCAGGTTGCTCCAAGACCCATCCAGCCTGGCCTTGGACACTTCCAGGGATCCTGGGGCAGCCACAGCTTCTCTGGCCAACCTGTGCCAGGGCCTCAGCACCCTCCCAGGGAAGAATTCCTTCCCAATATCCAATCTAAATCCACCCTGCTTCCATTCTAGGCTATTCCCCCTCGTTTCTTGGTGACGGTTCTGGTGAAAATCTTTCAAAATACAAATCAGTTTTTGTTCCAACAATATTCATGAAGGAATTTTAATGTTTCTCCACAAGTCATCTTGGGACAAAGTGGAGATTTTTGCCTTCTCATTTTTTTTCGCTGAGTTTTATTGCCCAGCTGTCTAAAAATTCAGAAGAGATGAGGACAGTTACTGGTAAAGACATGCATCTCTCCAAGGTTTCCATGTCTTTTGTTATGACTGGCACAAGGATTGACACATTTATTGGTTTCCTGCAAGTTCAGATCCCACAGCCCTCCATAACTCTTGTTCTGACTGCTTTACAGATGCTGCCCTCTTCAAATTTCAGCCTTGAGAGGGCATGTGTTGTTCCCTGAGATATTTAATGATTGCTGAGCCCAGGTAACTCTTTCTACCTGCTATAAAGTTGGGTTGGAGCAGCCATCAGCAAGAATTTGCAATTTAACGCCTCGCCAAGGCATTGTTTAATTGACAGTAACTCTCTGAACCCAGCGCTGCAGTATTGAGGAATTAGACTGGAGAACAATTTGTGGACAACAAGTAAGTGCTGCAGCCTCTCCCTCTTCAGCTGTCTCATCACTTCAAGTTGTCATTCAGAATAATCCCTCATCTCACTTCTCCTCTACTGCCTTCACTGGGCTCACTTTGGAAGGGCTAATTAGCTCCTTGTCAACTGCTGCCTCCTCCTGAGTCCTGAAAAAGGGAGCTAAAATCAATTTATCTTTCCAGAAACATCAACCAGGAAGGAAGGAAGGAAGGAGAAGGCAGGCAACGGAATGAGTGGCAGGGAATAGTGAAGCCCCTCAAAATAATTATGCTAAGAGCTTGGATGAATTTCTATCAGTTTGATGGGACAGTCTGGACTGAATTATTCTATTTAAAAGAGAGAAGGTGAGGCACAAAATGGATCTGCTTGTGGTCAACCATCAGTAGGAAGAGGAGTTAATGGAAGTTTTTGTGGATAATTCCACTGGCACTGCTGTGTTCAGTACTTTGGTCCCAGTTGAAGGCAGGTCCTTCCTGAGTTTAGGTGAGAGACTTGAACTGCAAAACTCACAAAGAAAACTGATTTCTGCTATAGAATTGTGGAATTAGGTAGTTGTTAAGGCAGGAAAAAAGCTTCAGGTCCAACCTTTGACCAAATACCACTGTGCCCACAAAGTGAATAATTTAGAGACCTGAGCATCCCAGAGATCCACTGTGAAAGGCAGGATCCCCAGAGAAGCCAACTTAATTCCCAAAAAAACACCTACTAATTTTTATTATTATTATTATTATTATTATTATTATTATTATTATTATTATTATTATTATTATTATTAAGGAAGTTTTAGAGTTGCCACTACATTAGAGTGCTTTGGGTTATTGGATTCACCTTGGGGAACTCTCTGAGGTCCGAGAATTTTCCAGTTATTTGGGGAAAGAATTTTCTGAGTCCCCAGACAGACTGTGTTTTATTAGGGAATACAAGCAATTGGCAACTGCAAGAAAAAAAGGCAACTGCGTTTCATGGAATGCCATATATATAACAATAAAGATTCATTTTTCTCTAGGTGTTTTGCCTCTATTTTTTCCTTCATCCTAGAAGTCCTTTGGGAAACTCACTTCAGGAAAAAAAAATAACTATGAGGAAATTGCTAGTCCTGTTTAATACCTGGTTCATCACATCCAGGAAACGTGCTGTGCTACTGCCAGTGGATTTGAAATGGGCATTAAGTCCAATTTTTGACATTTCTACTACTGGAAGTCATTATCCTTAAGCATAAATATTTTCAAAATGGATGATTTCTGTGCAAATTAATTACTTGTTCCCATATTGTTTACCACTGGCCCATTTTCCTCAAAGGAAAACAAAAACCCTTCTCTTCAAAGGCTTCTAAGCAGTGATAATTCATATATGGCCTTTCTGGAGCTCAGTTTGTTTCTGGGTTCAATTAAACCTAAGGGAACAGAACTGTGCCAGCTTCAAAAAGCAAAATCCTTGTAGACACTCCCAGGGAAGGCTCCAAAGCCAAATGGGAATTTTGAACTGCTCTGCTCTGTCTGGACCTTGAGGCAAGTCTGCAGGCAGGATTTTCTCCCAATTCTGACCTTTCTTGGTCACAGATCTTCAGGTGCTCTTCACCTTCTAGAGGATTTGTCTGTAGCACCACAGCCAGTGCCAGGAAAATACAAAGGGTCACATCCATCCACACCTTTCCCAGGTAAAACTTTTTCCTGTGCCTTATTTAGATTCCTCTGTGCCCTATTTAGGTACTTCCACAACAACTTGCAAAATTGGAAAGAAAGAGACAGGGACATTGAGCTCATGCAAGATGCATGGTTGCATTTGTGAACAGGAATGGAGATTGCCCCACTTATTTCCTCTGGAGAGGTTGAAAGTGCCTCACACCCATTTAATCTTATTTTTAACTGTAAGTGGGTGCCTGAATTGCATCGCTTTCAATGGTAAATGAAAAGGGTTTCAGTTTCCTTGCTGAATAGGAAGGAGTCAAGCCCCAAATCTGGGCATTAAATTTGAAGGCACTGACAAACCAAGGATGGGACTTATTATTTTCTTTTTTGATCATTTTGTTTGTTCCCCCCATGTCACCCTCTGAGTCTGATACATAGGATAAGTCTTCATCATATTTAAGGTCTCAAATTGGGCAACCTAAAAAAGGCTGCTGGTTCTATTTTCATTTTTTGGAGTGCCTGAGGAGTCTCTATAATTTAAGCAGAATATCTGGTACAAACCCATACTTGGTGCACCTTGTCTCCACCAATCCAGCTTTTCTGGGACAAGAATTCCTGAGTGTATCCAGAGTTTTGCCCTGAATTCAGACAGACTGTGCCCCTGCCCCCAGACATCCCCAGTCTTTTCTTCTCCCTTTTAGGTCCCACACATCCTCCTGAATAGATGGCACCTCAACTTGTGTGAGTCCTGAGGTCTTCCAGGAAGTCCTGAGACCTTTCACGGTGAGATCCCCATCTAGACCCTAAATTTTTCAGGTGTCTACAGCAGATGTTTCTTCATCTGAGGATCTCTAGCTGGTCATGTTCCCACCATGGGCAAAGGAGGTGCAGTCAAGAGAATCAGAGAATTCACCCTGTGCTTCTTCTGGCCAACCCAAGGGCTGTTATCTACTTCAGGATAAGATGAATCATGGAATGGTTGAGTTTGGAAGGGACCTTCAAGACTGCATAGGTCCAAATACCCTGTCATGGGCAGGGACAACCAGAGCAGGTTGGTCCAAGCTCTGTCCAACCTATCTTTGAACATTTCCAGGGTTGTTCCAAGGGTTGTTCCAAGCTCTGTCCAACCTGTCTTTGAACATTTCCAGGGATGGGGCAGCCACAGCTTTTCTGGGAAACTTCTGCCAGGGCCTCATCACCCACAGAGGGAAGAATTTCTTCCCAAAATCCAATCTGACCCTGCTGTCTCTCAATTTAAAGCCATCCCACCTGGTCCTATTACCCCTTTTAAGAAGGACAAAACCTCTTCTCCTGATACCTGTTCATCACATTCCAAAAGTCCATGACTTCCTTCCTTGTTTCCTTCACGTGAGAGATGTGGAGATTGCCTTTTAAGAAATCCTGCCCATATCCCTGCAAAAAAGCAGGACTTTTTCCAGACTCCTAGAGGTTGTTCCCACTCATCTGAGCATGATGGGGATCCCTCCAAGAAGGAATTTTGACGGCTTTCAGGGATGGTGACTGCACCACTTCCCTGGGACCCTGTTCCAATGCTTATCCACTCTGTCAGGGCACGTGGAAAGCTCTGAGACATTGGGGCCAGTCCAGATTGGTCATAAACCAACCTCTGACAGCTCTGGCCCTGCTCATCTTTCATTCCCAGGGCAGTGCAGCAGCTGGATGGAGCAGGAGGCTCAGTCCTGTCCAACTATAATTTATGCCTTGACATGTGGGGAAATCTGTGCAATTTATGCTTCTTCTACTGCAGATGTGACCTGTTTGAGCAGGACCCCCCTTTTTTGGAAACCAAATTGTCTGAATGACTTTGTAGATTATGCTTGCTCTAAACCTGGTGTTCAGTGTCTAAACTAGAAAAATGTATTTTGATTTCTTTTTGCTTTATTTAGGCTATGTTAAAATATACATTTTGCATGGAGAAGGGAAAGCGAATGAACAAGGCAGCACCCTCAAGGAATATTCCCTGGCTGCAGCAACTATTTCATTACTGGAATAGCTGGAATTTTGCAGCTTCCTTCCTCTGAACGAGTCTCAAAATCTCCAGATCACTCCAGTTTCATGGTATTTCCAAACAAGAAATAGTAGAAATATAGTGATTATTGGTTAATAAAGAGATATTTGATAGCTGTAATATGGCAGCTTTGGCAGCCCCAGGAACTTCACAATGCTTTGTATTCACAATGTAAAACATAAAAATACTCCTGGTCTAAACATTTGAACCTCAAACCCACTCACAAAGCAAAGGAAAACCCGAAACAATCCTGGCCAAATGAGTGAGCAGCCACTGGTAGATTTTATAGCCACCTCTTCATAAGATCTCTGTGCCTTCAAGCCCTTTGTTATACATTTTAATCTGAAATTCCACCTAATAATGAAAGTCATATCCCTTCTTGGTGTTTCCAGAAAAACTCTTCCCACTCTTTCCCTCTCACCACTTGGTCCAACCAAGCAAAGCCACTGTGATCTGAGAGATTCTTGCCAAGAGCAGCAGATGAAGGGTCACCAAATGTGCTACGTTTGCAATCTTTTCTTTCCCCCTTTTTGGTGTTATCTTTCCCTCTTCTAAAATTTGACAGAAACCAGTGTGAAAAAGAGGACAGGAAAGCATGATGGTGTTCAGGCCTCTTTGGTGCTGTGAATACAAAATTTTATGGTGCTGGAGAGACAAAGGTCACCCTCCCTTCCCCTCTCCCACCTCCATTTACATTATAAATCTCTCCCTCATGTATAAATTGAGGAGTGTTGCTTACCAGTAACCTCTTTCCTTCAGAAAGGTTTTCTGCTGCTGTGTTTAAAACTAGATATTCACAAACTACCAGGAGGTTTTGTCTTATTTTCTAAAGGTGTGTGAATAAATTACCACAACTGAGGTGGAGCAGGCAGCACACAGGGACCTGTGAGTGGGAGGTGAATGCCCCAAGCACCCTCTCATGCTGTGCTCTGATGTTGGTGCCCCACAGCTCTTCTGTTAGGCTTCCATTCCAACAAAAGCTGGGATTTGTTGTTGTTGTTGTTGTTGTTACTATTATTATTATTATTATTATTATTATTATTATTATTATTTCCTGGCAATGTTTTGTAAGTCACAGCCACAACATGATAACAGCAAGCTCAGCCTATTCAACAGTATGTAAATATTTTCCTGTGGGAAATGAGATAGAAAATTCATGTCCACGGATTTCAAAAGGTCACTTGGGCAGGTGTTTGAACACCAGCAATCTGCATCCCAGCTGCCTCTGGCAATAATTCCTGTTTAGGTGCTTACCAGGCATGGAGAACATGGGAAGTGAGGTGTGTAATGGGGATGGCAGAGGGATGGAGATGGAGGACAGGAGACCAAGGCACCAAACAGGAAAGGTGAGAAAGAGACACAGCAAGGAGGGTTCATCAGACACAGAATGTGGTGGCCTGAAGTTATGCTAAAGGCATTTCCCAAAATACTCATTTACAAACGTCACTGTCATTCCACTCCAGGGCATTTGGCATCTCTTGGAAAAATCAAAGAATCATGGAATGGTTTGGGTGGAAGGGACCTTCATGAGGCACACGGAGGCATTTTTGGGGTGTCCTGTGCAGGGCCAGGAGTTGGACTCGATGATCCTGATGGGTCCATTCCAACTCAGCATATTCTGTAATTTTGTGATTCCATGATCATCCAGTTCCAACTCCTGCCATGGGCAGGAACAGCCTGGAAGTGTTGAAGTCTGGGTTGGGGTCTGGAGCAACCTGAGGTAGTGGAAGGTGTCTTTACCCATGGCAGGGGGTTGGAACTGGATGATCCTTAAGGTCCCTTCCAACCCAAACCATTCCATGATTGTATGATCTTTTTTCAGGGTTTCCCATGGAAGAAGAGGCTTTGCATGATACATCCTGTGCCTGATTTATTTTAAAAATGCTTTGCTTTGCCAGGTTTCTTTCAGCTGACACATTTTATTTTCTACATTGACTCTGATTTACATTTCCTACTTAGGCAACGACTCATGCACTTCTTTATATTATTCATCCTTTATCTTTAAGGCTGTTTATTTGTCGTCAACTGCCATCAGCCCTTCTGAAGCAGAGTGAAGAGGTTTGAGATGACAAAAAGACAAGCCCTAAAGAGAGGGAAGCCTTTAGCCTTCTTTAGCTGAGTGCAGAATTTTGGCTTGGAGGAGGTAAAATTAAAGTGGGTTTGTGTGTGCATGTGGTTGGTGTTAGATCCTCTTCTCTGTCTTTCTGAAAGCTGGGGAATTGGAAATAATTCCTCCTGAATTTGCAGGGATCAATGCACAAAGAGACACAGATCACTGAGTGATGGTCCTGGGCCACAAGAATCAAGATGGGTGGAAGGTGCTGATACACAGACTCAAATATCTCTGTAAAAATAATTTAAAATAGCTCTGTAAGATTAATTTTAAGGTTTTATGTAAGCAGGTCTTGAACTTGAAGTGCGTAAGAGAGTGTGTTTGAACAGTGTGAAAATGTCACAGCATTTTGGGGGATGCAAATCTTTGTTTTTCATCAGGCCCTCTGGCAAAGCACAGCACAAAAGACTGAAGTCCCACATCACTGAAATGAATCATTATTGCAACCACTTTGGGGCTGGGAAGTGGAAGCTTGGACTTGTTCAGAATAAGGAGCTTAAAGGTCATTACAGTAACCAGGAAGGATTTGACAAATCCTGATTCTCCCTTCCAAAAGTCCTGACAAAGAGCTTTTGACCTCCCTCCATGTAAGTTTTTAAATAATGTCAATATGAAAATAACATCCAGATTTTGCTGCCAGGTTTTATCTCAGACTTTTTTTCCTCCCTCTCTCCTTTTCTCTCTTGAAAAAGGCTCATTCGGTTTATTAAAATAATGCAATGGAATGTTTGGGTTTTGGTTGTTTTTTGGGTTCTTTTCTTTTCTTTTCTTTTCTTTTCTTTTCTTTTCTTTTCTTTTCTTTTCTTTTCTTTTCTTTTCTTTTCTTT
>JANRGV010000001.1:146316880-146354873 GCA_024734035.1 Alethe castanea | reverse complement strand
GGTGGTGAATGGCCAACCCTCACTCAACTTCTCTCAAGTCTTCTGATCTTCCAGCAGCAAAAAAAGGGACACAGGTGTCTCATGGAGAACACTGGAAAGATGAGATGAACTGAGCTGAAAAGCATAAAGTTTAAATGTTTATGTTTACATGTGCAATACTCAAATGGTTCAGGCAATTAACCACACACACATCCCATAATATTCTATCAAAACAAGGGCACATTTGGTGTTGCTACAATAGTCAAAAGGGTTCTCAACCTTCAAAACTGCAAACATCCCCTTCCAAATACTTCTCCCCCCTCTCTCAAGGAAGATAATCCTAAATATATGTCAGACTTGGGACCAACAAAATGCACCCACAGGATATTGCTACAGCATTTACCTCTGAAATATATGAAATAAGGACCATGTGCCCTGGGTGTTTCCTACTTGGACCCAAATTCCTGTTCTGTGATTGTCCCCACACTTTGCTAGCTGAACCTTCGATGTCCACTTTCCAATATTGGATTAAACATTACATGTAGACTTTGCCTTTCAGATTCCTTTTGCTGTACATTATAAATTTGCCTGCTCTGCAGAAGAGCAGAACAAGGACTTTGTTCTTTCATTCCAGCTGCAAGACAATGTCAATAGACAAGTGTGTATTAAAGCTTCAAGATCATTTTATTTAGACTTAATTCAATTAAAATTTTTTTGTGCTTTTGTTGGCAGTTTTCTATTAAGGTCATTCAGTCAAACTTATACTTAAAAAGAAATAGCTGCAGTGTCTTGCTACTTAATACAGAGGAGTGCTTCAAGTGCCAAAGTCCAAGGTGAGTCAAAGGTGAGTTCAGGTAGATCAGGATGTGCCAGAAAACAACCAACCCCAGCCAAGTCATTGCTGCCAACCCCAAACAAAGATTCTTTTGACACTTGATTGTTTTATCTGTGTCTTCTCTTTATAGGGGCCCTGCTCAGTCACAGAGAAGGGTGGGATACACTGAGTTTGAGAAGTCTCAGCAGTGGAGCAAGGTCCGAAGAACACTGAGAGTTTTCCAAGGGGCAAAGTTTATCCCAGGTTTTAAGAACAGCAAAGATATTTTTGAATCTATGTGAAAATCATCATCATAAAACACCGTGGGAGGAAAGTTGCTTTACAAGAACGCAGAATGAGAGAATCACAGAATGGTTTGGGTTGGAAAGAACATCTAAAGGTCATCCAGTCCACCCCTCCTGCAGCGAGCAGGGACATCTTCAACTAGACCAGGCTGCTCAAAGCCCATCCAATCTGGCACTGAACACTTCAAGGATGGGGGCATTGATCACCTTTCTGGGCAACCTTTTCCAGGGTTTCACCACCCTCATTGCAAAAATCTTATTCCTTATTCTAGTCTAAATTGCCTTTTTTTCAAAGTTTAAAACCATCACCCTTTGTCCTATATCATCAGTCCCTGCAACAGCTTGGCCCTATTTTCCTTATAGGCCCTTTTGAGCACTGGAAGGCTTGTACAGCATCCAAAACTCCCCCTCGCAGAGCCCATCCTCAACCAGATATGAGCAAGGCTAAAGAGATTTGCATTTTGGATGGGATCTAAATCCTGGAAGAAGCCACCTGGTCAAGAAAACACCTGGTCAAGAAAAGCGAGGAAAATGAGGGTATGAGGTGTGTTTAAAGCTTAAACAGATTTTGAAATAGACCAAAATCACCCAGAATCATGGAATTATTAAGGTTAGAAAAGATGTCCAAAACCATCAGTTCCAATCTTTTACCAAACAGATGTTTTGCAACATCAGCAAAAACGGTAGTCCGTGGCTTCTATCGCAGGTAAATTAACACTCATGCCAACTGCTAACCTGTCTGTAACAAAGGCCTCTGAGTCTGCCACAAAGTGTAATTAATTGGATGGAAAGATCTCCCTGGATTTCAGTGGGATCTGCATCAAGACTCTCAGTGTGAAGGAGAGGTCACTTCTGGAGTGATCTGTCAAGGCCAAAGCAGTGTCCTGCACACTCTTGGTTTTCACTTCTCCCAAGTCTGAAACTGGAGCTGGCAATAAATATCTTCAATTCAGTGATTTTGGGATGTTCCTGCCAATAGACATTTGCAGTGTCTTGGTTGATGTCTCTGCAGAGGCATTTCCTGTTTACTCATGCAAATTTCTATGCCTGAAAAGATTCTCTGTAGTGATGTGAAACCAGGGATGCCAAGAGTTGTGCCAAAAGACCAAACTCCACAGATTTAATAGTCCAGACACTGAGATGCTTCAGACATCTCCCCATCCTACTTTCTCAATATTCTATTGCTTTTTATTTTATTGATTTCTCTTGAAAATAAGTCATTTTGTGATCTGAATGGAAAGCAGAAACAATAATACCTCACCAGTAGCTGACAAAAGCAGCCAAAGCTCATGAATAAAAAGATAATTTGGGTTTGCTGGTACTGGATGAGATCTCACCATGTCAAAGCACTTTCCGTGCATGTATTCACCATGGTGTTGCTGTCCTTTCAAGCTCCATTTAAATCTCCCTTAATGAGTTCTAAAATTACCAGAGAGATGTTAGAATTGATGGAGAGATGCTGTTTATACTAGAAAAATATATTTTAATTCTATTTGTTAGAATAGACAAAAACCATTGCAAGATGAATACTAGTTGTGCCCAGGATCGACTCTGTGCTAAATATTTTTTTCCCCAAAATAAGTGCTTCTTTTCAGAATGAATAGTAGCAAACAGAGGGTTGGCATGAAATCTCCTTCTTTAAAGGAAATTATGGGGGAAGAAAAAGAATGTAAAGCAGTTTGAAAGACTCACAAGAAAATTGCCATGAAGAACATTGATTTATACAGATGCAGACCAAGTAAATGTCCAGGAGCATATCCAAGGCAATAAACTATCAAAAATTACACTGTGTCCAAAATAGCATGGCCAAGAGGACCAGGACAGTAGTTGTCCCTCTGTGCTGGCCCTGGTGAGGCCACACCTCAAGTGCTATGTCTAGGTCTGGGCCAACAATTAAAGTATTTAAGGGTGTGTCCAGAGAAGGGAATGGAGCTGGGAAAGGGTCTAGGGAATAATTCATGTGAGGAGTGGCTGTGGGGATCAGTCACAGGCTGGACTCAGTGATCTTGGAGGTGTTTTCCAACTTTTATATTTCTATGATTCTATGAAAATGGAGGTAAAAGAAAAACTTCCTTGAAAATGTCAGACATCTTTGTGGTCCTCCTGGTTCTGGAGTGGATGAAGTAGAAGCTCTCATTTCTATCACAAATAAATAGTATTAACACTATTTTATAAATCTCTTTTGTTTGAATATTTCTCTGCAAAGTGTTTAGTTGCCACTCTTTTGTCATTATAGCCTAGCATAGCATATCCCTGAGATTTTTAGATAATTCATTACCATACTGCTGAAGACTGCATTTCCTGGAGTTTACATGGATTTTCTGTAATTGTATCATAGAATCATTACAGGAAGGCTTGAGTTGAAAGGGACTTTGAAGCCCATATGGTCCCAATCCCTGTCATGGGCAGGGGCACCTTCCACTATCCCTGGTTGCTCCAAGCCCCATCCAACCTGGCCTTGGACACTTCCAGGGATGGGGCAGCCACAGCTTCTCTGGGCAACCTATGCCAGGGCCTCATCACCCTCACAGGAAGGAATTTCTTCCTACTCTGCAATCTAAATCTCTGCTTTTTTAGTTTAAAGTGTAGCTGTCATGGCCTAATTTCTGTGTCTGTTGTAGAGATGGAACTATGAGAAAGAAGTAGCTTTAAATTTCTGCAGTTTATTACCAAGATCTATATTGGCTCTTCTTGCCAGTTTAGCATCTTGAATGCCCCCACACATCAATGCCAAGAGAAATGTTCCTGCAGCAGAAAGGCCATCCTGTTTTACATTTCCAGGTTCATCTGTGAGATGCTGTTACACACAGATTGAAGCATGAGATGCAATTATTCTGGAGCCAGGCAAAGGTAATAGGATGGCTCTACCTGACCTGACTTTGAAGTGTGGTTAAAACCACTTAAGAACAAGAAGAAATGTGGCTCCCTGATGCTCATTTTCATGGGTGAAAAGTGAATCACAGAGTACAGCAGAAAAATACTCTCTTATTACGAGAAGTTATTCAAGGATTTGATGGAGATGTGCAATAGGGATGTGAACTGCAAGATCAAGTGATAGATCCAGGGCACCATCGTTGAAAATCCCATTGTGAGCTTCTTAAAATGCTGGGTTTTTCTTACATGCACAGGGCACTTTGGAAATCTAAAGATGGAAAAAGCACTTCGTGCTGTTATGAAAGATTCCTCAATAATTGATTCACTATGCTAATCCTTTTCCAAAATCAACCTACATTCTTCTTTCAGTCTCTGCTGCTCAAATCCAGTCACAAAAATGGGAAATAAACTGCTTGCAACGAGTCTCAACAAGGAAAGGACCCCCAAAGTTCTCATTCTGGTTGTTTTAATTTGTTTATCAATTTGTTTTTAGTGTATGGTTGCAATTATTTTATTATCTCCTTCTTCGATAAATTCCAGTTTTTGCTCAATGGGATTGTATGTTGATATTTGAAAGCTGATCTTTACACTTCCAAATTTCAAAGAGCAGGAATGGTGTGGATGTAGAAATCTGGTATTTTTGCTGGTCAGTCTATTGGCAAAGTCCATTTTCAGGAAGTCAATTTTTCAGCACTTTTGTGCCTGTTGACCACACCAGGATCACTGGATTTCCAATTATAGTATTCCTGTAAAATTCCATAGTGCAGAAACCGAGTAAGTGCAGCCTGCTCTCCTCCAGGGAGAAAATCAAACCAGGAAAAAAACCAACTCTCAAACCAAGTTATGTTTTGCCATAGTGAATCAGACCTGTGTTCTTCCTGTTCCTGGATTAGAATAACAACCTTAGGGAAGGATATAGAATTTACTTTATGAGAGATCAGAGGGAAAACTACATCCAGTGTGGAGATCTAGACAATAGACCACACTGGTATCCTTGCTTGTTCCTTCCCCTCCCCACCCACGCAAGATTTTCAAATTTGGAGAAAAGCCAATATTTGCTTCCTTGCTGAGGAAGCCCAGCCATGGATAAGGGAACATCTAACTCCAGAACTCAAGCTAGAGGCCATGGGTGTGTGAGTTGCAAAATCACTGAATGGTTTGGGTTGGAAAGGACCTTGAAGATCATCTCATTCCACTCCGTGCCATGACAGGGACATTTTCCACTATCCCAGGTCGCTCCAAGCCTTGTCCAACCCTCCAGGAATGGGTTGGAAGCTTCCAGGGGTGGGGTGTCCGCAACTAAAAAGGCCACAAAATTTTTCTGGGGACCAGTGAGCACAGCCTGGAGAGATCCATAAAACACATGAAACCTATGGCACAAGGAAGGTTGGGCTGGCAGCCACAGCATCTAAAGATGCTCTACAGCAGATTCTGGGGACCTTCAAACTCAACAGAAATCACTGTTTTGCAGAAAAACTAGTCCTAACCACCCTCAGATCAACATCTCAATCAATTTGAACTCCTTGGCGTCTGCTGCATGTTTTTTTATCTCATATCTCATCTTCTCTTTAATTTATGAAGGAAAAATCAGCTGCCATGTCACTCAGGAAAGGTTGTTTATCCCTGAGTCGTCCCATGCTGCCTGGTCCACACCAGTAGCATTGGAATGGCAGCTGAAGGAAGCACATTTTCCTTCACAGTGAGGGAAAACAGAATCCAAAGACAATAATGGCAGGATGACGTTTCCCTGTCTTATGCGTTTGAAAGTCTTTGATTGGAAAAATTAAAAAAAAAAAAAACAGCTCAGTTTAGTTTAATATTTACCAAATAAAATCCAGATGAGCTCTTGCTGCTTGGTTGGCAGAGCAATGGCTCAGGAATAGAACAGAAAAATCACTGAGGTAAAACCCCTTTCAATGGCACTCTGAGGTCCTGTGCATGAATTGTCACTGCTGTCATATTTAAAGGCAGTTGTGTAGATCCCACTTCTCATAATTACTCTGCAATAAAGCAAGAGCAAAAACCCATTTTCCAATTCTTTCCTCTGCCAGTTGAAATACTCCCAACATCTCCCACTACTCTCAGTTCCTTCAAGCAATCATGTGAATTTCAAGGATTTAATTGCAACTTGGAGACCATTTTGTAAATCCAGAGGCCATAAAACAACCCTTATCAGCCTTGGTAGAGACACTACAAACATATTGTGGAGTTTGTGCCTTCAAGGGGAGGGAGAATGCAAAGGTTTGGCAGAGAAGACAAGAAGGGAAAGAGAGGCAGAGAAAACAGGTAGAACATGAATAATTATGGAAAAATTTAGGTTGGAAAAGACCCTTAAGATCATTATTGCACCCTGTAAAGATTCACAGAGTGTGGAAGCTGCTCATCATGAAAATGCAAATTACTTGCTCTGATCTGAAGAGAGTGCAAAAAATAGTCAAAGAGTTGCCAGGGTTGACAGGAGAAATGTTCAAGCAGATGAGCACCTCACACAACCAGTTTAAAACAGGCATTGATTTTTATATTAACTCGACTGGCATGTGAGGAAGAGAGAGATATTTTGATGGGAAAAGGGGAAGGAGGCATCAGTTAAAGAAGGAAAAGGGAAGAAATTTTAATCCCATTGGTACAGAAAGAAATATATAGATATAGGGGTGTAGCAGCTCTTTTTCCTGACCTGTGATGTTGAGCAAACCTGAGGGTCACTCCACTGTCACAACAGTCAAAAAGTTTCCCAAAACTTATTTCTCAAGTGAATATTTGCTTTCAAATATGACCCCAACTGATGTAGGATGGGTGGGACTTCTCAAAGTCTGACAAGGTCACCCTCACACAAAGGATATCAGATGGCCATTGTAGGATGAAAATGCAGGCTAAAGGATTATTATCCAGATTTTATTTGGGAATGGATCTCTGAATTTTATTTTTCCCATGCTTTCTTGAGGTGAGAAAATGGTTTAGACTAACTTGCAAAAGGGCAGCCACAAAACTTGGCCACCACACCAAGAGTTTAGGGCAACTGTCTCCAGGTTCTTTACATTTTTAGGGAAATTAAATAAGGCTTTCATTTCTATCCATTCAGGTTAAATTATAAGAGTTACAAGTCCCTAGTCTCCACAATCAATTCCTTCCATCCTTTGGGAATTGGCTATTTTATGATTTTATGGCTGAACTATCTCCATGGATTTTTGTACCTTTCTCTAACAGTCATAATGACAACTGTTAAGGTGTTTTCCAATAACAGTGAGGCCATTTGCCAGATCCTGCTCTGGAATATTAAAATAAAATGAAGTTGAAGAGAGCTGATGAATAAAAAGAAATTAAAGACCTCAGACATGGGAAATAAAGGAAATAACTGCCCTCAAAATAAAACCCAAGTGAGTTTTTGTTTTGTTTTCTTTTGGGATGAGCTTTTTGGGGGGAGAGAACAATGCTATTGAGACTGCATTTAGCTAGAATGGACCAATCCTGATCATAAAATTGAGCCTTCATCTCAAAGAGACCAACAATCAGCAAATAAATCAAGGAGAGGCTGGCACTTAATTTCCTCATTGTTCCTTAAATCTTCCCTTGGCTGGGGATGAGCTCAGCTGCTGCACCGCTGTGATATTTTTGGGCTGCAGGGCATGAGGGTGTGCCTCATGGCAGGGGGAACTGTTAGAAAAGATAAAGATTTGACAGGAAGGTCTTACAGATATGCATGTATAATAGAAAGATCTTTGAATGTAGAAGTTAAAGAAAGAATAGAAATGATAGCAATTTTTGATATAGAAGAAAGAATTGCTAAGCCAGTCTTACTGGATAACCAAGAAGGCCAAAGGTATGTTACTATGTGAGTTGGAAGGGGTTTATAGCTCAGAGAAAAGAATCAATCCACCTCAAACAAAAGATGTTTTTACGAAGCAAAAATATTTTCACAGGCAAACAAAAATGCCATGTTGCAAGTAGAAAGAAAAATCTCAAAATTTTCCACTGGAAGAAAGGTGAAAACCAACTTTTAGCTTAAATTGTAACATACTAACTTTTTGTGATTGGAACATGAATATGGTGATGTTAGCAGTTGTAATAGACTAAAGGTAATAGTAAAAGTATTAATTGGTTGTCATGTTTTGAGATGCTCTGCAAAAGAAAGTATATAATGCATTGTAACCAGAACTAAAGTTGGTTTTAAACGAACCCACAGCTGTGTCTGTCAGGCTGTGGGCTGGGCTCTTGTCACCCATGACCTGTGAATTGCTGCATCATCTGAATACAATAAACAGCATTTTAAAGAGCATCCTGGAGCCCTGCATCCCTCATTTTGGCTCTCACAGGGAACCACCAGTTTGGTGGCAGGGGATGCTCTCAGGTATTCCTACAAACATCTGATTGTAGTCTTCTAAGCCATCAATATCTCATGCAGCTGGGAAAGGAGGGTTGGGAATGTCCTCTTCATAAGGAAGGCAGATTATTACCCCCCTGCCCATGGATGGAATGCATTAGGTTGCCTTTCCTGGAATCTTCCAGGCAGCTTCACACTAGGCCCTGGTTTCAGTGGAATTCCCATAGTAAATCCAGAGCTACATTAAATTCCTTCCCTGTCAGAGAGATGCTTTAGGTCTTGCAGCAGGGCCTGCCCTCTCATTTCCTACAGAAAAACCCTGCAGGACTATTTTGGGCAGCCTAAAAGGAGCAGGCAGCTTTATCAACTCATCCATGACTGACTTGGCATTGAACAAGCCTGCCAGGAGATGCAGTTTACTGTAATCAATAATTCCTGGAAGACTGCTGAGCTCTTCTCCAAAGGCTTGGAATTCCCCTAGTGTTGCCCATTTACTGGCCCAGATGAGATAAGCAGAGCCTTTTGATGCTTTTATGCATTCTCTGAGTAAAACCTCCCACCAAGTGAGCATTCTGACTTCCACAATTTTCCTGTCCGAGTTTCCAACGGGACATCACCTCCTTGCAGGTTGTTCTAGGGATCAGCCTCTATCCTGGGATTTCACTGGCCCAGGCTCCTGGTTCTGTGGTGAGAAGAGGCAACAGCAGAACTGGAAAACCTCCAGATCCATTTTGCCAACAGCTCAAGATGTAATAATTTTTTTTTTTTTTAAATTCTTTCTTAAAATGCAGTCTCTTGCACTGGTTTATTCTTCTACTCAGCTGTGGGTTTGGTATCTTGAGATACCTCTGTGCAAATCTCACTTCAGATGGGTCATAATTCATTGATTTATTCTTCAACCATGATTTTTCCCCCTCCTGTTCTGGCTTCATGGACTTACAACAATCATCCAGCCCATCTGCTTGACCAATTCAGGCCTCACTGAAATTTAAAGTGCATTTTCCAAATGAGTTATAAGCACTAGTGGACATGAGGTATCAATCACAGAATCATGGAACCATTTAGCTTGGAAAAGACCTTCAGGATTATCAAATCCACCATTTGACCAATCCCCACCTTGTCACCCAGGTCAGAGAACTGAGTGCCACATCCAGTCATCCCTTGAACCTCTCCAGGGATGGGGACTCCACCATCTCCTTGGGCAGCCCCTTCCAATGTTCAACAACCCTTTCCACCATGAAATTCTTCCTGATGTCCAACCTGGACCTCTCCAGTTTTCTCCTCAGGTTCCCTCCTCAGTCCTCTTCTCTCCAAACTACAAAAATCCAGGCATTCAGTTCAACAGCCCACCCCACATCCTACAGATGGAGCAACAAACGGATCTTTTCAGACCTCAGTTGAGAGCCATGAAGAAATGTAGTCCTGGAAATCACTTGGTATCAAGTTTTTATCCAAGCACCTCTCAGTCTTGACCGTGGAATTGCTTGGAGGATGTCTATACTCAACCCAACTCCACAGGTTTTGGGCTGTGAGAGCAGAACATCCACAGGGCTGTGCTATTTCTCAGCCACTTCCTCTTGTTATTCACTGCATGCTGCAAATAAAGAAAATGTTCTTGTCATGAATTAACAACTTTGGGCCCAATCCATGTCCAGGCAAACATCAGGACTGTGAAAAATCCAAAGCACCTGGCATATTTCTGCAGGTTATTGGACTCTGTCAGTTTTTCTCTGGGTTATTATTTGTTTTATTAGAAAAATATGACTAATCAAGTAGAAAGAGGACACAGCTGGTGACTGCTCAGTCAGCTGAGGAGGAAAAATTATTTCCATGTGCCCCATTCCTTGATTCATCCTCTGCTTTTTGCACTCTCTTGCCTGGAAGGACCACACTAGATAATAAGGTCTTGGAATAACAGGTAAGCAAATAAAACAAATAAATTCTTGACCTGCTGATATAAATTTTCCTTCATTCCTCATCAGGTGGGAATCCTGTGAATATCAGGGTTCATCATTATTTTTGTTTGGTCTAATTAGTTCTTTTCTTTCTTCCTCCCTTGTTCAGAACCAGGTGTGCCCCAAATCAGGTAAAGCAATTCAATGTCATCCCACAGATCCTACATCTACTGCATGGGAATTTAATTTAAAATCACATTGGAATACATGAATATATTACTGGGGCTGGAAGAGCTGAAATAGCATTAAGAGGATTGCTGATGATCTGCTAATTATAATGTAAATCTTAATTTTTCTTGCAGCACAAAACCTTACAAAGCTGGACACACCTGAAAAACACAGCCAGCTTTTGGTGAATGTGTGGTGCTTTTGTTTTCTCTCCACACAGAGAATATTCATCCTTTTTTTCTGGGGGTCTTTAGCCCCTCCGAAGTGATAAATTTTCATTCCATTTGCTTTACTATTATTTCAATCAATCATGGCCCGTTGGCCCAAAGGATATTTGTTACACACCTGCAACAGAGGCAGAGAAATGTCCCGGGAGGAACAAAATGTTTCAGAGCTTGGTTTTAAATTGTCACGTCTGAGTATAACAAAGTTGCTGGTCATGGCAGAGTTTGACCAGTTGAAAAGTTATTATGTGAGCTTGTGGGAGATTTTCCCATTCATTGCATTTACTGTTTTTTCTTGACCTGCTTCCAACAAGATAAATGAGTCTAAACGAGTGTATTTTAAAAGGAAGGAGTGAAACACAGAGAAAAAGCAGCATAACCATCACTGACCTGCAAGGAATCTCGAGGCCCCTTCACATGATAGAAGGACAGGAATAACAGGTTCAAAACAGAAACCAAAAGGACCCAGAATAGTAGAAGGAAATAGAAGAAAATACCCTTTTTTCTCCTCCTTTGGCAGGAATAAGCAATGGATCAGTTAAAAACCTTCAAAAGGGCGATGTTTTTGAAATGCTTTTGAAGTATTACTAGAAAGGTAACTTTTTTCCAAGAAAATGGACTTCTTTTTCTTTTTAATATATATGAAATTTACTGAGCATGATGCAGCCAAAATGCACTTGGTGGAGGAGAAAGAGAAGGAAAGAGGCAACAAAGCTCACATTTTCTGCCAGCCAAGGGGCAACACACACAGGGTGAGCAGCAGTAAAAGGAGATGAAGGACTAACAGCTTCCACCAGTCCCTCTGGAAACCCTACCCTTGCTGATTTTGTGAAAATGTTAAGATCGTAGAATAAGCATCACAGAAAAAAAAAAAATCACAGAATTCCAAATTCTTCTCAATATCCCATCTAAACCCACTCTTAGTTTGAATCCATCCTTCCTTGTCCTGTCACTACCTGCCCTTGTAAAAAATCTCTCTCCATTCTATTTGCAGGTTTCCTCTAGGTATTGGAAAGCCACAATTTGGTCACCCCAAGGCTTCTCCTCTCCAGGATGAACAATGCCAAATCTCCCAGCCTGTTCTCACAGCAGAGCTGCTCCATCCCTCTGATCCTCTTGTTAAATTCCTCTAGACTTGCTCCAACAGCTCCACATCCTTCCTGTGCTGAGGACTGAACCTTCTTAATCTCCTTTTTATAATAATAATAATTAAAAATAATAATAATAAAAAATTAAACGAGCTGCTCTGTTCAAGATCTGTTTCACCCACTGGAAAAGGTTGCCTTTCCAGCATCTCTATCTATTTCCCTTTCCCATCCTAACCTTAAATCTCTTCTAACTGCAGCCCTGGGCTCCAGGTTGGAAGTGGCCTGCTCTTTTCTCACTCTGTAGGCAACGAGCTGAAATCCACATAAACAACCAACACAGAGCAGGGCCCAGCTGCCCAGCAATCCAGAGGATTAAACTCCACTTTTAGACCAGGATTTCTCCTCCTGCTGGCAACCATTTGATGTGTGCTCTTCAGGAAAGTGATTACCTTGTCCATGCTCTAAGCAGGCACAAAAAACTCCATCACCAGCAGAGTCACACATTCACCGGCCCTTCTCCACCTTTAAATCCCATTTACAAACATTTCTTGTCCTTTTCACAACCCCAGAGATGCCTCACGTAGGTTTTTGCAGCTCTTTGAAGGGCTGTGCACATCATGCCTATCCGAGCATTATCTTCTGCTTATCAGTCACGCTCTCTAGTCCCTCATTACTCCAGTTCTGAGCTGCTATAATTAGACTTCACATTTTTCAGACCTTTGTAGCAGTGCTCTACTTCACAAATTGAGGAGTTCGTTCATGCCAAAATGTTTTCTTTCCTTATCAATTTCTTTCTTTTTTATTTCTAATTTGCCCAGTGAACCAAAATATCAATTATTTGCAGAGCTCTAATTTAGAGAAGAAATTAAGGAATACATTTGCAAGACTCTGCTGTTAACTATTTAATCTGCTTAACTAATGATGTGATGGATTCTCCATCCTTGCAACTATTAAATCAAGAACTTTTTAAACTTATAGTGGATTTTTCTTCTTTAGATGTTAAGCTTTAGCATGAGTACTAGATTTGAAGCACAAATTAGGACTGAAAAATCCCATTTCCTATTTCAATGGGCAGGAGGCCAGAGCAGGTAATCACAGCACTCCCTTCCAAGCAAATCACCTGATATGCAGAATACACCATTTATGGCGATGTTATATCTTGATCAAGTGCTCCAGCACCATTCATACACGGCCAGTAGACCCCAAAACTCAACTCCAGCCCTCTCTGCCACAAACCCTAAGGGCAGGAGAGGCAGAAATCAGAATTTCCTCTGAGGAGCCACAAGAGGCTCACATTACCAAGGGCTGATCTCCACTGAGGGGGTTTCTCTGGAGAGCCTTTACTTTGGCTTTCAAAGCTTTCTCCTAGATTGAGAGTCCTAATGAGCCCTAATGCAGCAGCAATTCAGCTGCTACAGGTCACTTTTCAGATCAATCTCCCTTTTAATTCATGGTATCAGGGCAGGCAGGGCTGGAAATTAAAAATTAGCATCACTTGTGCAACACTGACTTCTCTCAGAGGGTCTGGAAAGCTGTGGGCTTTTCAGAACTGCCACAGGCTCTTCTGAGACAAATTCAGAGTAGGATTGCAGGTTTAGGTGGGATATTAGGAAGAAATTCTTCCCTCTGAAAGTGGCAAGGCTCTGGCATAGGTTGTCCAGAGAAGCTGTGGCTGCCCCATCCCTGGAAGTGTCCAAGGCCAGGTTGGAATGGGCTTGGAGCAACCTGGGATAGTGGAAGGTTCCCTGCCCATGCCAAGGTGTGGAAATAGATGGTCTTTAAGATCCCTTCCTACTCAAAAGATTCCATAATTCCATATTATGACAGCTTAGGATAGCTCTTGCAACTCTCCCCATTGTGGGATTTACAATTTTGCATCACAGCCCTCTCCAGTCTGCAGCATAAATATGGCCACTAAAAAATTGACTTTAAAAGAATTCGCTCCTTAAAATTATATATTTTTAAAGGGAGTATGGGGCAAGAAGAAACTAAGATTGGATTAAAACAACATTTCTTTTTGTTAACTCTTTTCTTCTTCTTTGCTGAAAATAAGATGGAACAGGGAGACCCAGAAATGAAGATGTTTTATTTCATACAGTGTGGAGAGTAAGGAGGCTTTGGCCAAAGCTTGTGCCTCAGCCATTGCTATCATGTGTTTAACAAATGTTGCTCTTACATCCCTAAAAGGCAGAGAGAGTTGTTCTTTCATTTTAGCCCAAATATTGCTCAAATTTATATCCTGACATCAGTCAAAGCTTGACCCAAATTTTCATTGTAGGGCTCACAGCTCACTCTGGAGTTCCATTTAACAAGAGCTGAGTTTTAGGTCAGTGAAAAAAACCCTTCAAATTTCATGTCTCTTCCTTCACTATAATTCCCCTTGCCTTTGAAATGCTGGAATTCACTCATTGCTTGAGGCAAGAAATGTGAACAAATGGACCACAGTCTAATTGAGTCTAATAAATCCTGTGTTCCTCAATAAAATATCACATTTTTAGTCTCCTGTTGTTTCTCTGAGACCAAGCTGTGCTTTTGAGACTGCTGAGCATATTGGAAAGCACAAGTCTGAGATGCTCATGTACACCACAGAAAAGTCGTGTTTGCTGAAATAAACCCCACAATTTACACCTGCATGCCACAATGACTGACCTGCAATTCAATATTGATTGACCTTCAATTCAATATTGAGATTCAAATTAATAAAAGGAATTCCAGTAAATCACAGGACAACAAAACCACGACATTGTTTTCCCTGTGATCCAGATCTTTCCTTTTCTTGTGTTTTCTGACCGAGGTGAAGAGGATTAAATGATATCCTCTCCAGGGGAGTGTTTTAATGACATGCTGCTTCCACAGCAGCTCTGTAATTGTGAGTTCCACAATGACTTGATGGGTTTATCCTCACAGAACCTGCAGGAGCCCAGGGTTTGGAATCTGCACTCACCTTCCTCTTTGTCAGGAGGATTTATGGAAAGATAGTGACAGCACCACAACTCATTAGGTAATTAGCTAATTAGTCCAATGGGAAATTCGCCCTACAGTGCTTCTGGAGAGAAAACCAGCTCAGACAATGTCTCTCACTACAACCCAGAGAGTTTTATTAAGGAACAGGTCTTGACACTGGATTGTGATCATCCAAATCTCTGCAAGGTCACTGTCACAGGAAAGTGAATATTCACCACATTTATGATTTCTTTTTGTCTGCACAGTAATATGGTACCCCTTTGGTGTCTGGTGAGCATTTTTACCTCTGTCAGGACACTGACAAAAGGAATGGAACAAAGGGACCTGGCAGATCTGGGAGATCGCTCTGAGGAATTGTTACCCTGAGGTTGTTTTCAGCATCTTGATGGGAAAAGAGGGTATGGCCTCGAGTTGCACCAGAGGAGCTTTAGATTGGATATTAGGAAAAAATTCTTCACTGAATTCCAAGCATTGGAACAGGCTGCCTAAGGAAAGGTGGAATCACCATCCCTGGAGGTGTTTAAAACCCACCCAGATGTGGCACTTGGGGACATGACTTAATGATGAATTTGGCATTACTGGATCAATGGTTGGACTCAATGATCCAATTGTCCAAAGGTTTTTCCAAGGTGTAATTTTTCCATAAATGTTACAAATTGCTTTGTATCTCCTAAAAGAAAGGCTAGGACTCTTCTTTAAGCACAGCCAGGGAAAATTCAGGACTGCTGAAATTATCAAAGTGCCTCTCCTCAAGTACCTTGATCCATCACTCTCACCAATGACTGTGGGTCACACTTCATGCTTTTTGTCATCTCTGCTAAAAACTTACCCAGGAGGTTTTTGTCCTCCAGATGCCTTGAATTTGGAGTCCTCGAAAAACAAAGTGGTATTTTGAAATTCAACAAAATTCAGTGAAGTCCCAGCAATCCATGTTTAGTATGGAGCAGTAAGATACAGCCCAGGTGATAAGGACAGAGTTTGTGTCCAGTGCCAGACCAGTTCTGGTTCACCTTTTACTGGACAGTCAGCACGGGATTGGTGAAGGCAGAAGGCTCCTGTATCCTGCTCTGGTGGGTATCTATGGTCATGGAAAGTTTTGTTGGAACTCAGGGATGATGGCACAAGAATTCTGACCTCCTGCAGGAGTAAACGAGCTTCTTAACCTGGTTCTTGGTGCAGAGATAGAATCACAGAATTCACAGAATCTTGGAGGTTGGAAGAGACCTCCAAGACCATCAAGTCCAACCCAACCCAACACCTTAACTAGACCATGGCACTGAGTGCCACATCCATCTTTTTGTTCAACACATCCAGGGATGGTGACTCCACCACCTCCTAGACAAACCATTCCAATACTTTTTCACCCTTTCTGTAAAAATCTTTTTCCTAATATCCAACCTTTATTCCCCCTGATGCAGCTTAAGGCAACCCAAATTCCTCAGCACAACCATCTTGGCTTGTCCAAGCCTATCAGTTTCTGCTCAGCTCCAGCCAAATCTCACCCAAGATCCAATTCTGCCAACAATGTTTTGAAAGAGGTGTTAGAATTTATTTTCAAATTCTGCTGCACCCATTAACAGCCCATCCCCTCCCTTGTCACCAAGGGGAACTTCTCTGTTTGCTTTATCCAGTGGTGCCAAGAGAGATAATTTTCACAATCAGATTTTAAAGATAGAAGGAAAAAAATCACTCACTCACCTGCACCACTTTACTTTGAATTTCAGGCTAACATTATTAGTGTATAACTAATGATGAATTCTTTGGAATCTGAGCTGCCAAAAATAGTGTGTTTATACACTGAGAAGGAAAATGAAGAAGTTAATGAACCTGAAGTAAAGTTTTGATCCATCACAGTAATAACAGCAGCATCATTCCTTACATTTGTCAAATGTCTCCATTACTGCAACATCTCACAGTCATTAGTGCCTGAGCTCAACTGCCTTAGGAAAAATAACCTCCATTTTATCTGTTAATATTTAAGGGACAAAGAAGTTACAGGACTTGTCAAAATCCACCCAGGGCATTTGTGCTGTTGCTGGGAGCTAAATCCAGAAATCCCAGTTCTCAGCATCTGACAGAACACTGTTCAGTTCCAGTCATTAACATACCAAAAAAAAAAAAAAAATCAAGATGATGTTGGCATTGTTCTCTCCTAGACCTAACTTGGATATTAAGAAGGGTAAACTGGAAGTGCTTGTCCTTGGAAAAGTGTCCATACTTTAGTATCCAAGAAATGCTGTGAGACAGGAATAAAGGTGTACCTTGAATATTTCTCTAAAACCTTTTAGAAGCTGCAGTAGAGAAAACACTGATGCTGTTTTCACAGAATCATAGAATGGTTGGGGTCAGAAAGAACCCTAAAAATTGTCACATTCTACTCTCCCAGACTGCTCCAATCCTCTTCCAACCTGACCTTGGACACTTCCAGAGATGGGGCAGCCACAGCTTCTCTGGGCAACCTGTGCCAGGGCCTCCCCACCCTCACAGGGAAGAATTTCTTCCAAATATCCCATCTATCCCTGCCCTCTGGCAGTTTAAAGCCATCCCCCTTGCCCTGTCCCTCCGTCCCTTGTCCCAAGTCCCTCTCCAGCTCTCTTGGAGCCCCTGTATGAACAATAAGTGAAATAAATTTCTGGGTGACGACCACAGCCGTTCATACACATCCAGACTGCCTCTTGCTTTTCAGGTTGTACAACTGAGCAGGTTTTCAGGCAGCACATCAAGATTGAGAATGCTTCTCTTTAAGCCTTATTCCCTTTCCAGGTTCTACCTGGCAGGAGTTTCCATCTTCAATCAGATGATTTTAATTGCTGTGTAAAGGGCAAGCCAGGGTTTGATGGACAGAGTGAAACACTATCCCTGAGGATAACCAGGGACAACTTTCACCTGGAACTAAGCTCTCAAGTAAGAGATCTCTCTTCCCTCTCATCCAAGATTTCCATTTTGTTCCCTAGAAAAATTGAGGCCAGGACTGTGTTGACAGATTGCTTTGTGGAACTGGTCTTTCTTCTTTATACAGAGGAAAGAAAATTCTACAACACTCTACAACAAAAAGCCCCAAAATCCATCTGATGACCAGGAAACTCCTTGTCTTTATAGGGGTGAAGGTGACTTTTTTCTGCCTAATTTGCAATGGTAAATATCTGGCCATTTTTAGTTTCTCATTCAGAGAATGAGAATTACCACCTTTAGAACAAGTCTGCAATGAAGCTTTATTTCATTCAGATGGATTTGAAGTAAGAAACAAAATACCATCTTTTCATCAAGGCATATAAATCATAGTGTCCTTCACACTTCCAAACTGGTCAGAAAAATTCCAGATGTAAGTTGTGACCAGTCCTACCTCCACTAACTCATGACTGCCTGAAATAAATTAAGAATAATTGCCCAAATTTATGTTTTGGTGGGTTTTCTTCTGAAATTTTAGTCATATCCTGGTAGAGTCATCAGTTACATGTTGGTCAAGATGTTGACTGACACAATTGCACTTGTCCAGCTTCAATTCTCCTCTGAAACTTCCCTGCTGTTCTCTTCCCATTTTCCCCATGTCTTTTCCACTGGCCAGCTGCCACTGAATATCTTAGAGCTTCATTTTGCTATGGAGAAATCTGAGTGTGAGCTGTGTTCTTGGAAACTTTTTAAAAGCAGGTTTTAAAAAATAACAGTTCAGGAGATTAGAGCAGATTCATTTTAATTCTGTATTTTCTCCTCCTCAGAAATGTTGGCAGCTTCTTAAACTCCACTCATGAGGGCTAAAATGCTTCCTTATTCTCACTGCATTTTAATTCTCCCAAAATATATTTTAATACTGCTTAAATATCACATCAAGGAAGACATTTCTCTCCACTCTCCATCCTGACAGGGTAAACTTACAGGAGCAAGACCAAAGTGAAAGAGATCAATTTCTCTGTCAGCATAATTTGGAATCCTAAATTAAAATGAGCCATGTTTGCAGTTTGCCTTTCAGCCTTTTGATGTCAGAATGAGGGAGAGCAGAATCTGCCACGCAGGTTTTGAATCCAGCTGTTCACAGGAGTGATTTCTTTAAAGGGGCTTTGCCTGAAGCAGGAGCACAAAGTCACTTTTTATATGGACACTCAAGCACTGGAGAGTGATCTGCACCTGAAGATCATTAACTTCACTCACTGCCAGCAACTTCTTCTGCTTTGCAACAGCAAAAAACTCCACCCTGATCAGTCATTTCACCTCCAGAGAGATGATCACTGAAGGAGAATCACTGAAATGTTGAGATGCACATTTCCTGGCCCCCAAGGCAAGAAATACGTTGGCCTGTTGGAAGAAGTGCAGAGGAAGCCAGTAAGTTGGGCTGTCCTTTGAAAAGGGGGTCAGAGAGACGGCATTCTTCAGCATGGGGAAGGGAAGGCTCCAGGGAGAATTCAGAACCCCTTCCAGCGCGTAAAACAAACCCACAGGACAGACAGAGAGGGACTTTGCACAAGGATGTGTAGAGATAGGAAAAGGGGAATAGATACATCTGATAAAAGTAGATGGGATATTAGGAAGAAATGCCTCCAGGAGAAGCTGTTGAGCTGCTAGCTCAACAACAGGATTCCCACTGGCTGACCAATTTCTGGAAGTCTCTAAGGCCAAGCTGGATGGGGCTTGAAGGAAACTCGGATAGTGGAAAATACAACTATCCATGCCAGGGGGCAGAAAAAGGTAATCTTGAGGGTCCATTCTAAACCAAATCATTACAAGAATATGTAATTTTATAAATTTCAATCACTTGCTTTCGAAATGTTCCCTCCATTTCTTTCACCATTCATTTTTATACCAACCTCTCTGCAGACTCTCTTTTTTCCTTGCTTCCTTGATTTCAGGATTGTTTTATTTTTCAGATTAATTTTAGGAAGTTTTGATCCATTTCCATGCGTTTCTTGTCTTCTGAGGTCATTTCAGCATGGTCACCCCGTTTCTGAATTTCCAGGATTTTTTCCATCGCAATTCATTTCACCATATCTCCTTTCCAGCAGGTTTATCAGACTTTGTCCTGCGATTTCAGGATTTCATTCCCTTTCCTGAAAGGAAGGATTTCCTGCGATTTCAATGAGCATCATTTGGGCAAGCTTTGGTCCATATCCCTGCACTTCTTTTCATCCCATTCACTTATAATGTTTTCACTCACTTTCGGAATTTCCTCATGATATTTTTAGCCGTTTCAATTTTTTAGCAACCTCTCAAACGGGTCTTTTTTTTCCGTCCTACCGTGATTTCAGGATGGTTTTAGGACTAATTTTTGCAAGATTTTGTCCATTGTCCCGCAAAACTTGTCATCCCCTTCACTTCTAGAGTTTTCACTCGCTTTCTGAATTTTCCCTCCATTTCTTTCACCATTTCATTTTTATACCAACCTCTCTGCAGACTGTATTTTTTCCTTGCTTCCTTCATTTCAGGACTTTTTTTGGAGTAATTTTAGGAAGTTTTGGTCCATTTCCCTGGTCTTCTGGTCATCTGAGACCATTTCAGCGCGGCCACCACATTTCCAAATTTCTGGGATTTTTTCCATCGCATTTCATTTCATCATATCTCCTTTCCAGCGGGTTTGTCAGACTTTGTCCTGCGATTTCAGGATTTCATTCCCTTTCCTGAAATGAAATCCTTCCTTTCAGGAAAGGGAATGAAATCCTGCCATTTCAATGAGCATCATTTGGGCAAGCTTTGGTTCATTGCCCTGTAAAACTAGTCATCCCATTCAATTTTAGTGTTTTCACTCACTTTCGGTATTTCCCCATGATATTTTTAGTCATTTCGATTTTTTAGGAAACTCTCAACCGGCTCTTTTTTTCCTTCTTTCCGTGATTTCAGGATGTTTTTAGGAGTAATTTTTGCAAGACTTTGTCCATTGCCCTGCGCTACTTGTCATCCCATTCACTTTTAATGTTTTCACTCACGTTCGGATTTTTCCCTTCGTTTCTCTCGCCATTTCATTTTTATACCAACCTCTCTGCAGACTCTATTGTTTCCTTGATTCCTTGATTTCAGGACTTTTTTTGGAGTAATTTTAGAAATTTTTGGTCCATTTCCCTGGACTTCTTTTCATCTGACATCATTTCAGCGTGGTCACCCCATTTCCGAGTTTCTGGGATTTTTTCCAACGCAATTCATTTCATTTCATCATATCTCCTTTCCAGCAGGTTTATCAGACTTTGTCCTGTGATTTCAGGATTTCATTCCCTTTCCTGTAAGGAAATCCTTCCTTTCAGGAAAGGGAGTGAAATCCTGCCATTTCAAGGAGCATCGTTTGGGCAAGCCTTGGTCCATATCCCTGCACTACTTGTCATCCCATTCACTTTTCTTGTTTGCACTCGCTCTCAGAATTTCCCCATGATATTTTTAGCCATTTCAATTTTTTAGCAAGCTCTCAACCGGCTCTTTTTTTTTCCTTCTTTCCTTGATTTCAGGATGGTTTAGGAGTAATTTTTGCAAGATTTCGTCTATTGCCCTGCACTATTTGTCATCCCATTCACTTTTACTGTTTTCACTCTGTTTCGAATTTTTCCCTGTATTTCTCTTGCCGTTTCATTTTTATACGAACCTTTGTGCAGACTCTATTTTTTCCTTGCCTCCTTGATTTCAGGATTTTTTTTTGGAGTAATTTTAGGAATTTTTGGTCCGTTTCCCTGGACTTCTTGTCATCTGAGACCATTTCAGTGCGGCCACCACATTTCCGAATTTCCGGGATTTTTTCCCATCGCATTTCATTTCATTTCATCATATCTCCTTTCCAGTGGGTTTGTCAGACTTTGTCCATCGATTTCAGGATTTTTTTGTCTTTCCTGAAAGGAAATCCCAAAATGTGCACAAATCAGTTTTCTCATGAAATTCTTCTTAGAGACATTTGGAAAACGTCTTTTGCCTCCATGCTTACTCTCACCACTGCTACTCCTTGTAATTCTTGGGGGATCAATCGCATTAGGTGAAAAATGTGGAGGGAATCTTCCTTGACAGATGTTTATTGATTGCTCTATATCTGAAAAATTTAGGCTTTATCAAATATTTTAAATGTTCATCTGCAGTATATCAGGCAGAAAAATTGTTCATAAAGAAATGAAAGCCATTGAGAAGGAAAAGGGTGTTTGAAAAGCAAGTGTGCATTTATAAAATAGAGGCATAACCCATAAACAGAAGTGAAGCAAAGTATAAAAATATTTTCAACAAAAACCTTGAACATCAGAAAGCATCACCCTCCTCTAATTAGAAACACTTCTTGTGTCTTTTCAGCCAAGACTCATGATCGATGTATTAAACTTTTAAATTTTATTTTGCCTCTCAGTGGCACGCTGTATAATGCTTTGGAAATGAGCATATAAGCAAGGTTTATTACTATTTAAAACCCCAAAAGTGCGGATAAGTTAAGTATGGATTGGAACATTTTAATTCTTTTTTCTTTTTTTTTTTTTTTTCATTAAACTTAATCAAGGCTGGCAGCCTTTAGGAGTTAATATATTTGTTAGGATGCACTCCAAAGACCTGGAAGATCTACTACTACCCTCACAAAATCCTAAATCACAGCCCTTCCCTGCTAATGCATTTTACTTCCCATTATCCCTGACTTATTAAACAGCTGTTTGTGTCTTTTGTAACCTCATTGAGTGTATTGTAGATGGTTTATTTAATAGTTAGAAGTCACTAATGTCAGGTTGGAGCTTCTCTTAATAAGATATTTATAGTTGAAAAGTGGAGCCCATTGTCTGAATAAGTTCAAGATCTTTGGATGGTGCTTGGTGTGTAGTGGTTGTAACCCTTCCATAATCTCTAAGTTTGGTCATTCTGACCTAAAATCAACAACTCCTGTGATAATTCAGTGGTTCTTGCCCATCTTTGAAATCCAGCTGAGGTGGATGTGGGGAGTGTTACATGATACAGCAGATGTGTGTCATGAGAGGAAGAGAAGATGACATCTCATGGCTCTGCTGGTGTCTGGACAAAACTTTTGGGGCTTTTTCTAGCCCTTAAAAGAATAAAACAGCTCCTGGAAATGCCCTGGTGCTTGATGCATTTGAAGGTATCCTGGCTGCTCTGTCTGGATATCAGTAATTCACACACATGGATCTCCACCTGTTTTACCTCTGCAAATGAAATCATCCCTCTGGGATGCTGGCAGGTGGTGGTTTGGGGTGGCTGTCAGTGGAGAATGCCAGGACTCTTCCGAGAGAATATTTTAGCAGAAAAGAACAATTTGTCAAACTCCCAGCTCCTTGCAGGGCTCAGCTGATCCATTAAGGATTCTCTGCTGCAGCTGCTGACTCCAGGAACTCACTCTGCATAGTTCACAGCTTCTAAAGTCCCACATCTCAGTCATTGCCAAAGTGATGATGGCCATGAAAGAGTGTTCTTATTTCTACAAAATATCTGTGTGACACCAGCCTTTGCTCTTCTCTAATGCAGAGAAATCCAGCAAGTGTTGCCCCTGTGGGCAATGATAAAAGACCTCACCTGTAAAGAACTAGAATTTCTTTCTCGCTGCTTCCTCGCTATCCCTTGGTTTGTATTTCGAAGCATGAGGAGTTATTTCCTTTCTAAAGAGTGAGATTTAATGAACCTCTCTTGCTTCCAACCTTGTATTATCACAGAATCAGAGGATGGTTTGGATTGTAAGGGACATTAAAGTCCAACCTCCCTGCCTTGGGCAGGGACACCTTCCACCAGCAGGTGAAAATATGTTGAAGGCTCTTTGACTCTGCTGGAATACAAGTTAAATTACCAGGGAAAAATGCATTGTGAATTCCAGGAATGCAGTTAAATGCTCTTCAGGTCCAAACACAAAATGCTCTTGATTCCTGTTGGGACCTCTGGCCCCTACTCCTCCTTTCAACTGCCACTGGCAGATTTCTGCTGATTTTTTAAACCAGCCTTCCTTCCTAGAAAGGAAGCTGTGGCAAGAGCTTTCCTCAGTAATAAGACCTGCAAGGACAGGGATTTTGATTATTTCTGTGTTGTTTAAACACATGTTGCCCATAGTTACAAACCATCAAAATAAGTGACATTTGAGTTGGAGACAGAAAAAAAACTCAAACAAACCAACAACACCAACAAAATAGTTTCATACTCCTTGTCCAGGGTTCTTATGTTTTGCTTCTCTTGGGGGCCACAAAGTTCCCTTCTGTCACAGGGAGGAAAGAGAAAGAAAAGCCATAAATCAGCAGTGTTGTGGTCTCTGCCAGGTACAGAGCAAATGTGCAGAGAGGCAAAGAAAAGCAGATGCTCACAGTACCCAGAGGGCTGACTCTGCACTTCCCAGCATCTCCTGCTGAAAGATATTTCTCTGCTGTGTTGTTCCTTTTCCTGCTGCCCACCTGAACCCCAGGCTGGGAGTGTCACATGAAGGGACCACCCTCTCATATCTCTAGTCCCCTGGGGCTCCATGTCTTACAAATCAGGTTATTTAAAGTGATAATAAAATAATAGATTTGTTTAGACTGGAAAAATCCTCCAAGATCATCAAGCTCAACCATTAGCCCAGCAGTGACAGATCCACCACTAAACCACTTCCCCAAGTGCCACATCCACACATCCTCCAAATCCCTCCAGGGGTGGTGACACAACCACTTCCCTGGGCAGCCTCTTCCAGTGTTTGGCCACTTTTGGGGAGAACAATTTTTTCCAAGTACCCAACCTGACACAACCTGAGGCTGTTGTCTCTCATCCTGTAGTGTTTTGCCTTCCAAGGATTCAAGATTTTAGTTCAGTTGAGATCCTATTCCAGCACATCTCTCCTCTGATAGCCAGGAGTCATCCTCCCATTTTCAATCAAAATATTTTCTGTCCTAAATAATTTTTTTTTCTCTGCTTATATTAACTGTCTAATGAAGTGGCTCTTCTCCCTCTATATTAAATGCTCCTGGTGCTCTTCCATGTCATCACCTCATTTTAGTGATCTAAGATAGGTCTGATGTTTTTGTTTCTTCTTTAAGAGCTGAGCTCTTAATTCCCTGTGAGACCTTCAATCACATTTTTCTCATCCTCATGTTTATATTTTTTTCTTTCTTTGTTTTGGGATAATGAGATGCACACATTGCATTTATTTTATGGATTCCCCAGGAACAGGACTGTGTGTCACACAGTCCAAGAATTATTTCCATTAAGAAACTACTCCTAATACATCCTCACCCTCCATGTGCCCTGGAAACTTGGATCCTGAATGATTTAAACCATTGTCACCATTATGGTTTGGCTGCGAAAATACAATTGATAGGACTGGAAGAGGATCTTCCTGGAAATCACACTTAGAGGAAAGAAACCAGCATTCAGAAGCTGGCCTGTCTCTAGTTTTTAGTGATCTAATCAAAGACAAATTGCTCCTTGGCTGCTACATGTGAAAACAACGATTAAAAATGGACAACGGTTTGAGAAATCAAAGAGGGACCAGACCCACAGAGATGTTTCCATTTCTTCTGAAGTAAATGGGAATGGAACATTTAAATTACTTCATGGGTATAAATGTCTAAATGGCTCTGGTCTGCACACTTTGAGAGCTCATTTTAAAAGGCATTTGCTCCCATTTTTGAAAGCTCTTTTAAAGTTCATTAAAGCTGAGAACTGCTACAAGAATGATCACAAAATGACAGAATGGGTGAAGTTTGAAGGCACCACAGTCGGGTCAACTGGTCCCCCCTCCCTGCTCAAGCAGGGCCATCCCAGAGCACAGGCACAGGATTCTGTCCAGACAATTCTGGAATAGCTCCAGTGAGGAAGATGAAAAAGGAACCCCAAAATTGCTATATCTGATGAGGGGGAGAGTAGGTGTTCAAAAGTTTTGAGGAGGAAAAGTTACTTAAAAGAGAGCATCATTTGTTGTCAAAAATTACTGGCAGTGTATGAAGCCTTTGAATCCCCCAAAGAAATCACTAATTTTGATATTCTTTAGAATATGGAGACACGATTATTAAAAGTACTGCGTTGCAATGAAGTAGTGCAGGAGGTTTGATGACACTGTCTCTGTCTTTTCCATAGTTAATAAGCAATAATCAAGGCCACAATTTTCAGTGGTGAGGTGCTCTCTGCTCTCTCCCCACTTAACATCCACAGACAGACCATTTCCTCCATGCTTTATTGTTTTCCATATTTGCAAAAAACCCCAACAACCCAGAATTAGGCTCCATCTGCAGCTCATGAGGCTGCAAAAGGCAAACAATTCCCCCAAGACTGAAAGCAATAATAGGTTGTTCTCCATGCAAATTGGGCAAAGCAAATGCTGGGTAATTGGCTAAAAACAAGACTCCAATGATCTCTGTTCCAAATTGTCATTTAAGACAAACAAATGTATTTGCATGTTAGGAATTCTGCCAGGGTACAGCTGGAGGAATCTGAATAGCTGGGGTGTTGATTGAGGCTAAGACTGCACCATGTGGGGTGGCTGGAGAATGGGGAATCAAAGAGAATTTGCTCCATAATTGTAGGGAATTGGGGAATATCCCTTGGGAAGCAGAAAGCTCCTGTGCTTGTTGATACCTTCAGGAATGGTATTCTGGGACAGGCTGACAGAACATCTAGTGACATAACCTGTCTCTGATGACAGGGCAAACACTTAGGGGAGTTACAGAGTTGGATTTCTCTCAGTATTCCCTCTTGGAAGCTGACTTTGCTGTCGAGAGACTTGGGGGAATGGTTTTAGGTTAAAAAAAGGACAAATTTAGATTGGATATATGCTTCAGAGGAAAACCCTGTCACCTTCTGACCTGGAGAACCATCAGGGGAAAGACTGGTATAGACAGAGGCTAAATGAGTTACATGGAATCATGGAATGATTTTGCTTGGAAGGGATCTTAAAGATCATCTCTTTCCAACCCCTGCCATGGACAGGGACACCCCACTATCCCAGGTTGCTCCAAGCCCCATCCAGCCTGGCCTTGAACACTTTCAGGGATGAGGTATTCACAACTTCTCTGGGCAATCTATCCCAGGGCCTCAACATCCTCACAGGGAAGAATTTATTCCTGATACCTAATCATAATCATAATTCATAATCTAAATAATTCATAACCCAACACCCACTCTCCATTGCAATTCAAACCTTTCCAGTTTCTTCTAATGAAGACAGCTCCCAAAGGAGTGATAACTGGGGGAGCAAAGCCCAGTGATGAGCAACTGAGCATCAGATGTAAATAAAGTCCCCTCAGGAATGCACATCCTGACCATCTCCAGGGACATGGTGCTGTAAACACAACAGGACATTTATCATGCCATGGGTAAAGAAGGCTGACCCCAATCTTAATTGGATCTAGGCTGACAAACCCTCTGGCAGCTTCTGGGAAACAATAGTGGGATAAGTGGGGAATGTGCTGCTCTGCTAGCAGCAGGCAGCTGTGATCCATAAATCCATAAATCCTCAATGCAGGAGGAGGAGCCAGCTCAGGTTCAGAACATCTGGTTGTGGGCAGGGACTGGGCAAGTGGCAGTCACAGATGTGGAGTGCTGCAGAGAGGGCAGGGCAGGTGATGGAAAACAAAAGGTGCCCTTTCCAAAGCTCTCTCACCTTGTTCTCATTCTTCTCTGGAGCAGCCTAGAAAGATTGTTCCAGCAGAATGAAATCTTTCAGTTCAACAGAATCATGGAATAATGGAATCACAGAGTTCTTAAGGTCAGAAAAGATCGCTAAATTCATCAAGCCCAGCTGTCAACCCAGTACACTGCACTGACCACCAGACCTTGTCCTCAAGTGCCACATTCACCCTTCCAGGGTTGGTGACTCCACCACTTCCCTGGGCAGCTCTTCCTATACTTGACAACTCCTTCCATGAAGAAATTTTTCCTAAAACCCAGCCTAAACCTCCCCTGCTATAACTTGAGGCCAGTCTCTCTTGCATTTTTTAGAGAATCACAGAATTAGGGTTGGAAAAGACCTCTGGAGATCATCCAGTCCAACCCCGCTGCCCAAGGCAGGGTCACCTGGAGCAGGTGACACAGGAACACATCCAGGTGGGTTTGGAATGTCTCCAGAGAGGGACAGCCCCCGACCCCTCCCTGCATGGAAAGAGGTTCTTCCTCAGGCTGAGGTGGAACCTGTGTTTTAGTTTATGGTCTTTGCTCCTTGTCCTGTCTCAGGGTTCTGCTGACAAGAGTTTGGCACCATCCTCTTGGCATCCTCTGTACCTGCAAGAAGAGAGCATTTTATATATATATTAATATATATATAATATTAAATTATTATTATAATATTTTTTCTGCAAGAAACAAGGGTCCAAATATTCAAACTCTACATGATCTTAATCCAGCACACACGGTACTGTGGGTTTACAGCACAATAAGGGCTAAAATATCCAAGGAATGTCTGTTGGAAAAGTGCAAAGGTAAGAGATTCCTTTTAGGCCTGAGACTGAAAAAAAAAAAGTGTTTTGAATCAAGAGTGAGGAATAAAGAGTCCACTTCCTTAATCCCTGTGGTGAAGAATATCTCAGCAAGCAGCTTATGGAGATGCCCTGGACAGCAGTATGGAGACGGCAAGAGCTGCAGGCTTATGTAGGAAACAATTTGATTTTCTGTCCTGCTAAGAGAGAGCATTTTTAATTATCATCCTTCCCATACCTGTCTGTCATTTTACCCTTTTCAACCCATTCTCCCAGCTCTGGTTCCTGACAGCTCTGACCTTTTGTAGCAACTCAAGCACATGAGGGTGGGCCTGACAAGGTGAAAACACAGAATCAGAGTTGGATTTAAGTGTAAGGATCAATCCTTAGTATGCAGCTGTGTTTTAGTTTTTTAATAATCCTATCTAATAAAATAAAATAAAATAAAATAAAAAAATATTTGAACAAGCAGTTAAATAAACTGAAGTGTGTGCATTCATATATGTGAGTGTAGACAAAGTTTCAAGAAATAAACAACAACCATTGTAACAAACAAAAATAAATATTTAGGTAAAATAATGCAGACTCTGCCAGTGCAAATCAGAAATGTGCCAGGAAAACACCTCCACTGATCCCTGCCCCAGAACAGCTCCAGAGTTTTGAGCCTGCTCAGGAGATACAAGGATTGTAACAGATTGCTGGTCTTAACTTTCAGAAATGGTGTTTACAGTTTTTATTCCTCTTTTTCTTTCTGTAATTCTGACATCTATGCTCTTCAATAAAGCTCCAGAACTCAGGCTATAGCAGTATGTGCACTTTCACCTGTGCATCCAACCTGCAAACATAAAAAACTCCCCATAATTGTGTTTCATATAATCACACCTAATGTAAGTAATCAAATAAATGGGCTACTCTCATTGACCTCTCTCTTTGTCCCCATTTAGATGTGAATAATACCTGTGGATCCCTTGGGATTTTGTCCTTTAAAGACACAAGGAGTAATAAAACTTTATGCCCAAGGAGATATTCTGCCTCAGCCCTTTGGCTGTTGGAAGTTCTCCAGTGCAAGAGAAGTGTCTCAGTTTTTGAGGTTTCTAAAAAATGACATCTCTGTGATAACAGACCAACCTCAGCACCACAAGGAGGTGAGGGGCAGCAGCATTATCCATATGGAAAGAGCTATAATTAGGGCAGACTTAAAGATTTGGGAGCAATTCCTAGCTAAGTCTGAGAATTAAATCTTCACAGAAGCTTCACAGAAGCAGCAGGAATTAGAGAGAGAAGATACAAATTAAAGCTGTGAGTCTACTCCAAAATCCAGACCTGTCTGTCATCCAGGCTCAATCTTTTAAAGAGTTTCTGTGAGCCCCAGGAATTAGGAGTGTGAAACTGGAGCTATTGGAGGTGCAGAACAGGATCCTTTTCAGGAGTTAAAATCTGGTTCGTGCACCAGGAACCTTAAGTTCCAGAAATGTTTTACAGTCTGTTCCACCAGCAGTTATTGCTGATATAGCACATCTACAACCTGGCCCAAATATGTGTGGTCATGGCTTGCAGCTGACTTAGACCAGGTTTAAATTCAGGCCTGATTATGGACAAATAATTTGATATTTCTCATTACCGGTGTCAAGGAGTTGATGCAACACAGAAATTCTCCATTTCCTGTTGAAAGTAACTGTTGACTACAGGAAGCTGAAATGACATTCCTGAAGGTCTCAGACATTTCCTTGACCCAGGAACTCTCTAAAACATATCTTATAACCAAATTTATCTTATAATAAATAAGGGAAATCATGAAGATACCAAAGGGAATAATGAAGATTTTGGCCAAACTTCTCTGGCTGCAGCCTGAGGCCTTCTGGAAAGCCTGATGAAAACATTTGTGAGGAAATGTGGCCATGGAGAACCACTTGTTTTCCAGACAAACAGACACGAGGAAAAACATTGACATGAAGCTGTTTGCTCTGCGTGCTGGAGGTGATAAATCAGACAAGAGAACAAAGATAAAATGGGAATCGTGTCACTTCTTATGCTGAGAAAACAATTCCAACCCAAACTCTTGGTGTATTTGAATCACAACATTCCCAAGCAGAGCCCAGGATTAACTGTCCCATTGCAAATCTTCAGTAAAGCAACCATAACATCCTTCCACTACCTCATTTTAAAGATCTTTTCTTCTTCACAGCCAAGAGTCAAAAGTTGAGAGAAATTAAATTGCCAGAACATTGTTCTTCTATTTTATGGGAGAAGCTGCAGATGGAGGCCATGGCTAAGTCACATGTCACAGGGCTGGAGCCTCCTCTTCTTTTTTTCCCCTGTGGAAAAGGGTGGAGAGGGTGCCCTGTTCCAGGCTAGGTTGGATGGAGACATGAGCAAGGTGGTGTTGGAAATAGGAAATAGATGTGCTTTAAGGTCCTTTCCAACCCAACCCAAAGCATTGTAGGATCCTATGGAATGAAGGGGGGGGGTGAGGAGAACTCCTGTCCTGGATATTGCAGTCATAAATCAAACCTGTCCTTGAAACTGCATCTAAAATTTCTATTATAAACATCAAAGCCAATGCTACAGGTCCAAATCAGGAGTTGCTGAGCTCATTAAATTCATTGTTGAAGCCCAGATTTGTGGATCACTGAGCAGATCCAGGAGTAGAGTATTCAGGACCACAAATCACAGAATCGTGGAATGGTTTGGGTTGGAAGTGACCTTAAAAATTATCTCATACCACCCTTCTGCTATGGGCAAGGACACCTCCCACTGTCCCAGACTGCTCCAAACCCCATCCAACCTGGCCTTGGACACTTCCGGGGATGGGGCAGCCACAGCTTCTCTGGGAAACCTGTGCCAGGGTCTCCCTACCCTCACAGGGAAGAATTTATTCCTAATATCCAATCTAAATCAGGTCTTAAGCTTAAAACCATTCCCCCTTGTCCTGTCACTCCATGTCCTTGTCCGAAAGTCCTCTCTTGCTTTCTTGGATCCCCTTTAGGCACTGGAAGGGCCTCTAAGGTCTTATGGAGCCTTTTCTGGGAGAAAAATTAACTATATAAAGTTTCTGGAGGCAGACAGAGATATCTGTGGATGCACAGCATCCTCTGCTATGATGGATAGGGAGAAATCACATCCTTTACGGACAGGAGTTTACTGAAGCAGGCTGTGAACTGACTGTGAGGTGTGAACCGTAAGACCTGGAGCAGCTTCATCCCAAGAATCCCAACTTTATTTCATGCTGCAGAGCTGGAGGGATAATGGGAATTATCTTTGCCGTTGTAATGGGATTTATTACATAAAGAAATCTCTCCTGTCTTAAATTCTACGTAAAAGCTAAAAGACTGGGAGTTGGGGTGGGTGACAGATGCAGCTTGTAGGGATTAATTTATTTTAGAGATCAATTGAATCCAAAATTTCCTCTGCTTTTTGAGCTGCTCATTCCGATGCTCCAGGCCCTGCAGGTAAAAAGGCCACTGAAAGCTCTCTCTTCTCACCTTGTTTCAGCAGCTGGCAAAATAATGGAGGGATATGGGAACAGCCATCCATAAACAGCAGGAATTAGAGCCAAGAATGGTGGCAGCAATGCCACTGACTCCAATTCATTGTTCCCAGAGGATTATTCCAACAGCTTCTTGCACTGGCTTCTCTTTGTGCAAATGACTCAGCCCAAGAGGACGTTTTAAATGACATTTATTATTTACATTTTTATAATGCCTTTAGATATTACATCCCTTTCCCCTGTGCCCCCAAATCCTTCTTTTCATTTCTGCTCCTGCTTTCTCACTGTGCTGTATCATCATGACTGTGAGAGGCAGAGCTGAGGAATAAACTGTGTTTTGAGCACTGCAGGAGGAAAATAAATGCAATGCAACAGCTCATCTGTTGAAATTTTAGCCATAACTGGGTGCACTAAAGTCTGCTCATTGTTTGTCAGGGAAGCAGTTTATATTTCCATGTACAATTTCCTCCCAAAGGGCTTTGGTGATTTAGCAGGTAGACCCCTTCCCTTGTTCAGTCACGATGAAACCACATTTTGCTGTGTTTTCATAGAAACATAAGACCAAGGGTGCAGCCACAGTTTGTCTTTTTTGTTGTTGTTTTTTTTGTCCTGCAGCTCCCAATTCCTGTTGCTTTCCCACAGTTTTTGCGTTCATTTTAGCCTGGAGGTGGCTGCTGTGAGGGGTAAAAGCACATGGATGACGAGGAGCAAAATTATTTAAGAGTAACTCTCAATTACAACTGGATTCAAAATGTTTTTTTTTGCCAAGCTGTGAAAGCACATTAATAGCCTGCCTCCAAATCTTCCTGTCCTTTCCAGCAATCCCAATGCATTCCATTGCTTTTGAGTGAGAGCAAAGAAACACCTTCTCTTTGCTTGGAAAGTGGAGAAGCTGCTCCAAGCAAACTTGAAGTCTTGACCCTAAGAAGGGATTTTGGCCAAGGCAAACATTCCCTGGGGTCATTCTGGGAGATGAAAAGGAGCTTTCTTCCTTTCTTTCCTTATTTACAGTCACATGGTGATGCCCTTTGCTCCTACAGAGCTTACCTGGCCATCCCAGGACATGTCCAAGGCTCTGACATCTTCCTTATGAATCTTCCTTATCACTCCTGAAGAGCAGCTGAGATAACTCATATGAGCAAAGGAGATCTCACTGCCAGTGATGGATGAGGCAATTCCACATATCCCATATTTTAATAGGAAGTCCCCATGAAATTACTTGTCTGAGTATGTTCCTCATCCATAAGGAGTGGGAAATTTTATTTATAAAATGTATAAAACAGTCAGTTTTCCCTGTTTTGATGTCTGAGATGATCAGCTGATCCACAATGAGAATCATGGGATGGTTTGTGTTGGAAGGGACTTTAAAGATCCAGTTCCACCCCCTGACACAGGCAGGGACAGCTGCCACTATCCCATATTGCTCCAAGCCCTGTCCAACCTGGTCTTGAATGTTTTCAGGGATGGGGCATCCACATTCACTCTCATTTCAGGAATGCTGTGTGTGTCTGGGTGTGATATGTAAAGACTACACATTTTTAAGGAAAATTTAATGCAAATCTGCAGCACCTTTTATCCTAAGTGCTGATTAACTCTCTCACTTTGTTATTTTTGCCCTTCCCTTATAAAAGATACTCAGGGACAGGTTGTCACTTTAGGACAATAGGAGAGAACAGTTTTCATTTTCAGTTACAAAAGAAAGGGGAAAAGAAAGAGGTGAAGAATCTATGACAGATATATTTGGCATTTCATCCCAAACCATTCCCAAGCTGAGGACAGATTGCAGTGGGGAAAGCCTGACCCCTTGACATCAGCAGGGATTGTGCTGCTAGTTTCCCTCTGAGTTTGCACAGACAACTTTGGGATGTGATCAGAAAACTTTCTTCTTCCCACTCAAATGGACAGGACAAGGGGAAATGGCTCGAGCTGCACTGGGGGAGGATCACAATCGATATTAGGAAAAATTTCTTCACTGCAAGAGTGGTTAAACAGCAGAGCAGGCTGCCCAGGGAAGAGATGGAGTCACCAACCCTGGAAGTGTTCAAAAATGAGTGGATGTGGCTCTTGGTGATATGGTTTAGTGGGCATGGGAATATTGGGTTAATGGATGGACCTGATGATCTTGGAGGTCTTTTCCATTCTTAATGATTTGTTGATTTTAAATGAGCCCCCTGTTCTCACAGTTTCAAACCTGTGCTCACCTGCTGATCTCTGCTCCCTGCTCAGCTCAGGGCAGGGCTGGGCAGAGGTACAGGAGGTGCTCTGATATTTTGGGTTTGTAGGTGGTGGATTGCCAGTGACCTTCACTCACAGAGTAGGGCAGGAACCCAGGGATGAAAATTCTGTGCTCTGAGAAAGGGACTGACAATGCACTTTCCCCCTTTGCCAACGAATGAATGGACATTGCAGTGTGCAAATACTCCAAATTCAGGATTCTGTTGCTCTGGACATGTTCAACACCTTCCCCTAAAGAATAGTTAACTCCTGGAGAGAACAGGAGAGCTGTCTGGAGGGACCTGAAGGGCGAGAGGTGTCTCTTTGGTGCTGAGATGGGTTTTATTGCAAGTGAAAAGGGACTGTCTCAGCAGGGACACAGCTGGGAGGCAGTGTGAGCATGTGGCTGCTACCCCACAGCAGGAAAAATTGTCTGTGGCTTCTCTGATGCTTTCTTGAAAGGAATGATTTTGTTGCTGTTTGGAAGGAAACCAAAAAACTGCCAGATCCAAAGGAAGTGTTTCAAGTCACTCAGTGCTTTGAACTGGGGAAATGTTTCAATGGAGCTTTTTTTCCTTTGTGTAAAATGAAGAAAATTTAGAAATGAGAGTCTGCGTCAAATGCTAAATATCTGTGTTTCATACAGGGGAAAATGAGAGAATTATTATCCTGCCTTTTCTGTTCCCTCCACTATTCCCCTGCACTGAAACCTCAAATGCCCTCCAGGCTCTTTTTTCATTTACAAACCCCAGGAAATTGTCACCAGGTTAAGAAGAAAACTTGTCAAGAAAATACGAGAATATTGAAAACTCAGGATCAGTAGCTCAGAATGTGTTCTCATCTACCCATGGACTGTTCTCATTCACCAATATCACTGGGGCATCACCAACCTGACACAGGAGATTTAGTAAAAATTATTTGGAAGCTGCCCAGGCTGGCATGAGATGGAAACACAAATTCTCTGGGAATTAATGCTGACTGCTGCAAAGTACCACTGTTGTCATGATCCTGCAGTCTCGTGTGAAGGCACTGATAGAAAGGCAATAATAGCACTTGGAAAATGATAAGTGGCACATTAAACTCTGCTCCAGTTGCTCAGCTCCCAGTGATAACAAGCGTTCAGCAACAAATATTAGTTATAAAGATGCAGCACAACATGTGCCAGGAAATTGCAGGCAGAAAAAAAATCAATCACCTCAAAGGATGTGGATGCAGCACAAAACCAAAAAGTCAGAACTTCTGGGTTTGTGCCTGAAATACCCTGGCAGAAGATAAACGTCTTATCACTTTGCTAAAATGAAAAGTGCAACTTTTTAAGAGCAGATTTATGAACCTGTGGAAGAAATGCCAGCATTAATTTTTGTATGAAGGATTTCAGTATTCCCGCTTCCAAAAACTTAAGGAAGATGGAGACATTGTGTGGTGAAGGAGATGGAATAATTCCCTGATTTGTGAATTCAGAGTCTTGCCCTGTTGGTGATGTTTGTAGAGATCCTACTTAATGCAAGATGAATAAAAGGAAATTTTCCAGCTCTCCTGGACTGTGCTGAATGGCTCAATAACCTCCATTATAAATAACCTGAATTTATAATTTGCTGCTGCTTTTCAAAATGCCAAACACAAAGTGAGCAGGAGGAAGACTCAGAGGGGTAGTTTGCGAGGGGAATGGGTTATTGGGGAAGATGATTGAAGAATCCCATTGTGCTTGAGTTTTCCTGACATTTCCTTTGCAGTGAAGGCAGGCTGAGATCAGCATTTTCCCTCTTCTTGAAGTGTCTTATCTTTGCAGCCATGTGTTCCTGGGCTGTGTTAATGAGTGTGATATATAATACATTTCACACCGAGCCTGATTTACAAAGGATGGGGTGAAAAACCTGCCATTCTGATGGGATGGGAATCTTAATGGAGCAGAATTTTCTGCAAATGCTACAGAGTTGTAAATAATGGAGGAAGGATAAGAATAGACAAGTCAAGTCAATACCTGAGCTGCATCTTAATTGCTCGGCTCAGTACAAAAATGTAGCAACACATGTTGCTTACAATGAACTCAGCTGGGCAGATTCTCATGGGTTTAGCTCGATTTGTGTGGCCTGCAGTTGTTATCAATCATAAAATCACTAAATAATGGAATGGGTTGTGTTGGAAGGGGCATTAAAGATAATTTCATTCCAACATCCCTGCCATGGGAAGGGACACCTTCCTCTAGACCAGGTTGCTCCAAGCCTCGTCCAAACTGGCCTTGGGCACTTCCAGAGATGGGAATTTATAAGGTCTTGCACCTGGGAAAACACAAACCAGGAGTGCAGCATGGTCTGGGCATCAGCTCTGAGAAAAGGGACCTGCAGATCCTGCTGGACACTGAGCTCAATGTGAATGAGCAGAGTCCTGCCATGGACAAAAAAAGCCTACAGGATGCTGGGTTGCACCAACAAAGTCATTACTAGCAGAGATAAATGCCATTATTCCACTCAACTTAGAGACTGCAAGGCCACACTGGGAATATTGTGTCCAGTTTTGGTCCCTGCCATACAAATAGTTGTGGAGAGCCTGGAGGGGGTCAAGCAAAAATGACTAGAGATCTAGGAAACCTGACAGGAGGAAAGACTGAGATAAACAAACTGTGCTTGTGCATCATGGAGAAAAGAAGGCTCAGGGGAGACCTTACAACCCCATTCCAGTAATTAAAGGGTGTCTGAAAGGATAGACGGTGACTCCCTTTTTTTTTGAGCAGTCACATGGAAAAGAGGAGGGGAATTGGGTACAAGCTACTCCAGGGGAGATTCTGATGAGACACAGGAGGAAAGTTGCTCACCATGAGAAAAAAATGAGGCATGGAAGGGTCTCCCCAGGGAAGTGGTGGATTCTCCAGTACTGGACAATTTTAGGATTCAGCTGGACAAGGTGCTGGACCATTCTGTTCAGACTGTTCCTTGGCCAAAAAAGGTTGGACCAGATCCTTGAGACTCCTTCCAACCTAGAATTCCATGATTGCATGATGGAAAAGTAGGCTTCCCTGAGCAGAACTAAGAAAAACTTGTGGAATTAGTCCAGGGGTGTCCATGAAGATGCTCCAAGAGATGGAAACCTCAGATTTGGAGCCAGGCTGGGGGAGCTGGGAATGTCCAGCCTGGAGAAGAGAAAGCCCCAGGGCGACCTCAGAGCCCCTTCCAGTGCCTAAAGGGGCTCCAAAGGTGCTGGAGAAGGAACTCTGGCTTGATTACAAGGAAATGTAATGACAGGACAAAGGGAAATGACTTTAAAATGCCAGCAGGATAGGTTGGGTATTGGGAAGAAATTCTTCCCTGGGAGGGTGGGGAGGAACTGGCAAAGGTTGCCCAGAGAAGCTGTGACTGCCCCATCCCTGGAATTGTCCAAGACCAGGTTGGATGGGGCTTGGAGCAACCTGGTCTGGTGGAAGGTGTCCCTGCCCATGGCAGGGAGAACTGGATGATCTTTAGGTTCCTCTAATCCCAAACCACTCAGTGATTCTCTGGTTCAGTGAAATAGAGATGGAAGCATGTGGTGGACGTTAAAATCTGAAATGCTCCTTCTTGCCACAATTCATGAACAGCTCCTATGACAAAGCACTGTCCAGACACCAAATCTAAACAAGACTTTATTTTTCTGGGAGTTATCCTTGGAAGCCCAGGGGCCAAGCTTTTCACAGACTTGTGCTTCAGGTGTTTATGTCAGACTCCTTTCTGCTGCACCCAGGGCACTTTCAAGATTGTTGCAATGCAAGATTCCTAAATATAGATCCTAAATGGATGTGCCTCCATGCTGATGTTTACTAAACATCCACTGTCTCCCAGTGGTCGGTTTTCTAGGAAACAGAAACTTGGAATTATGCACAGTCAGTGTCTGAATTCAAAAAGAGAAAAAGAAGTGGGTGGACTTCAGCTTGATGGGTACAAAACTGAAAGTCCAGGTAGTTCAGTTTGGGGATTTACTTTCATGTTTTCTTCACTTGTAATTTAATGTTTTGCTTCACTGTCAGGTTATTAAAGTATTTCAGAAAAGCCTTTTCCAGTTAGAGGCTGGAAACAGAAAGCCGTGTATTTTTTGAAGTCAAAGTGTTTTTCTTCCACAGGATTTATCAGATACTTTAAAAATATTTCAATGGAAAATTAATACCACAGATGGCATAACTTAATGACTTTACTGATTGAAGGGAATGACCAACTGAAATAATTTGAAAACTCAATTGAAAAAGGATGATTTTGATGCCTTTGGAAGTCCATCTCCTCTCCTCTCCTCTCCTCTCCTCTCCTCTCCTCTCCTCTCCTCTCCTCTCCT
>JANRGV010000001.1:146269528-146316097 GCA_024734035.1 Alethe castanea | reverse complement strand
CTTGTAGAACAAAGGGATGGAAAAAAACCAAAAACAAAAACAAAAAAACTCAAAAAACCCCAAAACAATAAAAAACACCAAAAAAAAAACCACCCAAAAAACAAAATAGAGAATGAGAGGGAGAAAAAGACTAAAATATTTTGTCAGATTGATTTTTTATTAAGAACCCCTACACTGGAATTCAGAAAATGGGGATATTTTTTCCTGAATCTTGATGTGCTACTGCAATTTCTTCTGGGGATGATGGGCAGCTGGGAAAAAGGGATCAGCGAGGGAGTGCTAAGTTACAGGGAAGCCACAGGAGCCTTTTGCTAAGGTGACAATTGACAGGAGGAGCTGGTGTTTAACCACCATCTGTATTGGCAACTGAAGCGTTCCTCGGTGTCTCCTCATCCAGAAGATTCACTCCAATGCCACATGGGGCTCGACAAGATTTCAAAGCACAGCTCAGGAAGAAATCCTATCCTGGTGCACTGGATGAATGAACAACTTATTCCTTTTGCCTGATCTAACATTAACCTGCAGTGCTGGAAGGACACATCTTCATGCCTTGAAATGGGGATCAAGAGCTGACAGAATAAATTTCTGCTGATTTAAGGCACCATTTGTCCCAGAACATGGTATAAAATGCAGCTCTTTTGTCTAGAAAAAGCACAGTGTTTGTGACCTGAAAGAGAAATTCCCAGTTAGATTTCCACAAGTATAATGGGAAAGATATGGAGCAACACATCTGCTACAGAAACATGGAATCTTAGGATCATTTAGGTTGGAAAAGAGCCCCAGGCACATCAAGTCCAGCCTTTGGTTGAATATTCCCATACCCACTAACCCATATCACAAAGTACCACAGCTACTTGTTTTTCCAACATTTCCAGGGATGGAGACTCCACCACTTCCCTGCAACTCCACCCAGGGGAGCCTGGAACTACACATCCAAAAATCCAGACCTTGGGTCTACCAAAGAGAGACCAAACCAAGCACAGGTCACACTTTTCACTACAGAAATACCAGAACCTCATCAGTGGATTGCTCCCTGGCATCAGTTTTAAGTGGGAAAATACAGTCCCGGCTGATCTCTCTGGAAGTGTCAGAGCCAGCTGAAATGCCCTTGTTTTGTTGGAAAGCATCCCTGGAAAATATGTGTTTCATAGAATTATGGGATGTTTTGGGCTGGAAGGAACCTGGAAGGTTTAGGGGCCCTGAGCAATCTGGTCTAGTGGGAGGTGTCCCTTGGGAGGAGTTTGGAATGTGATGATCTTTAAGGTCCCTCCCAGCCCAACTCAACCCAACCCATTTTGTGATTCTTCAATGATTTGCAGTCTTCTGAACCAGCCTAATCAATATTCAGTTAATGAAAAGCACAAAGAGCTGATCAGAAGGAAATTAGAAAGCAGATTGGAGTAAATTAATCCAAATGTATGGAACTGCAGTTTGTCTCCCTACAACCTGGCCACCCCTTGTTGAGTGCATAAAGAGAAAAGGGAGCATAGGATAAATTATTTAAATGTTTTATTTTGGGTGTCTGTGTTAAGATGTTCCAAACTCCATTCCTGCGGTTTTCTAGCTCTCCATGGACTCCAAACTACCACAGGAGTTTGGAGTCACCAGCTGAGGTGTCTGTGTCCAATCCAATAAAATGTTCTGCTTAAAATCTTGAGTCTGAAATTATAGAACCATCACAAAAGTGAAAGTTTTCCAAAAGTCCTGCTCAAACAATCTTTATGCCAGCCCAGAATCCTGTCCCACCACTTGGGCTCTGATTTAAATCAAGCACGAGGTTTTCCATTGCTTTGGAGAATGCTGTTTGTATTTGTATTTACAACTTACTCGCCTTGAAATGCTCAAAGGAAATGTTTCTGTCTGTTTTCCTCTCACATCAGTGTTTCCAGCTTGGCTGATGGGGCTGGGGTGGTTTATTGTAGCATGAGTAATTATACCAGGGACTTCATACATGAAAAATTAATGAAAGGAGAAACTGATTCATTTGTCCCATCTACATGTGAAAATACAGAAAGAAACCCTGCCTGATAAGGCAAAAAATCCTGTTTAAAGCTGTTGGGAAGGTGATGCCTTCATCAAGGACAGCTGTAATTGAGCATTATAGGGGCAGTTTCATTCCTTGATTCCCTGCAGCACCTTCCCATTGCACCCTCTTTAATTCATCCATTCTCATCCACAACTCCATCCCTGGAAGAATCCAAGGCCAGGTTGGACAGGCCTTGTAGAAACCTGGTCTAGTGGAAGGTATTGGAATAAGATGCTCTTTAAGGTCCCTTCCAACCCAAACCATTCTACTACTTTTAAAATTGGTTTCCTCTGGGTTTTGCATGGATCAAATTAAACCCATAATGTGTGCAGACAAACGTACACTACCCCAGGGCTGAGATATCACCCAGCTCTTTATTAAAACCATTTTTCTTTTTAAATCCTCCAAAGGGAACAGGGAGAGAAGGAAGATGCTCTTGTGGCCCATAAGCCAGCTTGGAGACACCTTCCCTACTCTGCTGCCCACAGTGACCAAATATAAATGTGTAAAAGTTCATCTTTGATCAGTGTGCAGAGAAATAAAACTCCTGGAGCCAGGCACAGCTTCTAGAGCAGTGGATGGAGACCAACAGCCAAACTCCTCTTGGAAAACCCAAGCCTGCCTGGGGGCTTAAGTGCATTAACCTCTGTATCTGGAATTTTTTAAAGGACAACTTAAATTGCATCCTTTTGATTGAACCAGACCAGAGATTTGAGCAAGTCCTGGGATATTTTTTTTGTCTCTACCCTTTAGTGAATTAGAGAACCAGATTTTTAGTAGATTTTGGGGTCACTGCAGTCAACAGCTTCTTTGTGCTTTCTCTGTTGATCTGGTTCCTAAAAGAAGGGACTGATCCTTTTGTTCATAAAATCCAAGCAGGCACCACTTGTGTGGATCCAGGACTAAACATAGGGAGTTGGACCCATTTGATAAAGCAAGGGGAAAGCATCTTTGCCAATAGTATTGCCAATGTGGAAAGGATGGCTTTAAGTCAGGTATTGCAGAGGATGTTGATATCAGCTGAAGGCTAATTCAGGGAACTGGACATTAGGGTGGGAAGTACTTAGGTGGGGCTGAGATAAAGGCCCCTGGAAGGATGAAAACAGCTGAGAAAATGATCCTCTTCCCACATTTGGGCTCAAATGTCTGGAAAACAGAGAGAGAGAGAGAGAGAGAGAGAGAGAGAGAGAGAGATCTGCTGCACAGAAATGATGGAGACAAAGTGGGACAGAGATGTGCAATGGACAAAAAGGCAGGTAGGTTTGACTAGTCTTCCACTTGCTCAGGAATCTGTTTTTCTACTCAAAAAATTGCTGCTAGGGAGGATTTTTCTCATCCTACTCTGCAGGGTCAAGGAAACAGCACTAGAATAGTTTGTTTCAGGGCAGAGTGAGCATGGAATGTTCTTAGTGTTTTTAGTGTAATTTCCAAGCACAGACAGAAGAATATGACTGGAACAGCACAGGAAAACCAACAATCTCTTGGTTGTTACTGGAGATTTTCTTGTTTTCTCATGAGAAAGAGGAAAGAAAGAAGGAGGAGTGAGAGGTGCAGAGGGAAAACAAATAAAGGACATAGTGGGAAAGTATAGAGATCAAGAAAAGAAGGATAAAAGGGGATGGGACACAAGGACAAAGTATCCAGGAAAAAGAAGAAGGAAGATGTGGACTGGTTGTGCTAAATGAGAAATAACCAGGATCTGCAGTGCTGGCTGGATGTGCAAAAAACCCAATCGAGAGCAAGAGAGAGAAAGGGTGATGGAAAAAGAGAGAAGGAGGGAGAAATTAAAACATCAGCAAGCAAAAAATAATCAAAGATAAATAAAGTCGACACAAAAAACGACTTTCATTTTCTCTTGCTGACACTCCAAAGTGAGCTGTAGGAGCAGATTTTAATTTTCCTCCTGCCTACAGTCTCAGCCCCGCTGCTTCACCCGAGCTGGGGAGGCTGCACAAACCTCCAGTACCAATTTATATGCTAATAGCTCTCGTTTGTAAATCAAGGCGGGCTTCGGCAGTGCCTCCCCCCACCCCAAATTCACTGGTGAGAAATGCTGTCCATCTCCACAGGGCTGGGAATTGCCCGACTCGGAGACACAAAAGACATCAAATCCTAAATAATTGGATCATTGATGGAGTTCATCCCCATGGATTAAGTTGTTGCTTCAGCTCAGCCCCTCCCCTGCTCAGTCGGAGCCTTTCTAAGAAGTTTTATAATTAGTCAAGCCTGGGAGAAAAAAAAGAAAGTTCCCTCCTTTTCCTCTCTGGTGTTTCCTGATTTCCTTCTTCAGAGCTCTTCTTGGAAAGACAAGGAAATAGCACCACTTACATCCTATTTTCCCTTTTGAAAGAGTCTGTGAACAGGGCAAGTCTGCTACGAGTCTGCTCAAATCCAGGATGGGAATCAAATGGAATTATGAAGGTCCTGGGTTATTTCCTGCTGGAAGACTCCTGATGGAACAAAGGAAAAAAAACCAAAAAACCCTAATCGCCCAAAGGAAATATGTCTCTGAAAGCTTTGAAAGATCAAGAAGGCTGTTTCCTCAGCAGAATTAACATTGTGCTTAATTCACTTTCAGGTTAAAATAAGATATTTTGATCCCTTCTGTTCCCAGTGACAGATTTTGAAGGGAGGGAGGGAACAGCAAAAGAAAACAAGAATTCTTAGCCTGAAGGATGCTGATAGTGTAAAAGTCCTTGATTCTAAAAAATTCAGGGTGGAACTTCAGAGGTGATTTCTAAGTTGCAGAGTGGTAGCTCCAGCCTGGGGACTGAAATTGGAACCTCTCACTACACAGTGCTGCCCCAGGATTACAAATCAGATAGGCAGAAAGGAACATGAATTTGGGTCTTCTCCTCTGGGTTCTCTGTAGAGGGCACACAGGCTCAGTGATTTGAACAGAAAGTCCCTCCCTTGCCAAACAACCTGTGACAATCACTGGCTTTCCACAGGCCAGTGAAAACAGCTCAGTTTGGTATGCACAGGTTGTTATATGGAGTAATTAACACCAGTCCTTAACACTCCAGGACTCCCAGACAAGTTTCCAGCAATCAAAACCAAAAAAAGGGGAAGTTACAGAGCAGTCATGCACTTCTACCTTTAAAGGCATCCTCATCTTGGGGGAAGATTTTATTTCCATATATTTTTGCCCAGGATTCTTTCTTGCTGCCAGCTTTTGTGGTTTATGGCACTCCAAGGTTTCCCCAGTATGAGCTGCAGACAGGAGAAACCCACTGCTGAGTCTAGGCTGGACCCACTGGTTCTGAAGATGTCTTTTGGGTGAATTTTCCTCTCTTGAACACAGAAACTTTAAGAAATCCTGCATTAACAGCAATGGATATGAATAGCAAAACACATTCACATCTCCCAGGCTGCAGGTCAGGGTTGCCATGCCCTGATTCCACAATGTCCTGTCCCTTTATGGGAAGTCACTCCTAACGATTTTCAATGCTGATTTGCATTATTATTTCTACCTTGAGCCCGTGTTAATGCAGTTTGCTGCAAATCAGGCTGGCTGGGAGCAGGCTGAGGGATCTGGGGCCACCAGCCTCAGGAGCTCAAGGATTCTGATGCCAAACTGGGGGCAGCTACTGGATAGACCAACCCCAGCTGCTGCAGAGACACATTTTGGGTGTGAATATTCTATTGTTTCAATTCTGGCTGTGAAGAAGAGGATGGAGCCACCCATGCTGTCCATGGTTGTGAGAGTGCCGTGTGTGTTGATGGGGTGCTGGTCCATGTCTGTATATTCCTGCTGGGAATACATGATCCCCCCCCCACTGATTTCCAGACTTGGGAAAATGGATCTGGGACAGGAGGAACACCACCAGCCCACTGGGTGTGGCTATCTCTAGCACCCTTTTGTTGAACCAACAAATTCTCCAGATCTTCTCTTGAGCCAACCATGTTTTTGTTTCCCCAGCTCTCCCTCAGGTCAGGATTACCACATTTCCAGTTAGAAATCACATCCAAACTCCCAATCTTGATTTTTTAATTTCTGCCTTTATAATCAGGGGCTCTTTCACCGTCAGCATCCTTCAGGTTCAAGGATTCAACCATGAACCTCTTGATGTGCTTTAAAATTAATAAAGGAGCCAGACTCTAAACCTCACCATAGGGTCTTGGTTCCAAATATTCCTTCCCAGCTGGAATCCCCCTTCTCTGTCCATGGTTGTGCTGCTCTCACCATCAAGGAGACATCAGGACTTTAGGTAATCCCAGGACAGTTTCTGGACACACTAAGTATTCCAAACAAATTTTACCATGTTCTTGCAAAATATCATCTCCTCTCCTTTGCTGCTCCTGGAAAGGCCTTTCCTGGTACACCTCAAGCTTGACATTTTATTTTTCCATGGTTGGGGATTGCCCTGGATGCATCCAAGCCTCTCTCCCTTGTCTCTCCCATCTGTTGAGCCTCTCAGGCTGCAGCAGCAGCTCCATGGTTCTGTGGAACGCTGATCTGTTCCACTCTCTGCTCTCACCAGGAATCTGCTTCTCCTTGGATGATGTCTCAATCCTTCCCTGTATTGACAACGTCCTTCAAAGTTTTATTGGCAACTTTTTATTTATTTTTTTTTTAATTCCAAGGCTTCAAAGAAAGAACAGAAATTTCAAATACATCTTTAGCTTAACAGAGGAACACTTTTAATGACTTGTGTCCTACTCCTATCATAGATTTTTATCCCACTCCAGCACTTTTTTTTTATCCACCACGCACATGAATTCCTGTTTTCTCCACTAACACCACAATGAGATGTTTTGTGGAAAATAGACAAAATATTCTGATCACAGATCTAATCTCAGGGAAATCAGCTGCTTTATTTAATGAAGATAATTAATACTAAGGACAAGAACTCCTTGACTATCTGTGCTGTGTGATCAATTTTCCATTTCCTTTTGTTTTTACTAATTCTTACAATGGCTCCAAAGCCTTGTCTGACACTTAACAGGATGAGCCTTTCTACACCAAGCTGATTTCCAGTGAGAGCATCAACAAAGCCAATCTTTTAAATCGCTTTATTTTGATAGCTAACAATAGGTGCCAGCCCTGAAATCCAACCTTTCCCCATCTCAGGAATCCCTGTCCATGGCAAGGGGGTTGGAGTTAGATGATCTTTGAGGTCTCTTCCAGCCCAGGCCATTCTTGATTCTATAATTCTCTGATCTTAGGTCAGAAGGGAGTTTAATCCATGGGCAGCAACTGAGACCCAGCAATTCCTTCCTTGCCTTCATCCTTTTCCAAAGAAATTCAGCAGAAGTGGCTGAGAGGATTTTACACCTCAAGTGGTACCAGGGCTTGGCCTGAAGGGGTTTCTGTGGAGGAAGCAGATGGTTCAGCATTCAGTCCTTCCCTCTCAGACTGAATTTTCTGTGTTCAAGTCAAGCCCCTCTGCCTTTCCTCTGTGCTCCCAAATTTCCAGCATGTTGCCAACCCTTTGAAGAGGACATGGCCTCTTATTCCCCATGGAAATGCAAAACACCCACGAGAGATGGAAGCCTGTGCTGGCCAAAGCCTCAAAGCTGGAGTTACAATATCAATAATGGGCACAAACATGATATAATGTGAAAAAGCTGCCAATTATTTCAGACAATTGATCAAAGCCAAGAAACTCCTGGTATCCATTAAGCAACTCTTTGATTGTCCATCCCCTGAAACCCCTCAACCCACACAGTGCAGGAGAGGACATCCTCCCTTTTCATTTAGTTATTTCTGCTGAACAGAAACTCTCCTGTGCTTCTCTTACTTCCTGCAGAATTTGCCTCCTCCTTTCTCCCCTGCTTTCAAATAATTCCCAATATTTGCATAATTTCCTTTGGTCGTTGCCACACCTTGGCAGAGGTCACTTGTCAAAGTGCTGCTGCAAAGTGCTGTATTTTAATTTTGAATTTCTGTGCCTTTGAAGCTCAGATTTTCCATTAGAGAGGAGAAAAAAAAATATCAACCTCCACTCTGCTGTGTGCTGCATAAATCAGAAATCATCACGGAATCATGGAATGGTTTGGGCTGTAAGGGACCTTAAAAATCATCTCCTTCAACCCCCTGCCATGGGCAGGGACACCTTCCACTATCCCAGGTAGATCCAAGCCCCATCCAGCCTGGCCTTGGACACTTTAAGGGATGGGGCAGCCACAGCTTCTCTGCATAACTTTTGCCAGGGCCTCACTATCCTCACAGGGAGGGATTTCTTCCCAACATCCCACCTAACTCTGCCCCTCTTCAGCTTAAAACCATTCCCCCTTGTCCTGTCACTCCAGGCCCTTGTTCAAAGTCCCTTTCCAGCTCTCTTGGAGCCCCTTTAGGCACTGGAAGGTCTCCCCTTAGAGCTGACCATCAGGACCATCTGTCCTCTCTTTTCCTCCAAAAGACAACATCTGTCCTTTTTTTCCCAATTTAGAAATTCAAAGGACTCTCCTGAGGAGCCAAGAAATGTGGCTTTTCAAAGACACAAACATCTGTGAAGCAGCTGGAAGCAGCTGGTGGGGACTTCATTCAGGAGTTTGCTCTTGGGACTTTATCTGCTAAGTTGCCACAGCTCCTCTGACCATCGTGGTGGCTGATGGCCTCTTCAGAAGCCATCAATGTGACAAATCTCTTTTTTTGTTTGCACTTTCTGGGACACAGGAGATGAGCAAGGCCCACATCACTGCCCTGGGACTTTTTTGGAAAACAACTCAAAATAGATCTCGGTGAACAAGGACCTGGAGATATCTTCCACAGGGATCCCCTGAGGATTCTGACTTCCTGCTATGAGTGATTTGGGGAAATTATGAAGGGAAAAAAACCACAACAACAGTCTTCTTTCTTTATTTTCTCTGTTTAGATCTTTTCCCAACAGGAGCTCAGGAAGAGATATGCACCTCAGGCCCTGATTCATCTTGGACTCGGACAGGAGTGTAGCGAGCCCAAGCACTCCTTGAGTCACAAAAGAGAGAGATTGGAGACAAAAACCTTCTGTGCTGGTCCTAAATCTGCCTTGAATGTTGTCTTGCTCCACATGGGCCTTTTCCTGTATGGGCAGCTGTAGTGAAGGGGTGGTTTATATCACTGAGAGCACCACTGCAAAATGTACCAGCAGAAGTGGGGTTAATGTGATGTAAAAACAAGGTTCACTGTTATTCACTATATGGAAGAAATGTACAATGGAAAATGGAGTTGGAATCAAGCTAGAAGGATTTACAGAGAGATGTGGGACACAAAAGGGTAAAGGAGACCCTCCAATTGAGTCACAGATTTTAGAGTGGGTCCCCTCACTGTCTAAACTCCTGGTAGAGCCAAGGTTAGGTCAGGTCCAATCTTAGTCTCAGATTTGGGCAGTGGTTTATGTCTAATGGAATTATCCACACCAAGTTTATAATAATTAATACTGAGTACTTAGGTTGGCAATATTACATTATTAATTCAGCCTGATATCAGCAACTCACTGAGGATCTGCCATGAGTAAAGATCTCTCCACCTTGGCCAAGGAACGACCTCTCAGTTAAGGAATCTCAAATGCTGAGGGGTGTCCCTGCTCCAGGGGAGTCTCTCTTATCACACAGTTCAGTTGGAATTCAGGGACAGATCAAATGAGACTCATCCAAAGATCCAGTATTGGGAAAAGGTCTCTCAGCCTTGAGGAGCAGCCTTGGGAGGTGTCTCAGCTCCAGGGGAGGAGATAATTTCTGTGGTAGTTCATAGAAAGCTCACTTAGACTGTCCTATTTATGGACTGAAGTGGCCAGCTCAGAGACAAATTGCATCAAATGGAAATGTATGAATGAAACTCCTTGTGAAAAACTCCCACAAGTTTTTCTGTTCCCTGATAAATGAGCCTTGGAAAAGCCACCTGTTACTCATGCTGTGATCAGTGTTCCAAGCTCGTGTGCATCGATGCTCACTGTGCCACTCTGCTCCTCTGTGGTTTTCCTGGAGGAGTTCTTGGCCTGGATACAGCTCAGGCTTTGTCTCCTCTGGGTTTTGGACCAAACTACTGCTGGTTTGGTTAAGTGAAACCATCAGAGCTGCCCAGGCAACAGACTTTGCATTTTATTCCATTTTCAGACTCTCCCCAATTTTCCAGCACAGCTATGTTTTCCCAGTTTAGCAACCAAGACATACAAATTCCTGCGTGTGCAATGTACAATTTATCCACTCCCATAGCATTGCTGTGCTTCATCCATGTGAGATGATGGAGAATTTGGAGTTAGAGAATGGGTTGGGTTGGGAGGACCTTAAGGACAATCTCATTCCACCCCCCTGCCATGGGACACTATCCACTAGACCAGGCTGCTCCAAGCCATATCCAACCCTTGAACACTTCCAGGGAGGGGGCAGCCACACCTTCTCTGGGTGTGCCAGGGCCTCACCACCCTCAGAGGGAAAATTTCTCCCCAGTATCTAACCTTAATCTCACCTCTTTTAGTTTAAAGCCATTCTCTTTGTCCTTTCACTACCTACCCATGTAAAAAGTCCTTCTCCCTCATCTTTATAAGCATCCCTTAAGTACTGGAAGGACGCAATGAGGTGTCCCTAGGTGTTCTCTCTGCCTCAGGACTAGAGCCTGGGATGCCTGCAAGGCATGATCACAGGGACACAGGACAGTTCAAGGGGACCTCAGGAGTCCCTTTCCAAGATAAACTATCCAGTGACACTCCCCTGCAGCCCCACCATCCAATAAGCACAGTGCAAACCAAAACCACACTGACCTCCTGCACCCACCACCTCTGACAGTGCTTTCATTTACAGTCCCAGGAGCACAGTGAGGAGAAGTTTTCCCTCCTTCCAGCCTCCTTTGGTGGGAAGCAGCAGGACCTCCGGAGCCAGCTCCAAGGTTTGGGTTCTCCTGCATCACCTCATGAAGTGCCAGGTGGTATTTCCCTTCACTAATGCTACACACTCATTGAATTCTGCAGGTTGGAAAAGAATTTTAAAATCACCAAGTCCAACCCAGCACTGCCAAGTCCATGAAGGATCATGGAATGGCAGATTTGAGAAATACCTCCATAGGAAGGATGAAGGCCTGGGACTCACCATCAAATGCTGCTGGTTGAAGTAATGTTGGATCATGGCTCAGGGAAGGGGGAACTGGGCTAAGAGCCTCCAGGCAGCCCCACAGGTCTGCAGTCATTCCAGATTTTTCAGGACATCCACATTATTTCAGCCAGGACAAGATAAATCATTACATCTGAGGACATATTGGGCTATGATGGTTTTGGATGAAGGCTGTGGAGACCAGCAGTCCTGGAGCCCATTTTCCCAAAATTTAGGCTTCATGTAGTCCTGCCTATAATCCTAAAATATAACAGGTGATGAAGCAGTCAGGAACATAAGGACAATGGGAAAAACTTCAAGCTGAAGCAGGGTAGATTTAGATTCACATTAAATATTGGGAAGAAATTCTTCCCTGGGAGGATGGCGAGGCCCTGGAATGGAATTCCCAGAGAAGCTGTGACTGCCCCATCCCTGGAAATGTTCCAAGGCCAGGTTGGATGGGGCTTGGAGCAACCTGGGACAGTGGAAGGTGTCCCTGCCCATGGCAGGGAGGTGGTACAAGATGATATTTAAGATCCCTTCCAACCCAAGCCATTCTGGAATTCTATGATTGGCTTTCCAGGGATGTGGGCAGGGTGGCACCAGAACTACCATGACCCCGCTGGAAACTTTAACCCCACACCCCTGTCCTGTACCAGAAAAGCTGCCAGAACTGCGTTAAATCTCAGCCCCTCACATCCTATGATACTGGGAAGGAGGCACCAGGCTGTGGGTTTGAGAAACCTAAATAAAAACAAAACTGAGCTGCACAGAAATGCCCTGCAAATGTACTTTATAGGGACATGTATTTTCAGAGGTGTGGAGAGGATACAAAGCTGAAATTTGGGTAAATTCAGCCCCATGTTGTGACTCTTCCATATCAGAGAGCCCAGGTGGCAGCTGTGGGGCCAGGAGAGGTTCCCCAGCCCCCAGGAGTGATGCAAGGCACACTTGGGGTGCAGGTAGGGGCACTTTTAAAAAGCAGACAGGGCTGGAGTTTCCACCTCTTTTATTAGAAATAAAACACATTCATTTTGTGCTCTGAAAACTGTACAGAAAAAAAAAAAAGTGTTGACAAACATGGAGAGGAAGGGGAAGGCATGGAAGTAGGGCAGGACATGGGAAAACAGGATTAACCAGAGGAGCTGAGCAGAGAAAGTCGAATATCAACAGTTCTTAAACAAACATTTATCTCTGTAATTACATAACATTGTTAAAATGTCCTGCAAAGGTGGCTGCAGTGAATGGGTGAGAGGGGAAGGTTGGAGTGAGGAGGCCAGGCTTGGGTGGGCAGGGGAAGGGAAGGGAAGGAAAAAAAAAAAGAAAAAAGAGAAAAGAATTAAAACACAGTAGAAAGATACCTGTATGCTAAAATTCATAATTTGTAATTATAATAATTACAATATCATACAACCCAGCATTTGAGGGAGGCCTTTGTGCTTTCCTGTTTCACGAAGAAGCTAAAATTGAACAATAATGTCACCGTTTTGTGAGTAACCACTTCCCCTATTTTTTAACTATTTGGATTTATTTAAGTTTTCCTTTCCATACTTCATATCCTATGGTTAATGGCAAGGTAAATGCCCACTGTCCTTGGAGATCACCCAGGTGGCCCAAAGGGAAGTCAAAGCAAAGATTTGTCACATCAAGCAACATCTCCCCATGGGGGAAGCAGCACAGCTGGGGGCAGTGATTACTTTGCATCTTATACCCATTGATCATTTTTCCCTAAAAATGTGAGGTTTTGTATTTTTTAATTAAAAGGAGATCCAAGCACAGCAATAATTCAGACCCTGTTCAAGCTTTGCTGCTGTCTGGTGCAATCTGGCCACTCACAACCAGAGTTTTGTCTCCATCAACCTCCAAAACTGGGAGAGTTGGTCCAAACCTGAGACAGACAGTGCTGGGAATGACAAAAATAATAATAATAATAATAACAAAATAAACTCTGTGTGTAATGTCACTAGTATATTTTTTAATGGTAAAAATATTGCACAACACTTTTTAGGGTGAAATGTAGACACCTCATTTTTTTTGTAAATAACCTTGAGAAATGTTGAATGAAAAAATTTAAAATAGCTCCTTTTTTTCCATAGTGAAATTAAAAGGATGCATTTTATGAGGAGGAATGTCCTGCTCTCCTGGACAGCTCCACCTCTTCCTTCCTGTAGTACCACAAACCTGCTGCTGGCTCTGTGGAGCGGGGAGTGCAGAGAAGAGCCAGCGAGGGGAAAACAACCAAAACCCAAACTGAACAGAGCAAAACAAAACATTGCAAGCCAGAGGTGAAGGGGCTGTGTATTCCCACCATCCCAAACTTTCCACGGAGCAACTTGCCTTCCACCTTCAGCAGGTGGCATCATCACCCCATGCCTGTGCAGTCCTACGGCACAGAAAGGCATTCGAAATGACAAGAGGCAAAGAAAAGAAAGGTCTCGGGTTTCAAGTTGTCTTTTTATTGAAGAAAAGAAAAGAAGAAGGAAAAAAATAGATTATTTTGTTTGTTTTTTTTTTTTGTCTGTTTCCAAGTGGACGTTATTCATGTTGTCAGTTTGTCTCAATGTCCTAAGGCAACGTCTCTGTTTACCAATATCTCCAGGTACAGCGGCAGATCTGTCTTTCCCTTTTTCTCTCTCTGCCTTCCAGGGAGGGGCAGCTTGGAATAAATTTGAGTCCGAAAGCAAGGACAAATAACAGAACAGAAAAAAAAAAAAAAAAAAAAAGGATGAGGCCAAGAGGACCTTTGCAAGGCCCGTGCTGAGTTTATCTATTTAACAGTCAATGACATGACCTACATTCTTCTTGTTGGTCTTGTTGTCTACCACCTTCCACCCTCTCCCTGGAGATGGGGTGAGCAGGGTTTGGAAATTTGGAGCTGGTCCTTTCCTCCATCAGGGAGGGATGAGAGGAGGAAGGCCCACCTCACCTCTCCTCACCTCTCCTCTGCTCTCCACCCGAGATGTGGGTGATGCCACCACGTCCCCATCCCGGGGATCCGCTGTGACCACGCGCCAATGCCAGGTCGTGGCGTGGCACCCAGGAGTGGCAATGTCCTTGTGGCCACTTCTTGGCGTGTCCCATCTCCTTCCTTCTTGGATGAGCTGGCGAGGGAGAGGTGGGGGAGCGAGGCTCTGCCCCAGCCAGGCCACATCCCAGAGAGGCTCCTGCAGGTGTCCCCAAACAACCTCCATCTTCTGGGCCCTCTGTGGTGGCTGCTGGGTGTCCTCCACACCTCCCCGTGGCAGAGCAGGAGGGCTCCTGGTGTGTGGCAGCGACCCGAGAGCATCTTGGCAGGATGTCCAAGGATCTTGTGCCCTGAAGGCCCTTCCCACCCTCTTCCTCCTCCTCCTCCTCCTCCTCCTCCTCCTCCTCCTGCTCCTCGCTCTCTTCCAGGCTCACTCCTCCAGTCCTGCCTGGGAAAGCTCGTGTTGTCCTGAACCTACAGCTACTATACTCTATAAAGTAATATTCCCCCTCTCTGCTGAGAACAATACAAAAGTTACTCCATCTTACCAAAGGTTTCAAAAGAAACCAAACACTTCTCTTGCTCGGTTCCGATTTAATTTAATCATTTCTTTAAAACGTGGTTTTGTTTCGTTTGTTTCGTTTGTTTTCCGGAAAAAAAAAAGAAGTCCTTTTTCTTCCCTTTCTGCTCAGACCTCTGTCTGAAGGTCAATAATGTCTTGTCCCACCAAGGGGATGGTGGCCCCTGTTTTCTCCCACTCCACAGTTTTTAGTTCTAGGGGAGACTGTGCCACAGGTTCGATGTCCTTTTTAACCCATGCTGGCGGGGACTGGACTTTCCTGATGCCTTCCCAGGGTCTCTTGTTTGGTGTCTGCTGTTTTTCTTGCTGCAGGAGGAAGAAAGTGTAAGAAAGGAGAGAGAGAAAGAAAGAAAAGTTAGTGCAAAATGCAAGAAATGCCATGATTTTACCTCCTCTTGTATCAACAAACCAATTTTTTTGTGCAGCTTCTCGTCTAAAATAAAGTGAGGTATCAATGAAAATGACATTTGGTGCACAAACTGTATATTTTCAAGAAAATGTTGGTTTTCTTTCCATTGCCATCTCCATCACTTAATGACTGGATATTTCAGCTTTCAGTTGAAGTTTTTGCTACTGAAAAACTGAGTGTGGTTTTGAGAATATCAGATCTTTTTCTACTTCCACAGATGTAGTGACAGGACAAGGGGTGATGGTTTTGAGATGAAGGAGAGTGGATTTAGATGGAATATTGGGAAGAAATTCTTCCCTGGGAGGATGGTGAGGCCCTGGAATAGAATTCCCAGAGAAGCTGTGGCTGCCCATCCCTGGAAGTGTCCAAGGCCAGGCTGGATGGGGCTTGGAGCAACCTGGGACAGTGGAAGGTGTCCCTGCCCATGGCAGGAGGGTGGAACTATAGGATCTTTAAGTTCCCTTCCAACCCAACCCATGTACGAAATCCAGATTACAATGAGGTTTTTCTGAACACCCATTGCATTTGATGCACAGTCCTTATGCAGCACAGCTATTTATAGACCCTTTAATTGCAGCAAAACCTGCTCCCTGTTCTGCCAGGGAACCAAATCCATGCTGCTTGAGGAGCTGGAGCTCATCTCAGAGGCTGAGAACATTTCCAACAACTCCACACCAAGCCCTGGAGGCTTTATTGAGCCAGTCTCCCACCAGCACCCCACCATGGATATTAATCTAGAAAATCTCTTTTCATATTTTTACCAACACACACCAAGGCAAATCTCTGGGGAGGGCCGAGGGGCTGGAGAGTGGGTGTGTTCCTCAGTGGGTAGAGAAAGGAAAGGTTTTAAATGAGCTGTTCCACACAACTTCTCCCCTCCAAACACCAGTGATGCTTTTCACAGTTAATTATCTCCACAAAAACCACTCCAGCACTGGGCAAGAAAAGGCTTCCCTGGAGTGACAGAGCCCTTTTGAGCCACCTGCCAAAGGAGAAGTGGGAAGGAAAGCGGCTCGTGGAGGATGAAAACAAGGAGGGAAAAGCCTGGAGAGAAGGTGGAGAGCTGGACACACCACCCAGGACGTGTCACAGCTCGATGCTGCCACCAGAATGAACTGACTGAGGGGAGGTGAAGCCACACAGAGGCTGTGGGGTCACTCCAGGATGCTGCTGGGATCGTTGTAGCTCTGCAGGAAACCTCAATCCCCATCTGCTGCAGGCTCATCCAGCAGCCTCTCCGTTTGTCCTTCCCTGAGATGTTTTTGTCGGGTTTGCTGCTGTTTGTCCCAGCTCCACACTGCACTGCTGACAGGAAAGCTGCTGTGGAATTATCCCTGCAGGGGCAGCTTTCATTGGATCACCCAAGCCAGGAATTCTGCCCATCCAAACTTTAGTATAAAAATGAGATGTGCTTGAAGTTGGTCCTGCAGCTCACAACTCTCAGGAGGAAAGCTCTGGGTGAGAGCATTTTGGTGGTTGAAGGGTGGGGAATGTAAAAACCAGGTAAGCATCTCAAAGTGAAGTGAAAGCATTCTGAAATTGCTTTCATTTAAAGGGAGAAAAATAAGTTTTTAAGTCCCTTTAAAGAAAACTGTTGTTTGGGTTTGTTTTGTTTTCTTTTATTAGGTTATGTAAAGGTATTGCTCAAAAGAATGTAAAACACTTAATTCTCAATTTCTTGAAATCTGCAGCTGAGGTTTTCATTAAACTCTACAATACAGAGCTTTCCTTATGCTGCTGGTGTTATTCTTACTTTATTCCATGATATAACACGACAGTGATTAATACTAATATGACAGAAAAAGTGATAAAATTCGTGATTTATTCCATTATCTTTTTTGGAACTTATTTTAGAACCACTGCAACTAAAAAGTGGAACCTATTTAACACTTGTGTGTGTCTTAATGAGACAAGCTGGAAGTTTCCTGAAGGGAAATTTCCACCTACAGTGTTTTTCGGAGACCATCAGTCTGCCTGAAAAGATACAGCAGGAGGGAACACTGAGAGAAAAGCACAAATAGAGCAAAAATTGGAAAGAAATTAAGTTTCCCAATCGGTGAAGGAAATCAACCTTGGCCAAGACAGATGTTTTTTCAATGAAAAACATTTTTTTTTCTCCCACCACTGCTGTAATGCCACAAGTTTTCAAAGCTGCTGACGTCCACAGCTGTATTAGAGGGCAGCACAAGTGATCTTTTGCATGAAGTTCATGAATAATTTGGTTTTTCCCCTCAAACACGAGCCCTTTTTTGATGGCATTATTTATGGCCACTTTCAGCATCAGGTTCTGTTTGCAGCCAATGCCTGCTTTAAAACTCTCTCCATCTGCCACGCTCCTGACCTTCAGCCTCTCCTTCATGCTGGGAGGATGCTCCCAGATCTGATCATGCACCCTGAACGTGACCAGCAAACCTCAGAGCCCTCCCTGTCACGGGCTAGGGAGCAAGAGGAGCTGCAAATCCAGGGAGGGAGCAGAAATTCAGGGGAGGATAAAAAAAATAATAAAAATGATGAGCTCACATCTACAGCAGTGGCCTCTGATCAGCCCTGTCACTGGGAACACCAGCTAAGGGTGACAATAATTACTCAAACCCAAACATTAAATGTTATGAATTGTTGAGAAGAGAAAAATTAAGAAAGGAAGAGGGAATGAAACAGGAAACATTATTATGGCAGTGCACAGCTCCATTCTGCACCTGCATCTTGAATATTCTGGGCACTCTGTTGGCTTCCTGAGAGAAGGATAAAGGGAAAATGATAAATGTGGCTGGTTTCCAGTCATGGATAAAGTTATAGAGAATATCCTGTGGGAGGAAAGATTACAAACTCCCACCTTCAGCCCTTAAAAGATGCTTGGATGTGAAAGAGGTGTGGGAAGCTGTGAGAGGCTTGTGGATGATAGGAATGGACCACTGATGGTGGGGACTGGGATAATCTCTTCCAACAAAGGAACTCCAGAGCACCAAAGAGTGAACCCTGGGAGCTGGGCCAGCCCACAGTGCCCAGCCAACCTCCAGGCCACCTTTCCACAGCTCTCTGTCCATCCTGAAAACTTCCAAACTCATGAAAACTGCATGGAAACACAAAACCAGCATCCATTCGGTGCTATCCAGTGCAGTGACACCACTCTGCATCAAGGGGTCTCTGAGCACAGATTCCTGGAGTTTTGGGATCTTTTTGAAGATGCACCACCACAGGCTGATCCTTTTAATTTTTCCAAGCTCCTTTTTACTCTGCTATGGAGAGGAGGCAGAAACTGCCCTCGGATCTGACCCCACATGGTGATTTCCATCCTCCTAATCAGTGTGATATCTCCCTGTGACTGTGGTGGGCTTAGTGACTCCAAAGCTGTTTATTCACAGTTAGAAGATGAAAAAGGGCTCTGGGAAATGAGGAAATGAAGAAGGGAGACCTGCTTTTAGTTCTCCATTTCTCAGGAGAGGATCAGACTTCTCTGGTGATGCTGTGAGGGAAGTGCTGGCTCGGTCTGGGATCTCTGAGCAGGTTAATCAGCCTGGCAGAGCTCTGGGAAAGATGCTGGGAGACAAAAGAAAATCTCCTCTTGGCACAGGGCACCCTGGGAATTGGTAGCAGGCTCCTGGGAACAGCTTCCCTTTTCTTTCCCTCCATATGGAAAAGAAGTTTTTATGGGGTCTTGGCCACTTGAGCAGCACAGAGAAACAGGCACTGGGCTCATGCTCCAATCCTGGCATTTCCCTCCAGCTCCACTGTGGGGTCTTAGCAATCCTTGCAGACAGGAGGGAAAATTGAGCTGTGCATAGAAAAGAAAGAAAAAACCTGGAGAGGGGGATGTGTAATCTGGCTGGAAAAGGCTGGCCCGGGGCCTGGTGCCTCTGAGACAGGCAGGACTGGCACCAGACAGGGGCTGGAAGCAGCAGGAGCTGCTCTGCCAGGAACAGAGCCATCACTCTGGCCTGACACAGCCCAGGAGCTTCTGGGAGGGAGGGAAATGTTTACCAGATCCTGCCTGGTGCCAGGATTGTGAAGAAGAAAGGGTGGGAAAGGAGGGAGCAGCCACACAGAGCTGGGTAAGACCAGCTCCAGACTGGAGGTGTTCATCATCCTGGAGGCACTGGGAGCCTCCTTCACTCAGCCCTGACTTTCATTTTAGCTGCAAATTTTTAAGGTGGAGGGAGATGACTTGGGATAAAAGGTGTTTAGGATGCAGTGCCAACGAAACCCCCAAATCTCTGGCAAAGTGCACTGAGATAATCCATACATCCTTCTGCTAAAGCTGCTCCTGGCAGACTGCAGAGTCACCTGTGGGACTGGTGGTGGGTATGGGAACGTGGTGAGTCCCTACCCTGGGTCTTCAGAGAATCATCATAAAATCACAGAATGGTTTAGGTTGGAAGGGACCTTAAAAATGATCTTATTTCATTCCCCTGCCATCTCAGGCTGCCCCATGCCCCAACCAGCCTGGCCTTGGACACTTCCAGGGATGGGGCAGCCACAGCTTCTCTGAGATTTCTATTGCAGGGCCTCCCCACCCTCACAGGAAGAATTCCTTCCCAATATCCCATCTAAACCTGCCCTCTGGGAGTTAGAAGCCATTCCCTGTGTCCTGTCCCTCCATCCCTTGTTCCAAGTCCCTCTCCAGCTCTCCTGGAGCCCCTTTAGGCACTGGAAGGGGCTCTGAGCTTTCCCTGGAGCCTTCTCCTGTCCAGGCTGGATAATCCCAATTTTCTCAGCCTTTTCTCACAGCAGAGCTGCTCCATCCCTCTGATCATCTTGGTGCTCCACGTCCTTCCTGTGTTGGGACCCCAAAACTGGACAAAAGGTTTCAGGTGGGGTCTGACCAGAGCAGATTTGAGGGGTAGAATCCCCTCCCTGGCCCTCCACACTTTCCTGTGCTGCCTCCAGGGGTGCAGGCTGGCTTCATCCCGAGCTCCTGTATCCCAGTGCAACTCTGTTCCTTAGGAGCAGCATCCCTGCAGTGCATGAACACAGCCCAAGAGTCTGCTCTGAGGCACTGCTTTGATTCCCCACTTGAGCCAAAGCCCTTGAACCTCTCAGGCTGCTCCAGCTGTACCTCCCTGTGTTTGTTTTTTTGAGGTTTTGTTTGTTTTCTTTGTGAGTTTTTGTTCTTTAACACCCAGTTTTTATTACACTGAGTAACCCAAGGAGCAATTCAGGGCTTTCTGCTGAGCACTCAGTGGTAACTCCCCTGGAACCAGCTACTCCCATGCTGCTTTCCCTGCCTCTGGTGTCAACTTGAAGGATATTTCATGACCCAAATGGTCTCTCCCCATGACACTGATGACTGTAGGAGCAGGATGAAGTTATTCAGAGCATAGAGCAGGGAATTTGAAAGATAATGTGGCTCACGCTCGTCTAATCCATCCTCAGATCAATGTCGATGAAAAGTGATTAGAAAATGGGAAAGCTGTCTTGTTTCTTTAGAGAATGATAAATTTTCCTTTCCTTCTCAGAAACAAGTAGCTGCAGTTCTTTCATTTTATGCTACTGAACTACAAAGAATATGCTTTTTCTTTTTTTTTCCTTTTCATTTAGGAGAAAAGCAAAATAAAAGGAAGTGGCTGGCTTTGTTCAGAATTTCATTAAATTAAATTGAAAAAAAAAAAGTAGAAATAATTTGTGGTTTTAACTTAGAAATCAGTCAGGAAACTATAAATACCCAGCATTTGCTGGGCTATAAAAATTTTTCTTCTGCTTCTATATTCCCTGAACTTCATCCATCCTGAAGGGGTGGCTGTGAGACAAATTCTAGCGAGGCCACACAGCTGAAGGTGAACAGGCTCTGGATCAAGGAAGTCTTTTATTGACTCCAGAAAAGCCTGAAGGCTGCACAGAACACCTGTGGTCCCACCAGCATGAGGAACAGGATGTTTTCCAGAGCATCCTTGCTGTTAATCCAGCTGGTCCAATCCCAACCTTTTTTTGGGACGATGCCTATGGTCTGTGAAGAGCCCACCTGGAGACTAAATTCCCTAAAATGCTGAAACCTCTCAAAGCTGCCTGACAGGGGCAACTGGGGATCCAGCAGGGGACCAACAGCACTCAAAGCATGATTTTTCATAGAGTCTTTTATTTAGACTCTATAAAGAATTATTCAGATTTCAGAGAATAAAAACCCAGCAGTTTCAATGTGCTGGTGGCACTGCTGGTGTTGGAGCAGAGGATAATGGGAACAGTTTTCCCTGGGACAAATTTTGTCCCCTAATACTTGGGACAAGAGGATTGATCTGCAGGAGGAGGTGAACTTCTGATTGATGGTGTATTTTGATACCTGGGAGCTGGCAGATGCTTTATGGCTGACTGAATTAAGATTTGATGTCACTTTCATAACAGAATTTATTGCAGTAATTATCAGACTTTATGCAGAGCTCCTCCCTATAAAAGCTGCACTAATTGGTCTGTTAAAATTTGCCTTTAAGCAGTGCAGAGAGGATTAAAGATGTGACACAGAGACACCCTTCCCAAAAGTGGAGCTTTCCTTGCAGAGGGACACCAAGCCAGCAGATCCCAAATTTTCCAATTCCTGTAGCAGACCACAGCAGGGAGACACAGCCCTGCTTGGGGAGGAACTGCAATATTGATCAATATTAATAAAAAATTAGAATTATAGAATTCCAGAATGGATTGGGTTGGAGGGGACCTTAAGATCATCTCATCCCACCCCTCTGCCATGGGCAGGGACACCTCTCACTATCCCAGGTTGCTCCAAGCTCTGTCCAAGCTGGTCTTGGACAATTCCAGGGAGGGAGCAGCTACATCTCTGAGCAACCTGTGCCACCTCACCACCCTCACAGCGAAGAATTTTTTCCAAATATCCCATCTAAATGTGCCCTCTGTCATCTTAAAACCCTCTGCCCTTGTGCTGTGACTCCATGACCACTTCATGGTTCTTTTTTCTCAACGCTCCATTAGGTTGCCAAAGCCAGTGCTGGTGGAATGGGCAAATCTCCAGATGCCCAAAGAGGAAAGCTAAAAAAAAATCTCATTGTGAGAAAAGAAAGCGAGGAATCAAGACAGAAACACTGTCCAGAAGGAAATAAGGAAAAGTTAGGCAGAAAAAACTTTGTACCTTTATAAAACGGGATTTGGAGCAGGCGCTTTTCAGGATCAACAGAGATTTGAGATGGGATTTGAGAGCTGTGTTTTTTCCCAGGGAAGCTGTGGCTGCCCCATCCCTGGAAGTGCCCAAGGCCAGGTTGAACAGGGCTTGGAACAACCTGGGAGAGTGGAAGGTGTCCCTGCCCAAGGCAGGGGTGTGCGATGAGATGATCCTTAACATTCCTTCCAACCCAAACCATTCTGTGATTCTATGAATTAATAAATTGAGTCCAGATTCTGCATGTGAGCTGCAAACAGGAGCCAAAGCAAAAGCCATTCCAGCTGTAGGGAGCTGAATGTGGCAGGGAACTCAACAGCAAGAAGGAGAAAATCCAAGGAATTTGCAGAGCTCTGTCCAGCTCTGACCTCGGCACAAGCAAAGTGCTGCTGTTCAAAATGAATGCCAGGCGAGATGCTGGCAGGAAAAGAGGGATGTGGATGTGATTCCAGCTTCTCTAATGGAGCTGGATCAAAGGATTCCTGCTGAGGGGGAAGGCAGGAGCGTCACTCCCAGTGCTATCAAAGCATAGGAGAAGCAAAATCTTGGCTTTTTTAAAAGCCTACAAAACCCTCTCAATGTCCAGCCCAAACCCTGGAATTTCTTTAGCAATTAACTCCCAGGGAGCCAGGAGTTGGAGATGCTAAACCCTGAGAACACAGATCTGCACAGCAAAAATATTTCCTGTGTAGTACAAAGCAGCTTGAAAATAACCACTACCCTGCTTTAATGTGAAGAACTCTCAGCTGCAAGAATTCAGACCTGGGTAACTCTGTGTATTTAGGAGGAAAAGGGGGAAGAAAATGCATGGTGGAGCCTGCAGTCTGCCAGACAAAGGTCAGGCTTTGAAAGGGAGAAACAAACTTGCAGCAAGGGTTTCCAACAATGGGATTTTTTCTTTTTTTTGGCAGCAATTGGGGAGGTAAAGAAGGAGTCAAAGTGATGGGAGTGATCAGGAAGGATGAACTCTGCTGTCTGAGTCAGTCCCAAGCTAACATTCCAATATACATCCAAAATCTCCCTTATATAAAGAGAGATTTATAACCCACGTGGAAGCCACTCACTGCTTATTGCAGCCTTAAAAATGAGGGTTTGGTGCATCCCAGACACCAAGAGAGCTTTAAATTTTCATCAGAACGCCTGGTGGGGGCGGCTGGGTATTTTGATGCAAATCCTGCTGTGGTTGTCTCCAAGTTTTTGGTTCCTTTGATGCTTCTTGGTTGCAAATAAGCGGTCACAGGGATAAATATTTCACACACAGAGAGCTCATTCAGTTTTCTGCTCTGGGGCTACACCAGCCTCCAGCTTGGTCTGGGATTAAATGGAAGGGTAACAGTGTGAAACCTCCACAGGTTTGGGAGGAGGGTGAGCACAGCAAACCAGCTGCTCCTGAGGTGCTGTTTTCAGATTCTTCCATCTCTTCAGGTGGACAGAGAAAATATGTCCCAAATTCCAGGAAAACAGGAGCAAAGAATTCCTGCCTACAACCCCAAAACCTCCTTCTGAGTTAGAAAAAAAATCACCTCTACCTTCCTCACCTTACCTGAAGTTGAAGACTGCAAGAGAGAAAATATTTACCACAGAATATCCAGAGTGGGAAGGGACCTTCCAGGATCATGATAAGGTCATACAGAGATCCATCAGTGCATTAAAAACCTGACTTTTCAACTTGATAGTCATCAGATCTTGCTGGATATCAACATGCTCCTATCTTAATTCCCTAGTATGGAAAAACTAACTTTGGGAAATAGTGTCTACATCCCTGATCAGTCCATACAGCCACAAATCCCAGAATCCCAGAATGGTTTGGGTTGGAAGGGATCCTTAAAGATCATTTTATTCCACCCCCTCCCATGGGCAGGGACACTTTCCACTATCCCAGGTTGCTCCAAGCCCCATCCAACTTGGCCTTGGACACTTCCAGGGATAAGACATCCAAAGCTCCTCTGGGCAACCTGTGCCAGGGCCTCACAGGGATGAACTTTTTCCCAATATCCCATCTAAATGTCCCTCCTTCAGCTCAAAGCCATTTTGAGTGTGACCACGTTTTTCTGCTGCAGGGATGAGGGGGCCAAGGCTTGAACACCACCTGGGTGTGTGGTCCTGTGTGCTTTGAACATGGATCCTGCTGGAAAATGTCATTTTAATCAGGAATAGTTGAGGGTGCTTCCAGTGGGAGCATTTTAGAGTTGAGGTACAGATAAAAGAAACTTTGTGTCCCATGGAATAAATTTTATGCAATAAACTGGAAAAGAAAATAGGGAAAAATCCATGTTTATTCCCCAAGGAAGGGCAATTCTTTATCACTGAACTCTGAGGCTCACCTTAGCTCACCCTTAGGAATCCACTTTGGTTTCCAGCAAAATAACTGCAGTGAAACATCAACTGTGGCCAGTGCCACATTCCTGGGAATTCCTGGAACATGACCAAGATTCAGACCTGACTGGCACTCCAGGAACTCTTCTGCTTCCTGTAATTCCACTCATTAGGAAGCTGATGGCAGTGGGGACACCCCAATCCCAGTGGGATGTGGATCAGGACTCCTCACTACAGGTTGATGGAAAAGCAGAATTCATCCCCAAACCTGTCTCCACCAAAAAATTCCCTACCACTCCCTGGAAGGAGGTTGTATCCAGGTAGGGATGAGTCTCTTCCCAAGGGATTAGACAAGAGGAAATATCCTGAAGCTGTGCCAGGGGAGGTTTAGGTTGGATATTAGGAAAAATTTCTTCACTGCAAGGGTTGTCAAAAGAGACGGGACATCGAATATTGGAACAGGTGCCCAGGGAAGTGCTGGAGTCACATCCTGGGAGGAATTTTTATTTGTGGAAACTTTGGAACACAGTTTAGTGGTTGGAACTGATGATTTTAGAAGTCTTTTTCAACATTAATTATTCTGTGAATCCCTGATTATGTTTCCAGCTCTGCCAGCAGCTTCTCTGGGACAGTGAGCAAAGGACATTTTTCTTTATCAAGTTACACAGCACTAACACTTATCCCACGTTTCCATCTGTCAGGATACCTAAAAAGGAGGAACACGTGCTCGTATAACCCTTTGTGTCTTGGCTGAAAACCCCTCAAAAAGGGGTTCTAAAAATCACATTTTACCCTTGAAGCTGGAGAAATTCTCAGCAATAAATAAATTCGATGGTTGAATTTTCCACCCTTTTTCCTAAAGAGACTGAAAATCTGTTCCTTCATCCCATTCTTCCTTGGGTGTTTCCTTAAAATCTGACAATTTTAGGAGTTCATATGAAAGGAGCTTTATTTGGTGTGATATGGTAAGTGCACTGGAGTACTGTGGGGATGGCATTTACATTAAAATCTCTATAAAAATTGATCCCTAAAGATGGCCAGCACCATTCTTAGGAATCCCCACAGGATGCCTCTTGTGCAAACATTTAGTTCCAGTTTCATCAGCACTTTCCTGACCTTGGAGTTGAGGGAGGAACAGCAAGATCAGGACAAGCATATATCCTGGAAAGGACTGAGGACAATGGGAAATGCTGCCAGGAGAGGCTGGGGAAATGCCAGGCTTGGAGAGAGACCTGGGAGCTTGACTTTGGGTCTGTTTATTTAAAAGGGAAATCAGAGAGAACAGCAATGCAGGCTGGAGATGGAGCAGACACAAGAAATATCCCTTCTGCTCTGGGATGGGGAAGGGTTCAGGGGTACTCCAGGATCCTGGTGACCTTGTTCATGCCCACAAAGGCACAGAGCTTTCTGCTGATTAAGGAGTGTTTGGATTCATGTCATGGAAGGGGTTGGGATAGGTCCAGGATGCTCTGCAATGCAAATGAAAGTCAGACTTACACTAAGGTTTGTTTTATCACTGACACCAGAAAAAACACTCCATCATTTTATAACCTAAACATACATAAAAGAGAAAAGTTTCTTTTGTTGTTCCTTTAATCCCTGTTATCTGCTCTTTGCCTTCTCAGGGCAAGCTGAAGATAAGGCCTGAGTTCCGATGGGGTCCTCAGCAGCAAATGGTACAAAAAGGGCTGGAAAAAACCTATTTATTTGACTTTGTATTGCTTTGGATGTTTTTTAAACCCATACTCACTCCTGACTAGCCAATCCTGCTCTTCACAAGTTCCCCCTCCTCTGTAACATCCGAGGGAAAATTTCCAACTTTAAAAAGATTCAGTCAATATGCAAAAGCCACCTCAGAACCTCCTTCAGCAGCTCAAAGCTCTTTGAAGCTGACAGTGGCAACTTTAACTCCACAGAGATGCATCTCTGAAATGCTAAAACCTTCCCAATCTATAAACCCCTCCTGCAAATAGACCACAGATTAGCTTTTACACCAGATTTAAGCAGTTTTTGGGTTTACAGCTGCATCACACTGAAATAATTGCAAAAAAAAAAAAAATAAAACAAGAGAGGTGACACTGAGTGAGACACTGGGATTCTGGGCCAGGCAGGATTCTTTGATCTGAACCCATAGAGCCTCTCAATCCATAATGACACCTTGCCACATGAAATTAAAATAGAATTTGCTGGGATAACATCTCTGGAGCTCAGCACAGCAGTGCTGTGAGACCACAGACCAAAGGCTCTGCAGTGCTCTGCTTCCCTCCACAAAACCCCAAACCTCTTTTTCTATCACCCCCTGAGCTCTGCTCTTGCCTCCAAGGGAGTCTCATCAAAATAAGCCCCACCAGTGCCACGTCTGCCACCTTGCTACATCCTGGATGTGTCCTAGGATCATGGAATCATTTGGGTTGGAAAAGACCCCCAAGATCACTGATCCAACTGTTAACCCAGCACTGCCAAGGCCACCACTGAACTGTGTCCCAGGTGCCACATCTACACTTCCAGGGATGGTGATTCCACCACTTCTCTGGGGCAGCCTCCTCCAATGCCTGGCCAAAGTATTTTTCCAAATTTTCCAAATTTTTCCAGATATCCAACCTGAGCCTCCCCTGGTGCAACTGAAGCTGGTTCATCTTGTTCTAGTACTTTTTACCTGGGAGGGAAGATCGACCCCCATCTGGCTCCAACCTCCTGTCAGGGAGTTCTAGAGAGTAGAAACCTGAACCTGAGCCTCCTTTTCTCCAGGCTGAGTCCCCCCAGCTCCCTCAAGTGCTCCTCATCAATGCTCTAGACCCTTCCCCATCTTTGTTGCCCTTCTCTCCCCAGCCCCTCAATGTCTTTCTTGTCACAAGGGGCTTTGATTACAAATCACCAAGAATTGTTATAATTAGCTCACCTTGCCTCTCTCCTGAGTGCAGGAAATTTAATTCCTAACTGTCAACCTGGCTTTGCTGCTTTGTTTTTATCTTCAGCTGGAGCTGTAAGAATTCTTTGCAGCCTTTCAGTCTTTGCCCAGCTGGCTGAGACAAATGGAAGGTGCCATCTGCCTGCTCTTCCTCATTTCATTATTTACAACACCAACTATTACAGAGGCTCCTGATAATTCTTCCAGTCTGAGATCTCTGCCCCTATGAAAGGCTGAAAGGTCCTGCCCTAAGTCTGACTCCTTTAAAGGAGTCCCCTTTTCACTGAACTTTGCTCCTGTCAAGGAAAAACATGGATATGACAGGATCACAGAATGGTTTGGGTTAGAAAAGACTCTAAAAATCATCTCGTTCCAACCCCCTGCCATGAGCAGGGACACCTCCCACCATCTCAGGCTGCTCCAAGCCCCATCCAACCTGGCCTTGGACACTGCCGGGGTGAGGCAGCCACAGCTTCTCTGGGCAACCTCTGCCAGCACCCCCAGAGGGAAGAATTTCTTCCCAATATCCAACCCAAACCCACTCTCTTTCAGGTTAAAGCTCTTGTTCCTTGTTGGTTGTCACAGTCTTGTCACTACATGACCTTGTCAAAGTCCTTCTCCAGCTCCTGTAGGGACTGATAGGCCACAATAAGCTCATCTAGGAGCCTTCTCTTCTCCAGGCTGAATAATCTGTTTTCTCAGCCTTTCCTCATAGGAGAGATGCTCCAGCCCTTGGAGAACCTTCATGGCCTTGTCTGAGCTCACTCATTTACACATGCTCACATCACAGGTGATCAGTTGTCACAAATAATCCACATTTAAAAGGATTCAGTCCCCAAAATGTGCTCCCAACAACACTCCTTAAATCCCACTGCTGTGGCCATCCTAAATATCCCATCACTGCCACCCTGGCCTTTGCCTCAGCCCCACCAGGAGATGCTTCCCCTCTTTCTGCCCTCTCCACTTTCCACCCAGATTTCCTCATGGCCAACCTGATTTCCAGTTCCTACCTAGGAGTGGATGAATAGGGCACAAAGGGATGACCTGGAAGGGAATGCCAAGAACAGACACAGGGAAGACAACACCATGGACAGACGTGGGGACAGACATCCTCCTCCTGGGCTGCCGTGTGCTGCACGTGTGTTTTTTGCAACATGCATGGCAGAAAACCAATTTCCTGCTGTTCCCCATGTTCCTGCTGGCACCAGAGGGCTTCTGGAAGTGTCAGACTAACCTTGCTGTCCGTTGTTGGAGACTCCTTCTCCTTCTCTGCGTGCTGGAGTTTTCTGTTCAGGTCCTGGAACATGTCTTGGTGACGTTTCCTTGTGTGCATGATTTTCTGGAGCAAACACAAAGGGCCACAAGTCAGCAAATCCTGTTCATCAGGAACCTGTCCTGCCACCAGTTTTACAACATTAAGTCCCAGTTCTGCCTCCCTGCAGGTGCCTAAAATACCTCCAACATTTGCTGAGGACCCACTGCAGCACCGCCTTTATTTTCAAGGTGAGATGGTGGGAGAAAGTGGAAGATACTTATTTTTGACCTAAAAAAACCCCTTACCCTTGCAACAATCAAATTTTTATGCTGCAGAATTTGAGCTTGACTGTCAACGTACTAAATAAGGTTTGCTGCACTTCTCTAACTGATACCTGTCCCCATGCCCAGCCTTTCCTCAGTTTGTCACCTCTGTAAATATGTTCAGAGCTCACCCAAACATGTAGAATTAGGGTAATTTCATTAGAAAATGTTCCACAATCTCATTTTCTTTTTAATTTGACCTATCTGCATTTCACTTCTACCTTCTGCTGCCCAGAAGGAGAGGCAGGACAATTTCTAGAAGGACTTCCCTTTTCATGTATGAGCAGGCTGAATATGGATTTCCTGTGCTCTGGCAAAGGTAAGATAATTGGAAAGGGTGGCTCAAAAAATTTGGGACCAACATTCAGAAAGGGATGTACTCACCTCAAAATCTAACTCTGCGTACCGGGATTTCCGCCTCTGGGTATTTGGGAGAGAAAGAGATGGGCAAGGGTCAGTAAGAGGTTAAACCAGGAAGAGTCCTTCTCCTTTCCCTTTTCCTACACCTTTAACTTGTTTTTCTGGCTCTTCACGATGCGAAGTGCCAAATATTTAGAGTTATTGAATCATTTATGTTGGAAGGGATCTTAAAATCAACCTGTTCCAACCTCCTGCCAGGGGCACGGACACTTTCCACTATCCCAGGTTGCTCCAAGCTCTGTCCAGCCTGGATCACTGGGGTTTTCTTGTCTGTATCACAACTGAAACCATCAAAATGGGAAATAGGGCAGAGGATATTAAGGGGAAAAGACAAGGCAGGCAATGTGCCTGGCATTAAAATGAACAGTATTTGATAAATTAATGATTTTTTTGCAGCACCTGTAGGGCTAAAAATAGTCAAACCAGCAATGGAATGTGCTCTGGAAGTTCTGACATCACATCCCAAAATATGATCACACACCAGTGGTCCCTCAGGGTAATATGACAATGGCATAGCACCCTGGGCTGCATTTCCCTAAAGTTCTTCTCTTCAGTCCCCTGGAGTGGCTGGACTGAGGGCACAACACCACCCTGGGCTGAGAACAGCACTGCAATTCCCACGCTCACCTCCAAGGAGCTCATGGAGAGGGTGGAGACGGTCTCGCTCTTGGACACCACACCCGAGTTCCCTGAGTCACCCGTGTCACACAGGCTGTTGGGAATCTGTGACTCGTTGGAGATGCTCTGTGGAGCCAGCTGCTGCTGCTGCTGGATCATGGAGGAGCCCTGCACCTCGCCGCACGCCATGGCCACCGGCTCCCGCGGCGGGCTCTTCACCACGAAGCCGGGGTCGGTGGCCATGCTGAGGTGGATGAGCCGTGTCTGAGGCATCTGGTCGATGTTGATGCTGTATTTGCTCTCATCCTTGGGTTTGGCCCTCAAGGTGGATGTGTTGGTGGGCAGGATCACGTAGCTGGTGTCCAGGGTCTGCTCTTGCGCCCGCGAGAGCTCCGAGTCCAACTTCTTGAAGATGTCCCCGTCGCAGATGTAGATGGATTTGGGCGGCTGGTTCTTGTCCTTCTTCAGGGTGAGGGAGTGGTTGCTGAACTCGTTCAGGTTGATGGCCCCCAGGTAGTGTGGGGAGCCCTGAAGGTGCATCTTGGAGACGTTGGCTGGAAGACTGTTGAAGTTGGATGAGCCTTTCTGGTGGTTGAGTTTCAGTTTCTCTTCGTCGGGCAGCGACGGGCGCTTCAGGGTCCCCGTGATGGTCGAGGTTCTGCACGTGGTGATGTCTTTGTTCAGCACTGGGGAGACAGAGAAGTGTCCTCAGCACCTCACCTGGGGTTTTGCTGACACATCAAGACACCTCCACCCGCCAGCACCTCTCCCAAAGAGGCACAACAGTGTTAAACATTATTTATATTCTTAGAATCCAGAATACTGAAGGCAAAATTAAATCTAGGGAGGAAAAAACTTTTGTTACTTTGGAAGAGTTCTCTGCGATGTGAGTTTTCCAACAAAACTGTGGCCATAACTCCCATCCAGGCCAACATATTGATAACAATACATTAAAAATCAAAGGGATTTTTACATACATCTAGTATACGCATGAATATATGAAATCTATGCATTATCAGTCTGTGGAGTAGAATTCTTTAAAATAAAAGGTTGCTCTCGTAAAAAAAAAAATAATTCAGGAAGTAGTTGAAATACAACATTATCAACAATTCATGCAACTATAACAATATCCAACTATGGCCTGGGCTGGAAGAGAAATTAGAAGATGATCGAGTTCCAGCTCTCTTCAAATTTAATATTTTGTATCAACTCACTAAAATACTTCAGGTTGCTCTTTTCCCTTAACAATTCCACTGTTAATAAATTGGTAAATTCTTATTTTGTTAGGAATTTCAAACTGGTCTCCAAAAAATCTCACATTCCAGTAAACACGGTAAGCCTTTGTGAGAGCTCATTATTTAGAAATTTTTTATTTCCCTTCAGGAAAGCAAGTGGTGGTGGGAATATTCCTTAAAAAGAGAGGAAAACTTTAAATCGAGGAGGAAGTGAACACATCATAAAGGACATTTGAACACTCATTCCCGCACAACACTGTCCACAAAAAAACCAAAAGCATTTGCCCCTTTTCCAGGCATAATAATCTATTGCTCAGTTGGTTTCAGGCTGCAACAAAGAACTTGGGAAAATAATAATGTCAACCTTGATGTCTCCACTGGGTGGAAAATCATAAAATCATGGAAATCAGACTGTGGGGCAGGGACAAAGTGTTGTTGGCTACTTACCTAGGATTTCAGCACAGGAAAAGAGAAAGAAATGTATGTTCCCCTTTCACTCATCTCAGGAGGAAATAAAAATTGATAAATGGATCTTTTTTAGGACCAGGGAGAAGGATTTTTGGGGTGAGCTGACATTATTCAGCTGCTCCATGAAGGTCGTGGGCATCTCATGGCACTGAGGACGCACTGATTTTCCTACTAGATCCAAGTGGGAGTGAGGGAAGATCAAAGCTCCACTCTCAAGACTACATAGCAGGCAAGGCAGAATGAGCAGGGCACCAAGGAGAATAAAAAGAGCTTTTAAAAAGCTTTTAAAGCTGAAAACTCTGCCAGCCACAATTGTCTTGGCATCACTGGGATAAATCAGAGCAAGTCAAATCCTTCCCTTGGGAGTCCCAGCAAGGTTTATTGATCCAGGCTCTTCTCCATGCTCACATCAGCTGCAGAAAACAGGTTTGGAGAGGTTTCCACTGGGCAATCTCTAAGCATGGAGCAGAGTGAGCCTTCAACACTGAGCCCTGCAGCAAATCCTGCCAATGTGAGGGGGTTATGAGTGGTCTCAGCCAGATCCCCAATCCATCACAAGAGGGGAGATGGTGCCTCCAGGAGAAATGATGGCCAGAAACCATTGGACAGGTTCCTGGTTTCTATTATTCAATAAGCAGAGTGCATGGGATGATGCATCACTCCAAAAAGGTCTCTGAAATGAGGTTTATTATTAACTACTTATCTTGGCACAATCTAATAGCACTTTGTGAGAGGAGAAGAATCCAGGTAGACAAATACAAATTGCAGAGCTGGATGCTGGCAAAGGAGGGGAAGCTCAGGCTGTTGGCAAGCTGCTGATCCAGGGGCTCCTGCCCTGAAATCACGTGAAACAAATCAGCTCCTTCCCTTCCTCTGGGAAACTCGATTTGGGATTAAGAGTGTGGGTGTGGTGGCAGATCCAGAAAGGCTCCTCCAGAGGAGGAATCCGGGGTCTGCAGTGGTTTACAGCTGACTCAGTACCTGGTGAATGCTCCCTAAACATCCCCTCGACTCAGACATGGCCCCACACACACGTTTTTCACACGTGATTTTTTGGGACTCAGATATTTGGTGTCAAAAGAGAAGGGGGGAGACAAATGAGAAGAGGCTGACAGCTAGAAATTATATTAGAGAGTGTGAGACAGAAAAACAGAAAGAAAAAAAAAAAAAGGACAGACCCTGAAAAGACATAAATGGATAGAAAGAGACCATGAAATAAGATATCACAGGGGTAAGTGAGATAAATATACTGTGACTGTGATAAGCACAAGGGAGAGGGAGTGAGGCAGAGAGAAGGACAGGAAAAGATAAATAAGATATAGATAGATATTAGACAGATAAATGATAGTGACAGTGACAGACAATACACAGAAACACAGTGACAGGGACAAATGTTGACAGATAGAAATACATAAATAACAGGTACAGCAAGACAGACAGCTGAGGACAGAGATAAATAAGTGATTGCGAAACAGAACGAAAGAGATGAATTATAGATAAATACATTAGAAGCAGATAAATAAATGATAGATGAGATAAAGAAAACGATAAATGAAAAGGACAGGTAGGTGTTTATAAAAAGAGAGAGAGGAGGAGAGAAAGAAAAAAGGCAGGGTAGGGGAAGGAGAGAAAGAGAGACTGAAAAAAGACAAGAAAAAAGGAAAGAAGGAAGACAAGAAAGAAGGATTAATAAAAAGACAGAGAGACACATTTTGCCATAGTGGTAACAGAACCTAGAGTGTGCTGTCCTTGGCTTGGGAAGATCCTGGTTTGGAAGATATGAATTATGCAATTTGCAAGCAAGCTGGTATTTCTCTTGCTTGGCAGAGGGGAGAAATCTGGGAAGGCAAATGAAAGCCTCAGTATCTACAAAGGGTATGAAAAATAACTTCAGCCAAAAGGTCAGGCATGCCAGGACCAGGAGAGGATGAGACCTGCAGAGAGGCACAGGCAGCCAGGAGGAATCCAGGCAGCAGAGACACTCCTGGGATTACTGGGAAAAGGGGGCTGTCAACTCATGCACATCCTCACGACCCAAAGGAACCTGTGTGATGAACACACAGCAGAAAGGAGCAGGAGGAGGAGGAGAGATCCAACCACTTCCAGGTGCACAGAAGGGCCTGGAGCCAGGTGGAGTGGTGGGAAGGCTCTCCAGATTCCAGACTTTCTACAAAGACACCCTTCATGAGCACAGAGCTGCCTCAGGTTGGCGTGACCCCCTCGGGCAAGGGCTGCTGGAACAAAGAAGGATCACAGCAGGAAGAGATGGATCCCATCTCTTCTTCCTTGATGCTCTTCTCTGCCACCGTGTTCTGTGGCAAAAAACAGTTCCTGAGAGGCAAGGCTTGATCTCAGTTAAAAGGCCAAAAGAGCTACAGGGAAATAGAAAAAGCAAAGGGAGAATTCGGGGTGTTGGTTTCTTTTGGCTGGGGTTGAAAGGAAAGGCAACCCAGGAGAGGACATGCAACGCACCAAGACAGACACAAAGGAAACAGAAAGGGGAAAAAAATGGCCTAGTTCAATCCCCAAACCAGGTCACTTGCTGATTCTCACCTGTGATGTGCTCACCTGATCTACAAGCCATGTCCACGTCCTTCTCGAAATCGGTCTGAAAGACAGAGAACACAGAGGATGTGGTCAAAAGGGGGTGGTGAAGGACAGGAAAACTTGGAAAATGCAAAGCCTCCACTTTAATTAGTGAGGTGGGCACAGCCTTTGCCAGGAGAGTGGAGGAGAGAGGTTTTGCTTGGATTTTCATACATAAAAAACACACTACATTTTTCCACCTGTTGGCTTTTGAGTTTTATCACTGATAAAGTTGGAACATTGCTTTTCAACACAGGTTTATCTGCTCATCCATTCACTTATTCCTGGGCTGCAGATTAAAATATGTTGCTGGAACATATTTATGTGCACTCCTTAAAAAAAAAAAGGGAACAGGCTCCTGGCTCAAATTATTTTGGATGTTTCACTACACACATAATTTTAAGTGGATTCCCCACCCTTTATTAAAGAGATCTGGGGATCCTGCTGGGAATGCTCCACCACCACTGGTCTTTCTTGTGATCTGTCACCAAGTCACATGAAGTGGGAACAAGTCTCTGCTTCTGAAACTCTTAACATATAAAATCAATGGCTCCCACAGGCACAAAGGCTGAATAACTTTTTCAAGTGGTTTGTGCAGCCAAAGGGAACTCCTTTCTTCTCCCACAGGAGTTAATCCCTTTTCTAAAGCTTTGAGCAGATAACATTTCAAAGAACTGGATAAACTGAGTCACAGCAGGCCATGAGCTTTCATGGAGTAATGGGGAAGCTGCAGACTGGCAAAAGGTAGAAGAGTTCACTGATTATTCCTGGTACCATTTCAGAAAGACACTTAACATAATTGTATTAATGTCATGAAATGAAATCCATTTGAATACTGAGAAGAATGTGGGAAAAATCCCCATCCTCCTGGGATAAACACTTTAATATTAGTAGGTTGAGAGCCAAGAGTTTTTCAACTAGCTCAGCCTTCTTGATGTTAATTTCCCAGTAAATTCTTTGGGATATCAAACAAATCTGAAAAGAACAGAATAGAAACACGTCTGAACTAACATTTGAATGGGCAAATGGGATGACACAGAAAAATATAATCTCATTTTCATGATAGGAGTTCCAGAAAAATGCAGTTGGACAGCCTGCACTAGTTCTGCTGATAAATAAATGAAAAGACAGGTTTATATTTAATACCAGTCAACAGGATTTTGTGGGGAAAACAGTTCTACTCAGCTAATCTCTTTTTCACTAGTTGGGCAGATTTGGAGATAAACAGAAAAGGTAACAGCAAAAATGCCATCCTGCAAAAACTTCTGATTCCTTTGGTGATTTTACAATGAAATAACATTATATCCCTCTAAAAATACCAGTGAGGAGTCATCACTCACAGCCAGAATGCAACATTGCTAAAAAACTTGTAGCTGAAAAAACAGAAATTTTGAAAGGTGGCTGATAAAGAATAGAAATATGGAGTTGTACAGAGATGCAAAACCCTGAAACTTGGGGCGGCGACAACAGACTGACAAATACAGGATCCACTTTTTTTTCAGGATGCTGAGAATCTGGAGGGGGTTACATAAATAATTTGAAGGCATGTGATTTACAGAGGGAGAATAAAAAAGCTCTGGGTGTAAACTCATGGAAAAAAAGATTGAGACTGAGTGTGATTATGGTGTCTGTTACTGAAGAAACCAAAGCACCAGGCTTGCAAGGGACCCTCTAATTACCCACAATTAGGCAGAGAACCTGCCTGAAAATGAGAAAGCTCCACATTTAAATGAGAAATGAGGCACCTGTTTTTAGTAAACACCACTGAGGTGTGGGGGAATTAAACCTCTGCTGATGTCTTGACTCCAAGATTGTGAAATGAGGCCTTGTACCCAGGCAGAAACTGCTCAGCAGGAAGTGACTGGAAAGAAAACATCACTGGGTTGTGCTGTAGTTCTAATATTAACCAAGAGTTTCTGGAAGTTGCTCAAATCCTCTGATTCTCCTGATATCTTTATCTTAACCTCCAAAGCTAAATGTTTCTTGTATCGACTACATCATAACAGTGGAGCAGATGAGGGCAAAGCCCACAGTTTATTCCTTTACTGTTTGCAAAGGACTTTCACAACAGGACCACAAATTACAGAGCTTAAACTATTCCCAGTGAAGCAAAGTGTGCTTTTGAGAGAAAAAAAAAAATTCCCTCTGAGACAGCATTTTTATGATAACAACCCAACAGATTGTGATTAAATCAGTATTAAACTACTGCTTTCTAGCTCCAGCCAGGACAAGGCAGCTTGATGGGGATGAAAAGGTGTGGAAGAGTTGGGAGGTGTATTTTGGTTCTTTATTTTTCTGGGAAAGAAAGGATCCTGGTGTGCAAGTTTGAGAACCTTAAAATTGCAATGCAACACCCCAGATTTGTGTGACAAAATCAGTTTTAAGTGCTGTGTTTGCTCAAGCAAAAGTTTGAAGGAAATAAGAATGATGAATTCAGCATCTGTGATGGACAGAACCCTCTGCTCATCAGTTATGAGTTAAAAATTCCCATAAACCCCCCACTAAAGGGGAAGTGGAGATTTCCCTACCATTAGCTGAGCATGTCCGTTCTGAAACGACCCCCCTGAGTCTCCATTCCCTTCCTCCTGACGATCCACAACCCGGCACTTCACAGCATCCTGGACCTGCAGGGACAGATTGGCAAAGCTCAGAGTCAGACTCACCAAACCACACTCAATTCTGATGAAATCCAAAATAAAAACAGCCCTTGTTCGATCCAAAGGACACAGACCCTGCTTTAGCAGCACCCAGGCATTTCTTTTACATCGTTTATGTGTTAATATTTCACACACTGAAGAGCAGCCCTGAGGTTTTCCAGCAATCCTGGGTCATTGTCTAGGTCGCTCCTATTTGCTTAGTTTACACAGTCAGGAATGAAAATGCCCTTTATTTTGCAGCTTGCGATATGTTTACAATGGATGCACCCACATTAATCATTGTACTGATGTCTGCAAAGTCTGATTATGATCCTGTAATATAAATCTGATCCCAAACTCACTGAAATAATAGGGAAAAAAAATCCCAGTGACTGCAGTGGGAGTTGAGTCAGACTCATATTCATAATGCAATTAGTGGAAGGAGTCTCAGCCAAGCCAGTGCTGTAATTCCATTGATTTCATTGGCCTGACATAAGAAATTAATCTGTTTTACTTAATTTAAAGGGACTGTAAGAAGATAAAATGAATATTGAAAAAAAGCCCCTTCCTGTCTCTGTTATTAATAGTCTCTCCACTCTGTAGGATGAAAAGAATGAAAGAAACATAAAAGATTCATCCTTTTCTTCCCTGATATAATTCACCATTTTAAATCTCCACAGGGAGGCTGAAGAGAATTTCCTCAATTTCCTTGCCTGATTATTGCTGGCTGCACTTCCTAGCTGGAATATCAAGGTGTTAATGTCAGCACAGATTTCATCCTGCAAATCTCAGCGCATCCTGAAATCACACAAATGACTTCTTTATTGCGGATTTTTGGGGGTGGGGTGTGAACATTCTGGAAATGGGAATTTTGGTGGCAAACAAGCAAAGCCTGACATGTTACCCCATCCCAGGCTGCCCACCAAACTCCACCCTGATTCACCCCTCCTTCCCTCTCACCGAAAATGTCACGGTCACCTTTGTGGTCAAAAGGCAAAAATTTGTGTGGTTAGAGAGGTTACCAGAAGGCTGGCTGGGCACTTTCCCAGGTGGTTTTTATGGGAAATAATGTTGGTTATGTAACAGACAACGACTCCTGCCTCTCACCTCCCGCCTGAGGATGCAGTGGACCATGACGATGACAAATCCCTCCAAGGAGTCGAAGACGGCAAAGAGGATTTGGAAAAGCGCGGAGCGCCGGTCGGTGATGGCCAGGACTGCAGACATCCAGGTGAGAGCCAGCAGGGGCAGGACCACACAGGAGCTCCAGAGGGATGCCCTGTCAAGGGAGAGGGAAAGAGAGCTCAGCTCCACCTCACCCACTTCCAGGTGGGGCTGTAGCTCAGCCTCCCCATCCCACCAGGCTGCAGAGGGTTTCTCCAGCCAACATCTCCGTGCGGGAGACCTTTCCTGAGCCCCAGGAAAGCAAGAAGAGGCTTTGCACACTCAAGCTACCCAAACAGGGGGGACAGCTTCCCAACGGTGCAGTCATGCATAAAACTGGAGGTGGGGGAGGAAGGATGAGGATCCCTCCCTCCCCCTTGCACGCCCTTCCCGCTCTGCCCCTAATTCGCCACCACGGCTTTTCCCAAGGGAAGGAGACAGAATACAATCACTGCAGGTTGCCAAGGGGAAGGGAACAGTTGCAGCAGAGACTGGTCTGTCACGATGGCTGTCGGGTCACAGACACTCGGACTTCCACAGCACATGGAAGACACCAACACTGGGACGTGTCACGCCTTGGAGTGACTCAAACGCACAGGCAGAGAGCTGATGTGCAGACTCAAATATCTCTGTTTCTCCTTTAATCTACAGGTGATGGTCCCCCAGGACCCTCAGAACTAAAACCTGGCCTGATTTCCCCGTGGTCAGAAAATTTTCAGCTTTCTTGCGCGATCTCCGCAGCTGATACTTTGGAGAAAAAAAAAAAAAAAAAAAAAAAGCTTTTTGTTCTGTGTTTCACAATTCTTGTAAGTTTACTCCTATGTGGACATTAACTTGAGAGTCAAGCCACATCTCCATTCACAAGACAGAAAACTGGACAAAGCAAGTTTTCTGTGAGGCTGTCCCAGGAATCTCCACTTGAGCTGTGAATGATGGCCCTGCAAACGGGAAAGCTGCTCTTTTCCCAAGGACTCTTTAGGCATCCACCTCTCCAACCAAAAAAAAAAAAAAAATACCAAACAATTTTAACAGCTGACTAGGGAGATTTTAAGCTGTCACTCATCCCATCTATTTGGCACCAAGAATATGAGGAGAATTTCTCTGTGGGCTTGTACTAACAAACCAGAGAAGACCTCGAATAACAAGTGGAGCTATGAGAAAACCTCCAAATACAAACAAATACAGGCAAGACAAGAAATTACAGGACAGATACCATGAAACACGTTTTGCAGTACTTACATGGGACTTGCTCAGCATTTCCTGATCTATGACCAAGGGTTTAATGTTTACTTGCTGGTTCCCTCACAGACCTCAGTGAGGTTTTACCTGAACAAAGCTGGAGCTTGGATACAGGTTTAGACATCAGGATAGAATGCCCTGGCTTCATTAAGGGTTTTTCAAGGATTGTTACATCAGTTCTGCAATGACCACACACTGAAGTGACAGTTTATTTTTATAGTCAGAATGAGACCCTGTTTGCAAATATTCCTACAGCCTGTCCACACTTGGATCTGTTCCTTCATGCTATTATTAGGGAATTTAATTTACTTAAGGGAGCAGGGAAATGGAATTATTTTTCTTTTTAATTAGAACAAGCATTATGAGACCTCTGTGCAAGGTAAAGGCTGTGACATAACCTGATACCTTGTAATTTTATCTTGGATGGCAAATGCTGTCCTTTAATGCCCAAGATGAACTATGATTTCAAAGTATTGTTTAAAAATACCCAAAAAACCAGCAGACAGCCCTCAACCAAACAACTCCTAAAGAGAAATTACTTATTCCATAATAAAAATACTTATTTCTCTGAAATTTGCCTCATCACACTGAAATCTCTCTTTTCTGGCATTTGCGGTGGTGCCTTCATAAATCTGGCTAAGCAGCAAGTGCATGAAATAAAAAAATCAGAGAGGCAGAAAAGCTGAATGGAAAGATAATATTTGGTTGATAAAGAACCTCTCTACACATCTTCCATGCAAGTATCAGCCAACACAACATGGCTGAGTAGATGAAATAATTTCAGCAGCAAGGGGAATCCATAAAATTCAATAAAAGCTGCTAGAAAAGGTAAGTAAGAGACAAGTCTGCTTCCTGGAATTCTCTGGTGTTCCAGAACACTCTTGGTACATCCATTCTGTGGATGTTACTGCTACCAATGTGCAACAGGAAACCTGGCAATGGATCTGAGCCAGGTCTGGACCAAACTTCTAAATCTGGGTGGGTTTTCCATTCCTGAAAAGAACTGCAGACTCATAATGACAATGATCTGGATCCAAGATTTAGATGTAGATTTGGGGTTGTAAGGGGTGCTACTGAGAAGGTAAATTATAAGTTATGTTTCTCTTCAGCAAATGGTCAGCTTTGAATCCCCTGGCTTCAAATCCTGCTTTAAGAATGAATTGAGTCAATTTGCTCTGCCCTTCCAAGCAGGTGATGAAAACATCATCTGCCCTTCCAGCTCAGCTGATGACCACATATCCAGCTGGATCAAATAAGGATTTTCCCAAGTCGTGCAGACTTATACCAGCTCAGAGCTCTGCTCTCTTTGTGATTAACCTTCCAGATGCCTCTTCAACAGCATTCATCCCTTACAAAACTGATGGAAATTCTGCTTGCTACTTAAATGCATAATCTTTATTTTTAGGCAGCAGGTGGCAACAGGTCACAGGAAATGGAACTCACTCTAATTTCACCTGCAGGGCTCTGCTTCGATTTTTGAAATATTAAACTCCGAATTAAAAGCTCCACTAAAGAAATCTGGTAGAGACTGAAATTTCAGGAGAAAACTCACAGGGAGACAAGTGGGTTTTCTGTAAGACTGCCCTTAATTCTACTTGCTGTGAGCTGAATTCATGGCAGGACTCATACTTCTACCACCTTCCCACCTGTACCTTCTTTTAAAAGGCCCAGTGAATTCTTAAGAGATCCCAGAATCACTTGGAGGACCTAAGAAATATCACATTAGGGTGCTTATTACAAGATGTGATATGAAATGATCAATTGTTATACAATGACATTGTGACCACCTAATGGCTTTTCATGGATTAACCATGATCAATAAATCCATGATTTTTATTGCTTGGGACAAAGGAATTAGCTGGCAGATCCTCTTATTTATCCCATTTATGACAGCCCTCAGGACAAGTGACAGCAGCATCCCATCTGAGGCTGGAAAAGACCTCCAAGATCGAGTCCAAAACGCTTCCCAGCACTGCAAAACCCAGCACTAACCCATGTTCCCAACTGCCACATTTACACAGCTTTTAAATCCTTCCAGGGATGGGCACTCCACCATTTCCCTGCACAGCCTGTGCCAATGCTTGATCAACCTTTCAGTGAAGAAATTTTCCCCAATATCCACCCTGAATTTCCCCTGGTGCAACCTGGGGCAATTTCCTTTCATTCTGTTGCTTGATAGGAGAAGAGACCAACCCCAGCCTGGCTCCAATCTCCCTTCAGGGAGTGATAAAAGATCCTCCCAATCCTCCTTTTTGTCCAGGATAAACCATCCCAGCTCCCTCAGCCACTGCTAATGTGCTCTAAAACATGGGATCTACTATGGGAAAGACTCAGCCTTATGAAAGCACACACCAGACCCTGCTCTGGTAGCAAGGATTTGGCCAAAATGACAAAAATCTATCTGTGGTTTTGTCCTTTATGTAGCTGGAAGCATGGAGAGTCTTTGTCTTTGCAAAAGAAGCAGAATAAATGGATTGCACTTAGAGGAAAGCAATGGAAAGAGCAAAAAGAATGGGTTTGGAGATAAAGATCTACATGAAGAAAGATGAAGAGTCCTGCACCATGAGAAATGGCAATGCAGGGGGACACACAGGACATGCCAATAAAGATGTAAAGGGCCATTAAAAGGGGCAAAGTGATCAATTCTTTTCATTACTCAAACCTGACAGAGCAGCAGCAACTTAAGTTAAAGAAGCAGAAGGAAAAAAAAATCTCTTTATAATTCAAAAACAGCTCCTGGAGAGGAGCTCTGCAAAGGGAATTATTTGCTGGGTTCAACACATAATGGATGGCTCCTTACACACCAGCAGTTCTGCTGCAGAAAAATCACAGTGCAGGGATGTGCTTTATTTATTCTCTCATGCTCCTCTGCTCCTCTGACTTGTATTCACAGAATTACAGAATTATGGAATGGTCTGGGCTGGAAGGGACCTTAAAAATTATCTAATTCCACCCCACTGCCATGAGCTGGGAGACTTTTCACTAGACCAGGCTGTTCACAGCTCCATCCAATCTTGCTTTAAACACTTTTTGAACACTTACAACTGCTCCTCCCAAAAGCAAGAGTGTTGTCCCAGTTCTAGGGACACTTCCAGAGCAAATCCCTGTAACTCAATGCCCATATAACCAAGAACTGTAACTAGAAAAGACAGGAAATTCTGCTTGCTCTTCCCATGCACAGGCAAAAAAAGAAACACCTGCTGTGATTTCTATTTTCCCCTAAAAGATTATTCTACTCCCAATATAAATAATGCTGCAATAAAAACAATAAAATTAAGAGAACAGGAAATCAAATGCCTCTAAACTGCCCTGAGCAGGCTGGTCTTGTGGAAAGTGTTCATAGTGGGGGGTTTGGAATGAGAAGAACTCTGGGGTCCCTCCCAACCCAAACCATTCTGTGATGATTTTATGTCACATGAGACAGGCAGGTGATGAGGCAGCTGTGACCAGACTGCTTCATTACTCACCTTTAATTAAGGAAGGTGTTCTCTGAGAGTCCCATAAGGACTTGCAGGATCCAGGTATTATCCCCAGGTAAGGACAGGACTTTAAATTCCTTGAGCCATGAGGACAACACTCTCCTGAGGAACAGTCTCCTTCCTAGACCAGCCATGCATGGAAGCACTGACTTACATTAATACTGGAATTACTATACAGGCAGAAAATTTGACATCCAAAACTCCCCCAAAAGGATACTGAGCCAAGAAAAAGGGCAAAACCCTTAGATGGGAGATTTGATGAGTGAATTCCTAAGGATGTAAGAGGAATGATGATGATAAGGGTCATGAGGAACCCCTGATATTGGCTCTTGGGTAGTGTGCCTGGAAAAATACACAATGCCAGGGTTTTAGTCTTGGGCCAATCTCTTCCCACTGGTCAGAGCCTGAGAGTCCAGATTTCCAATGAGCTGTCTGGCAAGAATTCAAAAAATCATGGAATGGTTTGGGTTGGAAGGGACCTTAAATATCATTAATTTCAACCCCCTGCCACGGGCAGGGACACCTTCCACTAGACCAGGTTGCTCAGAGCTCTGTCCAACCTAGCCTTGGACACTTTAAGGGATGGGATATCAACTTCCTTCCTTCCATCCATCCATCCATCCATCCATCCATCCATCCATCCATCCATCCATTCCATCCATCCATCCATCCATCCATCCATCCATCCATCCATCCATCCATCATCCATCCATCCCTCAGCACTCTCTGGTATCTGCAGTGGATTCCCTCATTCACAGGAAGCACCAAGAAAAGCCAAGTCCCTGAAACACATCTTCCATCTCAGATAAAATAATTTCCACAGGTAGCAAAGACAAATTAATTACAAGGCAACATTTCACAGGCTGAGGGTGCCCTACAGACAGCAATAAATGGGAGGAAATGTGGGAACAGAGGTTTTCCAGTGGCAAAACCTGCCCAGGATCTTCTTCAGCACAGCCTAAAGGCAAGGATTTATTTAACTCACACTTGTCAAGTCCATCTAACCCTTATCAGGTCACAGACATCCAAAGATTTCCGTTTATCATTCCCCAGGTCAAGAAATCACACAATTTCCAGCACTTATTTTCCCACTTCTGTCACTTTTCTCTCTCAACAGTTCACTCTGTTTTCCCTCCTTTACACATCCCCTTCTCCAACCACGGATGTCACCACAAAGATTTCCAAAAGCCAAGAAAAATGGTCCAAAGGATCTATTTGTCACTCCATGCTATCCCAGAAATAAACCTCTGGAATCCATGGGAGGGAAGCTGGGGAAGGCATGAGCAACCCCAGCAGGAACAATGCAGGAACACCCTTGTGCTCTGCACTAAAAAATTACGGTTCATTCCAGGTCAGGGAGGAGCCAGGAGTCCTCATGGCATTTAATCCACATTTCAAGACTCCAAAACTGAACAGCAAAGCTGCTGCAACCTCTGGGAGAAGGGAGCCCAGCAGAAGGGGGGCAGTGGCACAAAGCATAATCAGAGTTTTGCAAGAAATGTGGAGGAGGAAAACCAGGAACAGTTCAGGTCCAGAATGAAGTGGATCACAAGGCGAAGTGAGTGAATTTATTTGTGTATTCCTCAGTGTTCCCTTTGCAAGGATAAGAGCATGGGACACTTGAGGACAAACAACAAAATTGATACTGGACACTGTCATCTGAGGTACCTGATCTGCTGGGAAACAAACACTAAAAAATCCTCTTACAAGAACCCTTCAATTTCTATCAATCCACTTAAATTAGAGAAGCAGGATGAATAGGAGATCTGGCCTTCGTATCCCTTTTTTCTCCTGATTTGGAGATGAATCAGAATTTGTGATTTATCACAGACCAACGTCAGAGACTATTGGAGAGGGACTTGAGACTGTTTAACTTTTAAAATTAATTTACTATGAACAGAAAGCCTCTCCTATTTAAGAATCTAATTTATTAATAGTAAATCTTCTGCTGGTTTAACATTGCTCTGCAGTTACAGGAATCCAAAAAGCAGCGAGCTGCTCGTTCCAGGCTAGTGGTACACGTGTCTGGACTGATTCCATCTCAGCTGGGCACTGCTGCAAAAGGTGAGTAAACGACCTTAGCAATGAAAAATAAATCAAGTTTTGTTCAGTTCTCCATTTCACTGAGAAAACCACAGAATCATAAAACGGTTTGGGTAAGAAGGGGCCTTAAAGAACATCTCCTTCCAACCCCCTGCCGTGAGCAGGGACACCTTCCAGGTGCTCTCGAGTTGATTTTCTTTTATCTTTCTACATTTCGAGATCTGGCTCTTGGCTGCCTCTTTTAGTTTAGATTAATTAAAGGTAGAAATTTTCAAACTGCAAATGATCTGAGACTGTTTCCCTCACACGTTTTGCATGTACTTAGGCATCAAAACCAAAGAGTAGCATCACTCGGATTTGATACAGACAATAAAATCTCCAAAAGGGAAGGAAGAAAGACAAACCTTCCCTTATCGCTCTCCCTCCAACCTTAACCTTTGGGAAAAAAGCCAACCACATAGATAGCAACAATTTCTCCAGCAGAAAAAAGCTCTGGCCTTTTTTTTTTTTCTTTTACTTTTAATTTTCTTTAAGCTAACTCCAGCGGCATCTAAGATGAGATCTAACAGCATTTGACTTTTGCAACTCAGAGCTATGAAACGCTTTAAGATTTTGAGAATTAATTCCAAGTGCTTTCAGGGGTCCAAAAGAGGCAGTCAACACTTATCAAATCAGACCTGCACGCCTACAAGGTATTAAACTTAACTTCAGCATTTCATAAGAGGAGAAAAAACCCACTCAGATGGGATTCACCAACTCACTTAAACCACACTCAGTGCTCTGCAGCCTCTGGAGGAAAACACTCAAGCAGGTGCTCAAGTGGATTTTGGAGTCCCTGTCTACCACCAGAATTACTGGGAATCACAGCTTTAAGTCTGGGACTCCAAGAATGGGGCATTAAACAAATTAAACACAGCTTGCAACAAATGCAGAGTCCCTTTGTCTTCCATGGGCTGCTCACATGCTCAAATCTTTAAATCTAGGCATGTCAAAAAGCACTTTTCAGGATCCAGCCCATCAGCTCCAGGGGGGTTGCAGGAGCCCTGCTCTACTCATGGCCCACAGAATGAGGTCAGGGAGAGCTGGGGGATGTTGGGGAGGTGGGGAGAGAAAACAAACACGGGCTGGTGAGTGCAGAGAAATAGAAGAGGGAAATAAAAAAAGGAACTGAAAAGCGAAAATCAAAAGGAAAAGAAAAACAAACAAACAAAAAAAAATTAAAAAGAAGAAAGTGGAAAGAAAGAAAGAAAGAAAGAAAAGAAGTTGAAATTAGAGGAACTAACATGGCGTTACTGGTGGCTGTGGCCGAAACTTCAGCAGAAGAAACTACTCCACACTTGGAACATTTGAGCGTCATGCCGTAAAGGGGCACTGCCATCTGACTGCAATTAAAACCAAAAGACTGAAACAAAACAAAACACTTCGCTCATGAGCACAAACGTCGAAAGGAAAGGGAAAGAGAAGCCAAAAAAAGAAAGGAAGGAGAAAAGGGAACCAACCAACCATACCCAGTTTGGGAAGAGAAATGAAAGACAGGCAGGAATTAAAACTCTCATCTGTACCACTCCAGATGCAGGGAATGGGGGGAATGGACAACTCAGAGATTTGCAGGTGCTGCTGGAGAGGGTGGAACTGTGTTGGTGAAAGTCTTGCCAGATTCAGGGTGTCTCTCTGGCACCCATGGAAGAGAAACCAGTACTGCTCTCCCAGTCTCCACCTCCTTCTTTTTTGTTTGGGTTTTTTGGTTTTCTTTTTGGTTTTTTGGGTTTTTTTGGTTTTTTTTTTGTTTTTGTT
>JANRGV010000001.1:146216397-146252074 GCA_024734035.1 Alethe castanea | reverse complement strand
TCCTTTCCTTTCCTTTCCTTTCCTTTCCTTTCCTTTCCTTTCCTTTCCTTTCCTTTCCTTTCCTTTCCCTTTCCCTTCCCTTTCCCTTCCCTTTCCATTTTTTTCATATTTTTTTCCTTTTTCCTGTCCCTTTCTTCTCTTTCCTTTTCCCTTTCCATTCCTCTTTTTCTCATTTTTTCCCCCACTGGCTCTTGCTCCTCTCCCTGAGCCTCCTTCACATCTCATCTGGATAAATCCTGCATTCCCTGTGGTGCCAGCATCCCACAGAAAGAAACCACACAGGGAAGGACATTTTCAGGAATACAGCTTGGTGCAAGAGACCCTGGGAAAGAGGAAATTTGGCAAAGACTCCGCCAAAAATAGCAACTTGTTCTTTGCAAAACGCTTCTCTCCGACGTGGTAATTATGCAGAAATCCAGAGTGGGGCTGTGAACTTGGCAGCTCCAGGGCCTGGCTCGTTCCAAGGCTGGGTAAAAGCCTCAGTTTGGGCTGGGAATGGGTCTGGACAAGGAGCAGCTACTACAGGTGGCAGCTATGTTGTAATAGTGAAGCCAAAGAGCATCATGAGAGATGCAACTCTGGGAGAGCTGTCAGCAGTCTGAGCAAAGTTAGATGGGATTAGATTGAAAAAATCCCCACCAAAAAAATAAAAATTTTAATCTATTTTTTTTTTATTATTATCAAGACATTTATTCCTAACTGGCCTGTTCCATGTATCTGGTGTGGTACAAGGCTCTGAGGGCTTTCTGCACAAAGGGAATTTAACACTCACAATTCCAAGTAAACCCATTCAAAACCTCTTTCAAAGAATTTTGTACTTCCAGGTCACAGGAGAATCAGGCCATGTGTTAATCATGTTCCACTAGAGAAGATGTTTGCTAATAATTCCCAAGAGCCATTCTTGTTATAAACAGCTAAAGATCCACTCAGAGGCTGAGCTATGGCACCATTAAAAATCCAGCTGTGGAAGCTATAACAGGGTCATAAAAATCCTGACAAAAAATATTTCTTCTTTATTGGGGCTAAATATGATGACTGAGTTGCTCCCAGGGAACAATTTATCTGTCTGTTCTAAATTAGAGAATATCCTGAATTGAAAGGATCCACAAGGATCAAGTCCAGCTCCTGACCTTGCACAGGATCACCCAAAGAGTCACATCATGAACTTGAGAGCATTCTCCGAGCACAGACAAGAATCATTAATAATAATACTAATTATCACTCATAATAATTTTAAAATAATATTGAAAGTTTCACATCCAAGAGGAGAGCAAAGAAAGAAAAAATAATCCTCCCTTCTGCTGAAATTTTCTGCAGCTTCAATGAGCTGCAGCTGAGAGCAGCTGAGAACTTGGCAAAGACGTCTCCAACAACGGCTTAGAGAAATGCAAATGTGCAAAGAGGGGAAAGGGGGGAGAATCAGCCCATGACAAAGTGAATTGTGCTAATTATTTCAGATTATGCTCTTTAAAACATATTTTCGGCTTCTTTCCTCTTACAAGTGCCATTAATCCCAGCTCTACAGCTGAAGTCTAGCAGGATGCTAAATATCCAAAATTCCCTCGCTGTCTTAATAGGCGAGAGTGCTCTTCATTTCTTGTCCTAACCTACTCCAAATGGTTATTATGCATCATTTATCAGCAGTGCATCCTAGCTCAGAGCTGACTACATTTCACTAGCAGTGCAAATTATGCTTCTACACATGTAGGGGGATTTTTTTTTTTTAAACTGTACGGACTACAAATGTGAATGTTGCTCATCCAAAATTCCCTTGGCTAACATGCCCATCTGTCCCAGCTTTTACAAATTTGGGGGGGGAAAAAAATCCCTTTTTATTACCTAGGAAAGCTATTAGTCTGTTACATTTGATATCCCTGATGTTGCTGGAGTCACCAAGGAGGTATAAACACATGCCTGAGCACACCCAGGCTCCTGCAGGCTGTGCTCTGCAGGTATTGTGGTTCTGCTCCTGCTAACACGCACACCCTGGATTTTAATAACACAATTTATTCTCTGTTGTAAGCAAAAGCTTAGGAGGGAAAACTTAAAGGGATGAAGGTGCTGCAACGAGGACGGCTCTTGATGTGCCAGAATAAATCACATCAGGGTGCTTGGTAAGCACCAGAAATCTCTTGCCCGGGGTGAGTTGTGGGACTTCAGTAGTAGAATGAGACATTAATAGAGCTCAGCCACACTCTGTTCTTTCCTTTGCCTCCTCACTCCTCAGCAACTTTTTGTGCCACTGCTCCTTTCAAACACACCCTTGTTATCACTTTGAAAGCCCAGGTTTATAGGTTTGTATTTGTTTTCTACTACAGAATGCATCATTTAAGGCTAATAAATTAAACATATGGCAGAGGCAGAGGGAGAAAAATTAGTTACAAGCATCTGCAGCAGTCTCGCAGTTTATTTGTCTCCAAAAGGCGCTGCTGCCATGGAGACAGGATTTCAGAGTTTGCTCCACTCCAGGTTGCTCTGCAGAATCTTAGAACCATAAAACCACTGAGGCTGAAAAGACCTTGGGGATCATTGAGTCCAACCAGGCCCATCACTAAACCATGGCCCTAAATGCCACTTCTTCATGGGTTTTTGAGTGCTTCCAGGGATGGTGATTCCACCACTTCCCTGGGCAGCCTGTTCCAATGCTTGACCTTTCTTTCAGTGATGAGATTTTCCCTAATATCCCATCTAAACCTCCCCTGGTGCAACTGGAGCTGTTTCCTCTTGTTCTATCACTTTTACCTAGAAGCAGAGCCTCTGGCTGCACCCTCCTGTCAGGGAGCTGTGCAGAGCCACAAGGTCCCTTCTGATGCTCCTTTTGTCCAGGCTGAGCCCCTCCAGCTCCCTCAACCACTCCTGGTGCTTCAGACCCTTCCCCAGCTCCATTCCCTTCTCTGGACATTTTCCAGCACCTCAATGTCCTTCTTGTAGAGAGGAGCCCAAAACTGACCCCACTATTCGAGGTGTGGCCTCAGCAGTGCCCAGCACAGAGGGACAATCCCTGCCCTGATACTGCTGGCCACGGCTCTGCTGATCCAGGCCAGGATTCCCCTGGCTGGTATCATGTACCAACAGAACACATCCAGCACGGAGGGAGACAGACAGAGAGAGAAAAGTAGAAAGCAAGAAACAAACCCAACTCCAGGAGAAACCACCCCTGGAGCACCCTCTGAAACCTGAACTCGACTCCTCTGTTTTCAGGTGCGCTGGGCAGGAGGTTCAACTTATTTCAAACCATTTCAGCCCTTCCTGAAGCCCCTGCAAGGGTTCCAGGCACGCTCCTGAGGAGCAGCAGCCCTTCCTGCAGCCCCCGATCCTCACCCCATCCGAGACACAAGAAGCGCTTGCGGATGATGCGGTTCCGTAACCGGCCCGTCACGGCCATGTAGGACTGCCAGGCCTCGGTCAGCACCCAGCAGAAAGAGGAGAGGAAGAAGAAGTGCAAGAAAGCCGCCACCAGCGTGCAGATCACCTGGAGAGAGGAGGAAAGGAGCACACGTGAGAGGAGCGGCAGGCGGAGAGAGCGGCAGGGAGCAGAGAGAAGGGCGCGGGGAGACGCTTCCAAACCTGGAAGGAAAAGTCATGCAGATCAGGACACAGAAATAATGTCTAAGAGGGGGCAGGCTCCTCCATAAGCTTTGATCTAGCAAAGCTTTAAATTTAAGTACTATGTGGGAATCAGCTGCTCTTAAGCACGAGCTTCAGGATAAGGCAATGGTTAACACTTTAGGAGAATTGTGGAATTATAGAATTGTTTGAGTGGGGAGGGACCTTAAAGATAATTTAATTACAACTCCCCCAAAACCAGCAGGGATACCTTCCACTAGAAGTCTGAGCACACATCCCATCCTGGTGCTTTCTTGGCTTCAGCAGGATATATTTAATTTACAAAACATCCAAACTATTGTCATGATCCTTGCAAGGCAGGAGGGGGGTGGAGTACTTAGTTCACAGTGCACTAATCTCAGCTCAAAAGGTTTGCAAAGCACCACGTCCCTGGCAGCCCAGCCATGGAAATGAAATCTGAGGAAGGCAATTTGGATGGTGCCCCTGCCAGAAAAACAGGGCTGAGTGAAAGAGTTAAGCTGTGAGAGCTGGGTGAAACCATGGCTGCCAGGCGCTGGGAAAGGACTGCAAACATGAGGGCATAGTTGTCCAAGAGCACATAACTACCAGCAGACAGGAGAAAAAAAAATAAAACAAAACAAAACAAAACAAAAAAATCCAAAGAAAAACCCCCTAGATTAGAAAGAATTTCATAATGGTGAGCTCTACTACTTGGTGGGGAAATCTCACAAGGGAAATGCAGGCAGCTTAAGCCATTTAAAATTAAACTGGGGAAAGAACTGGCAAATGCATTATGAAGAACAATCCCGGAGTGCCAGGGAGATGGACTGGAAAGCTGACAAGCTCGTCTTTGTTTTAACTCAGCAAGGCCAAATCTTTCACTGGTGCAAATTGGTGCCGCTCTGTTTCACTCAGCCAGTTTTCCCCCCATCTATGAGCTGAAAACTGTGAATCAATGTACTCAAGAAGAAAGTGATGGGACGAAACTCCAGTGGCTCCCGAGGAGAAGAGAGAGCAAATAGATTTTAAAAGTGACTCTGGATGAAAAAAAAATTGAAAAAAAAAAAAGGCTTCAGGCATTTGGGAAAGGGGGAGGTTTGTAATCAAGAATTTCTTTGCTTTGAGTTATATGGGGAAACATGGACTTGGCTTTACGGTCAATGAACCTTTCTCTTTTGTCTCTTTTTTCAACCAGCAGCATCTTTCAAGCCAGAGCTCTCAAGCCCAGAGTGGCTTTTATCATGATTTTATCGGATTGCTCTCGATTCATCCACTGGCACCACCCGACGTTATCAGAGGCTGTGAATAAAACAAGACCGTGTGTTCTCTGAGATAGGAACTGTCTTTTTTGTTCCAGATTTGCATTTGACACCAAATCCCTCCATATTCTGCTTAAAAGTGGATTTGGGATGACAGTTCAGTACAAATAACACAGTTCAATATGATAATGCCCAGTAATTTTCACATTTTACAAGAATCCTAAAAAAAGTGGTTCCTATTCATCAGCTTACAAACTCTATATGAAACAGCTACAAACAGAGGATGCTTTCTGGAATGGATTTTGAGAGATTGTTATTTTAGAACCTTTTCTTTTTTGATATCAGGTACAACACTGTTCACATTGCCTTTTTGATTTTGTTTCAAACCAACACAGTTCTTCCTTGCAAAGGGGAGACAAAAGCTTTGCTTTACAATTTTACACCACGAGATACATTTAGGTTTGTTTGTTGGTTTCTTTTTTTCTCAAATGAGTAGCTTTGATAGAAAGGAAAGAAGAGAGGAGGGGAAGACAAGAGAAATATGCACATCTCAGCTGGACCAGGATGAACTCATCGCCTCAAATGAACTTGGCCAACTGACAGGCAAGCAAATATTTGCTTCTGCAACCTCTGCTGCAGGTTTTCCCTTCCTTGTGGGGAAAGCCAAACATCCCCATGAAGGGCTAAGCACAGGGATGTGATGTCCCAAGATCCATCAGAGCTTGTCAATCTGTCAAGGCCATTAGATCTTGTTTTCATTTAAGAGGAGAAATCTGTTCCAGCACAAGCCTCGGAGACACGGCCACTTCCTGCAGCATCCCTTTCCTTTGTATCCCTGGATTGCTGACTGTAATTTTTTTTAGCCTTTTCCCAGGCCTTTCATCTTCAAAAAGCTTAGCAAATCCAGGCATGGAATCTCGCCTTTGAGGTTACACAGATGGAAATCCAGGGAGAATTTGACATTTCCAGGGAAGCCGACACCGCAGAAATCTCCCAGAGAAGCCGCAATTATAAATCAATCACCAACATTTTAGGGCGCTCTATTATCGATAATTGAATGTGAATAAAATCTTAATTTACGCTCCTTCGTCTCTCCTCTGTATGGTTTTCTTTCTCTGTTGCCTGCCAGAGACTGTTTACTAGATGGCTGAGAGGAAATCCAAGAATAACCTTTCTATTTCTGGGGTTTCATGCATATGGATGTGCAAAGAGCTAATCTGCCTCCTGCCATCGCTGCTGGGAGCTTCAAATCCCCACCAACAGCTCCCACAGTGAACTCCCAGAGTCACGGGACAGAACAACCACCAGGGAGAACCTGGGCTCATAACTGGGCTCTGGTGGGGGTGGGAGAGGAGGAACTCATCCAACTCATCCTGAAGAAGAACCACCAAAGAGGAGGTCCAGCCGTGGCTTGTCCTGTTGAGCATCCCTCAGCGTTTCGTTCCATGGAAAGAAGCTTCCAGAACATGTTTGGTGTGGCAGAAAACACAACCAAGGAAAGCAGGAGCTTGGGTCACCCTCTCTCCACCTCTTGCCAACCATGCTGGCAATGGAAGACAGCTCTGCTTTGGGAAGGGAGCTTCTGAAGGGCACCTTGTAGCAGGAGCAGAGTTGGCTGCTTGTTTCCATGCTTCTCTACACACACAGGGCTCCAGCAGCTGGAAAGCTTTTCCTAAAACAGCCTAACCCCAACCCAAAGTGAGTCCCTGATTCATGAAACCCTTCAGCTCCTCTGCAGGAATCACAAAATCATAGAATGGGCTGAGTTTTGGGAGGGACCTTAAAGATCATCTCATTCCAGCCCCCTGCCATGGGCAGGAAGATTTTCTCTTTGCTCACAGCTCTGTCCAATCTTAACTTGAACACTTCCAGTGTTGGAGCATCCACAATTTCTCTCGGCAACCTGTTCCAGTGCCTTACCACCCTCATGAGGAAGAATTTTTGTGATATGCTTTCAATAGTGACACCATGCTCATGCTGCCAAAGCAGGGGCTCAAAAAACCCAGCTGGTCACTGGATCCTGTTAAGCAATAACTAATTTTTGACTTCTGATTGTGATTTTGGCAGTGGAAAGAGTGGAGGAGGCATCTTGCCTCACGTTTTTTGGCTCAACAGAGTTATGATGGTTGGAGCATTTGGGAAGAGGGGAAAATTTACAAGAGGAAAATACTAATGGTGAGCAGTGATTTGTCATGCCAGACGTCAACAGGGAACCTGAAAGGGCTGGAGCTGGAAAAAAGTCATGGAGGCAACACATGCCTCTCCAGCTGGGTCTGTGGGAAGAGAGCAACCAGTGCTCATGGCTTGGAAAACCATGCTGGGTCTTGCCTGGATTGCTGGAGTCGCTCTGGGATCTGCTCCGAGCCCCTCGTGGCCCTGCAGTGCTCACAGTGCATCTGGCAAAGCATCCCCAAAAGGCTGGACAGTTTTGTGCCTGTGTTCATTAACATCTGCTAAGTACTTCCAGCTCAGAATACAAAAACTGCTGGAGAAATAAATGTAAAGCTGAGAGGTTGTTTGTTTGGGGTTTTTTTTAAAGCCTTTTCTCAATCTGTCTTTGTAATTTTTTTGAAAATAAAATGGTTAAAGCCTTGCAAATCACCACTCCTCTTCACCGTGCCATGTGCCAGCTACTCTAGGCAGATATTCAAAAATATCACATTGGTTTTAATCAAAGCCCTGAGGATGCTGACAAATTATCAAAGAGAGAGCGAGAGAGAAAATTGAAATCTGCCATTTAGCCGTGTCTTTGACATGTCGCTAATTAACAGATGGAGGAAAAATGAGGAAGTGCTGCCTGAATGGATCATTTCAGTGCTAAATCAGGGGGAAAGCAAACAAATAAACAAAGGCCCAGCGGATCCCTTACCTTATTGCGGGTCTGGGTCTGCCCGATCAGGATGAGGGCGTTGGAGGAGATGATGGAGAGGCAGAAGTTGATGAGGATGACGGAGCGCTCCGAGCGGATGTACCTGCAGTGAGAGAAGAGGGGAGGGGGACCCACCCTGTCACAGCCTGCCCTGGGTCACCTCTGAAAAGCAGCAATCCAGGCCAGGCTCTACAGAACTGCCAATTTCCTGCAGGTTTTATGTGCTAGCCAGGCAAGAACGAGGGGGGAAGGAAGGAAGGGGGAGAAGATGTCTCCATCATCCCCCATCAATGCTGGAGTTAGGAGCCAACAAACGAGGGGCCAGCCTAGTCTGAGCCCCTCCTAAAACAGTAGAGTGCTGCAAATCTTCTTCAGCTCTGCCTACTTGAAACTTGGGGCTTGAAAAGGAGCTTGAAAGAAAACAAACAGGCAGCACACGGAAAAGATTCCCAACCAAGAGCCACAGGCATGCTGGCGATGGAAGCAGATTACAGACACATGCACCTTGACAACAAAGTGTGTGTGATTCAGCATTCCCCTTCCTTCAGCCTAACAACCCCTCCTGGGGTGAGAAGCATTGAGAAGCATTTCTGGCTTTTTTTTCCCTTTAAATTTTTTTTTCTTTTTTTTTTTTTTTGTACCACTTCTCCAAACCAGGCCAAATACATAACTGCAGCTGTGGGTTTGGGACATCAGGGACAGCAGTTAGGGAGCTGTTGCCTTCAGCACCTTGCAGGAGCCAGCTATTTGTCATTTCTGATTTGCAGCACAGCACCAGGCTCGCTGCCGAGGTAAGTGCACCACAATTAATTCAAACCACTGGCTACGGAGGGGAATTTCTTTGAAGGCACTTTTATGTACCCAATAAAATGAAAAGGAAACTGCAAAGGTGCAAATCGTCCAGGACTGACTCAAGATCTGACCACACCAACATTCACACATGTGAATTATCTCAGAGATGCTGCAAGTGCCCTGTCTGAATGCCAGATGAGTGAAGAGGAGATGCTGATGCTTATATAAATTAGAAACAGATGTATTAATCAATCAGCTCATCCCTGGAGGCTAATGCAGGATTATTTCCTATATTCCAGCACATCAACTATTTATGTTGGGAATTTAATTTCATTAATTAATTTTAGTGAGAGTGAGTTGGTCGTGCCTTGGCTGCAGAGTTTTGAGCTTCTGATGAGGAGGGCAGGACAGGTTTACTGCACATGTGTGCTCTGCCAAGGGTTAATCTGTGCTTTAGACCTAAGGGAGGCTGTAAAACTCTGTTTTTTCAACGTCCCCTTGAGCTGTACCTTCAGACAAACATGAAGGGTGAAGACATGCTTTCCTGGATGGAAAAAAAACAAAAAACAAAACAAAAAAAAAAACCAAACAAAAACCAAACAAACAAAAAACACCACCAAAAACAATTACAAAAAAAAAAAAAAACCAAAAGTAGCTTGAACTCCTACTTAATCTGTTGGAAGTCTGGTTTATAGCAAGCTCTCCCTGAAATTCTCCCAGCCCCAGAACAGGCTGCAAAATGTAGAATCCCAGCTCAGTATGAAACTGGGTTGACAGGCTGCAAAATGAGCTTCTGGTTCTTTCCACAGCCAAGCTGAGCCCAAATTTCCTGATTTCACTGGGCTCCAAACAATGCTGGGCACCACCTGGACCCTGCTCCATTTGTGACTGGAGGGTACTGAGACCTCAATCTTTCTATGCTTTGACTGTGTGAAGTAAAACATCAAATTTCCAGTCAGTAGTTTCTATGGGGTAGAAAAGGAGATTTGAGCTCTGTCCTGGTGGGAAGGAGATGCAATAAATCTGTGTAGCAACATTGTGATCCCACTGCTGTTACCACAAACTTCTCAAGCCTCCACTGGTCAGAAAAAAGGTAAGAAATGAGTTAACCATAAATCTGTATTTTAATGTAAGGGGAGATAATCCAGCTGTCTTAAGACTTTTTCCCTCTTAAGCCCCCTTAAACCAACTCTCCTTTTTCCCTGATTCCCTTCACACCCTGAGAATTTATCTTGTTCTCCAGATCTCTGAACCTCCAAAGAACAAGATGGGGATTGGCAACGAACAGAATCAGAATAATTTAGGTTGGGGAAAAAAAAAAGTCTCAAGTTCCCAATCCAATGCCATGCCCAAAAAAAGGACTGATTTCCAAGTCAGATCAGGTTTCTCAGGGTCTCGTCTGATTGAGATTTGAAAATCACCAGGAACAGAAATGCTACCACTTCTCTTGGCTGACTTATTACAGCACTAAACTGCTTAACTTAACTGCTCTTGTGGTGAAGGATTATTTTGCTTTATATCCAGCTGGGTCTTTTCCTGCTGCAGCTGGTGCCTCTAGACCTTTCCCTGCCTACCTCTGCAAGTTGTTTGGCTTCTCCATGACTGCTCTTTAACAGCCTCCTCTTCTCCTGGTTTGCTCCCTTTGCCTCCTTTGACATTCCCCAGCTCCCTCAGCATCCACTGGACTTGCTGCAATGTGCTGGAATCTCTGGAACTGGGGGGGATCCAATACTGGGCACCTTCTCCAGGTGTGGCCTCAGGAGTGTCAGACATTGTCCAGGTTGTTAAAAAAGACATTAAACAATGTCAGCCACTCTTCCAACCCTGGCCAGATTTGACCAGCTCTTGATCAGGCTTCAAACCTTTGACCACTACCCTCAAATCCTGCAGGAATTCCATCCAGATATAAAGCCAGCAATTCAGTGCATAATTTCATGATCTGGATACAAAAATGTTTTAAGAGATTGTGTTAATAATGGCCTTGATAATGTCAAAATCCACACCAGCTGCCTCTCCCCACTGTCCGTGTAAGCAGTTATCCCATCTCAAAAGGAAAAACAGGGCAGCCAGGCACAACCTGTCCTCCATAAATCCTCACTGTCTGTTCCAAATTGCTTCCTTGCCCATCATTTTGCCTGGAAATAACCTTTACAGCTATTTGCTCTTTAATCATCCCAGGGGCTGTGTAGGTTGACCAGTCAGTTGTTCTCTGGCTCCTCCTCCTTGCCCTTTTTAAAGGTGGGTGTAACATTTGCCTCCTTCCAGCCTTCAGGATGCTGCCCAGGTGACACAGTGGCTCCACAGTCACACCAAACATCTCCCTCAATGCAGCCCATGGATCTGAAAACATCCAGGCAACTTAAACAGTTCTCATCTCTCTTTTCTTCAGTTTTCTTCCCTGGATTCTGCCTCTGTGGAGGAATTTGGGTGCCTGGGACACAACACTGCCAGCAGAACATGGCAAAAAAGCACTGGGTACCTCCACCTTTTCAACTTCCTTATCCATGAGGCTGCTTGTCCCATTCAACACCAGGCCAACGCTTTCCTGGGAGATCCTGTGGTGCTGACATACCTCCAGAACCCATTCTTGATGCCTTTCACATCCCTGACCAGTTTAAAACACAGCTCACTCTGATCATTCTAATTCAACCCTGCATTCCTGGGCAATTCTTCCAGAGCCCTCCTTGGTAGCCTGACCTGGATTCCAAACATTTCCTTGTTAAGTTTCTACTCAGTCAGAATGCTAACAAGAACTCCTGCCATGCTTGCTTTTTTTCCTTCCACTTCCTCTTCTCCAGCACAGGATGCTCCACAGAAAGAAATCACCATTCCCCTTCTGACCCTCTGGCCAAAGAAGTCAGGAATTTGTATCAGAGGGGGTATAAAACATAGAACTTGATGGGTTTTGCCCAAAACCACATCTGCAGCAAAGACAGAGCTACTCCATGGTGCTGCCTTGCTATCCCTCTTCTGACACAGGGATTCTGTCTATTTATCAAAATATGCTGTATTCAGCCACAAAACTGGAGAAAACTCACTGCGAATTAGGCAACTTCTTCTCCAGCCTGTGTCTTACAATCATAGAATATCCTGAGTTGGAAGGGACCCAGAAAGATCAGCAAGTCCAACTCCTGGCCCTGCACAGGACACCCCAACAATCCCACCCTGTGCCTGAGAGTGTTGTCTGAACACTCCTGGAGCTCTGGCATGTTTGGTGCAGTGACCATTCCCAGGGGATCCTGTTACAGTGCTAAACCATTCTCTGAATTAAGAAATATTTCCTGATAGCCAACCTAAACCCCCCTGACACAGCTCCAGCCATTCCCTCAGGTGCTGTCACTGGTCACCAGCAAGGATCCCCACATGCTGCAGGAAGCCCTGCACCAGCTGAGAGGGATGGAAAAGGTGGGAAAAGCCTGCAGTCTGTTCCTCTGCCCCCATTAGACTCCTCTCCACAAACACTGAGTCACTGCTGCTTTCTCACCCTGAGTACAAACATCCCTCTTCACACAGCCACTTACTCATCCCTGCCACCTCCCACCAGGGCCAGGAGTGCCTCAGCATCCCCAGCTCAGAGCTCCTGGGTTTAAAGCCAGTGTGAACAGCCCCTCAGAGCTCACTGACAGCCCCTCCATGAGTCCTGGGGAGCGAGGAAAGCTGGGGCTGCTCTCTGGCAGTGATCAGCACTCACCCAGCTGCTGCCAGGCACAGAGCTCTGCCCTGCCCCACATGCTGATGGGCTGCTGGATGGGCTGCTCGATAGAGGGATCGATTCCCGTGCTATGGAAAGGTCACTGACTCCAGAGGCTGCTGAGCACAATGAGCTCAGGGATGGAAAACACATCGGGGCACTCCTGAAATGCCAGTGTGTCAAGGAGCTGCTGGAAAAGAGGTGACATTTCACCTCTTCTGACCCAAGTGGTTGGGTTTTTTCCCCAGTTTTTCACTTCCACGCCAGTTTTCAATCTTTTTTTTCCTCGCAATTCCCTCTCTTTTTCCACAGGGGTGGTGGAGCACGTGGCCCACACACAGATTGTGCCTCCAGCTGTGACCCAGGACAGTCAGTGCCGAGATGGAACAAGGTCACCCCACTTCTGTGGCCCACTGTGTCACTGACCCCTCTTGTTGAGCCTGCTAATAAGACCAGAGATGCACCATCTGCAGCAGGGATTTTTGCAGCCATCTGTCTGCTGGGAACTGGAGTGAGGCCACCAACAGGCCACCAACAGCCGTTGAACAGAAACAACTTCCAGTTTCCAACGGGGCCGTGCCAAGTTGGCCGCGCCTGAAGGGATCGCTCGCCTCAAAAAGCTCGTGCCATTCATGCCAGGGGCTGAGTAGGTGCCACTAAGGAGCAGCCTTTATTTGGGGGTTTTCAATGGGGAGTGGAGGGTAAATTCATTTCCTCCCTGATACGCAGCCTGAAGCTGGGATCACCTCCCTGTTACTCTGCCCTCTTTTCTTCACCCTCTTTCTCACCCTCCCTTCCTTTCTGCTTCCCATATATACAAACAAACCCTAGCTGGGCAAAATTCTGGGAAAGCTTCCAGACTGTCAGCCTCAGCGAGCTTATTCATCAGGAGTGTTTCATACTCAGGCTGGGTCTATGGATGCATGCTCCAGATGCCTTTGTCCAGAGTTCTGAATGGGAAATTTTCCGGCCAAAGCTCCCTGAAACAGCTGAGCTCTGCTGAGTGCTCTCCACACAAGATCAGGCAGCCAGGACAGGAGGAGTTTCTCTCCAGCATGGTGGAAAAGAGCTGCTTTGATGCTGCTCCTGCATTTTAGAGACAATAATACTGCTGATTCCATTTCTAAGCACTCCTCCAGCTGCTGTCTATCAGAATATACAACATTTGGGGCAAAACAAAGTGGGAGCCAGGAGATAATGTTGAATACAAAGTTCCCGAGACCATTAATAGGAAAGCACATTCACGTCCAGCAGCTATGCCTAAAATAAAAAGGACACACAGAGCGCTCAGGGCTCAGCCACAGGAATGCTGTGAAGTTTGGAAAACATGAAAACATGATCTACAGAGAAGAAATGCAACAAACTCAGCGCACCAAAGAGAAATTCTAGAGATCACCCGATCATGCTTTACAAATATTTACACAGAGGGACTCAGGATAGAGAGCCCTTTAATCAAGATATAGCTGGTCTCAGGATCACTTGGAAATGCATGTCCATCCTTGGCTAGCTCAGAAATACCCATTCAAGCCTCCCATAAACGTGTCCTCCCATTCCTGCTGATTGTTTTGGGCATAGGCATAAGGCAAAGAGTGGAATGAGAAATTAAACAGAACATATTTGAAACAGGTCAGGCAATTTACTGTCCTCAATAACAGTAAATATTGGAGGGGTAGGTGGGAGCACAGTCCTGGAAAAAAATACATTATGTTATTCCAAATGGCTCTGGCATGCTCCAAACTGATTCAGCCTCATGTCTGAGCTTGGGTTTCAGATCCTGACCCTGTTTCTGATAGGAAAGAGAGGATGAGGCTCGAACTCTTGCTCTTTAATCTTCTATCCTAACTTTCCACTTGATCCTGACACCAGTGACCCCAGTAAGTCACCTACCGGCGCTGCTCAGTGCCGCCCAGCCTGAGGAAAAGCAGGAGAGGACAAGGACTTGAGCACATCCAATGATACCCCAGGCACGGAAAAACCTGAGTTCTAGATAAATGTTATCATGATCAGTCTTCAGCTGCCAAAATTAACCAGCCACTATGCACTGTCACAGTATCAACAACAAAAAAAAAATGCATTTTTTGCTCAGTTTTTACTCGCTTGTTTCTTTCCTCTATCAAAGCATGGAAAAAGTTATCTCAATTCAACCTCTAAATGGAATTTACCCTTTCCTTCCTACTGAGATGAAGAACTGCACAAATTAAGAGCCTCACACTGATCCCTTCTCCCAAAGGGATCACCAATAATACCCAACTGTATTCCCTGCAGCCACTCCACTGGATCTCACAGACATTCACCTGGTCCTGATTTGTCTTTGCTTGGCTTCGAGCCATGAAGGTCTCAGCGTGTTTGCCATGGATTTAGGAGAGACCTGGATCTCATAGGATAAACTTGTTGAAGGCAATACAGGGAGAAAAACCCTTGCACACCTCAGGTCCTCCAGCTTAGAGTCACCAGAATGTATCAAACAGGGGCATGGGCCAATTGCTCATCAAAGCTTGGCTTCAAAACCCCTTCAGCCTCCACAAATGGCACAATTTTAGGTTCCACCTGACCTGTGTACAGGAGCTGTCAGCAATGGGAGGTACTGAGGGATCCCATATGCATCTGAAGCTGAAGGCAAAACGCAGCTAAAAGGATGGAGAGTTATTTAGATGATTAAAGGTTTAACATCCTTAAGCTCCTGAAAAGTTCTGCCAGTTCTTCAGGCCAGATGTTTTCATGGCAGGCCATGGAGGTCTGGATGTTCCCAAAGAATTACCTTGCAGCAGCATCTGCCTGCCAAGAGGCTGTGTGTGTCCACCTCGCCTCTGACAAGGTTTCCTGGGGTACACAAAAGCATGGAAACCAGCACGAGGCTTTTGGAAATGGAACAATGTCCCTACATGAGGGCATGGCACTAATTTCACTCTGCTAATTTCTCTGGCACTGAAAGGAAAGAATAATGCCAGCTAAGCCACCAGGATGACTTTGTGCAGAGCCCACTCATTCCCAAACAGTTCCTCCTCAAGCACCAGACACCCAAAACCACAGAGCAAACATTCCAGGGTCCCTGTAGGTCAAAAGACAGTTACTTTCCCCAAAAAGAAGAGAAGAGAATGAAAGCCATACCTCCAAACAGAGACATAAATGATAATCAACAGCAAAAGTGTCAGCGAGGATACTCCACAGCCTACAATTAACGTGACAGAAGGGACCAGCACCTTTTCCATGTTCTGAAAGAGAGAAAGTGAGACATCAAAAAATAAATTCAGCCAGCTCTACCAGCAAAATTTCATGGCAAGAACTTTCCTGTTTGTTGGTGTGTCCATTCAGCTGACCTTCACATCACACTGTGCATACAAATAAACAGGGAAGGAGACCAGGATCTGTTGCTGCTTGACCCAGTTCCATTTTTCTTTTTTTTTTTTTTGGATCTGATTCTGCTCCCACAAACTAATGTCAAGCCTGGGTAACAATTCTGATATCCATGGAAGGCAGGCATGTGAAAGGTGTGGGTTATGAGAGGAGGATCAGGCCCTTCACAGTCAGTGTGCAAATGTGAAGATAATTAATGAAGCAATAACAGAGCAATTACAAACGAGCTCTTCTGGGACAGCGGTGATGAAGGGTGGAGGATGAAAAGAAGGTGAAAATTTTCCACCAACCACAAACATTCATCTGGAAAAGGATGAAATGAAGCAAGAGAAGGAAAAACAAGATGTGTACCCTCCCCAGAGATCCACCATCCATCAATTCACTGCTCTTACACCACTACCTACGGCAGTTTTTCATAGAAGGGGATCACACAGGCTGGAAAACCTGGTGTGGAACTGTTCTTTTTTCCTGACTGAATACAAAAGAACATCAGCTCTTGCAACATCAAGAGCAAACACATGCTGTAACCTTTCTGATGGAGTTCTCTGCATCCTGTGGCTGTAACTACCCAACATCTGCCAGGCTGATATCACTGAACTCGCCCTGTCCTCAGCAAGGAGCTCAATCCCACTTGGATTTCTCTGCTGCAGGGTTTTTTCCTCTTCCCCTGGCATGTTTCTTATTTCCACACCAGTGATCTCTGCTGGCAGGAAGGCAGAGAGAGGCAGAGCCCCACAGACACCCAAGAACCCTCTATTTAGGGTGATTGCAGAGGACAGGGAGCCCAGTCAAGGTAGTCATTAGCACCTTGCACTTCACTCATGGAGATGAGATGGTTTCTGACACAGCAGGGGCTTAGCACAGGAGATTTAAAAAAAAAAAAAAAAAAAAAAAAGTAAATTATGCATGAATCTGGGAATGAAACAGGCAGTCCTCTAAGGACTTGATAACACCGTTTTATTGGCAGGCATGAGGCTGCTCAGCCTGAACCTGCAGCCAGAGGGATGCCATGGAGCTGAGGCTACAGCAGCTCTGCTCCAGGCTACTGAGCCTTCTGCAAACCCAAATACATCAGGCAGGGCTCAGGGCTGGGTTTAAATGGAGCCTGGCCAGCTCAGCACATGGCCAGAGCAAACGTGTGCCCACTCACTAAGGCCCACAGTCACTACAGGGTTACTCCACAAAAAGAGCTGAACAACCCTGATACCCAGAGGTCAGAACTGAATTGTCCCTGAACTTTTGAGGGCTTGGGAACATCCTCCTTATTTGCTGATTCTGGACAAGGGCACCTCTCACAACTGGGGGGAATTAATGAGGAACAAAACTTTGTGCCATTGCAAGGAAGCCTGCAGCAGCTGTTGGGAAAGATGGAACAAGAAACTTCCAAAATTCAGTGGCACACTGTAGAAGCCTAGAAAATAAGGGGATTAATGTGAATGTCACAAACACAGATTGTTGTGGAGCCAACCAAGGATTGTTGGTAATAACACACTGTGAGCAAGAACAAGATGTGGCTGGAGAAGGGGCCATGTAAGAATCCTGAAGCCTAATTTTGAACTTTCTGTGCTTTCTGACACTGACCCTCAAGGAAGCACTGCTTTTAACTTAGGACCTTAAAAAGGGCTTCCAAATTTGAGTAGTGAGGTTAGAATCACTACTGTATAGTTAGAAGTGTGTAATTTCACATGGTGAAAGGTTTTAAATTTGAGGTTTTAAAATACACCAATAAGTACGAAACAAAATAAACATTCTTAAGCATTGTCTCTTTCTTCCTTTTTATTCCTTCTTCTTCATAATTTCAAGTAGTAATTTTTGATTAAATAAAAATACTGCAGTGCAGATCACAAGTGTTTAGTTACCAAGTCAAAAGTATGAATAATATAAATGTTAGTTCTTAATTAAATGGTTAAACTTTAAAAAACCTTGTAACTAACTAAATTCACCTCCATTTTTTCACTTTTTGCTTAATAGCTAAAAATACTAAAAAACCCTCTATACTTTAAGTAAGATTTAATAAACAACCAAGTCCAAATACATCTCCCAAACATTCAATCCTAACTCGAAGTAAAAACAAACAAAAAAAAACCAAACCCAAAACTAACCACTTTCAGGGCCATGCACAGGTAGGGCAATACTCTTCTGGGGAAAAAAAAAAAAAAATCCTTGTTCTGGTGCCTGGAGATCAGCACAACTCAGCACAGCATAGGCACAGCAATAAGGTTGAGAATTGGGCATGGACTATGGGGTGGATATCAAGGCCACCCAAAATCCCTGAAGGCTCCAACTCATTTCTAGAAAGGTCTAGAAGAACAGGCTGTGAATGATTTGAATGGAAAGAGAGAGAATTATACCCAAAGCAGAGAAAATTTCTCTATAAAAAGGTACTCCCTGGGCTCATGGGCATCCCAGGGCCCTGGACCCCATCAGCTGGAACCAGGACTAGTGACTTCTCTTTCTCCCTTTCCCTGTTTCCCCTTTGTTTCTCTCTCCCCCTCTTTAATCCATCTCCTTTTTCCCTTCTACTCTACCTCTTTATCCAAAACCCACTGCTGTGTGCTTGGACCAGATCAGGGACTAACAAAAATTTCCATCTGTAACTCACTTATTAAACATGGGACCGCTCTGACTTCTGCCATTCCTTTTGACCAAAAATTTTGTGTGTTTCCTTCCCTTTAAGGGTGGGATGTCACACACATTCTTGAGAACCCAGCTGGCACCAAAAGGAGTACAGGTGATCTGGGGGATCTTCACTGGGTGCAGATCAGCTACAGACAGGAAACCTGAGCCTCCCCCATCCCTCCTGCATCTTCCTCTGCTCTGAGATTCCCAAAACGCTCATGAAAGAGATCTTTCAGCTCACCTGTGGATTCCTTCCCTAAACTTTTATGGAGACTTGGGTCACTGTGATTTTCAACATCAACTCCTATGACTGTGCTCCCACCCTGAGAATTCACTCCTGCCAAATATTCATGCGAAGTTAGAAGCATTTTTTTGGGGAACCAGGTAAACAATAAATTTCAATGAAAACATCAACACTTTGATTTTGTCTTCCATCAAACAAAACTGAATTTGGACACCATCCAGGCAGGGTGAGTGCTGATACCACATATTTTGCTCCTTATAAATTGAAATGTGGAAAGGATTCTGATTTAGTCAGGTAGGGTGTGGCAGAGATGGATGCAATGAGTAGGAAGCCAAAACTTTGTTTCTCCCCTCCATAGAACCCTGGTGGACAACAGCCCTGTCCCACCACAGAGGTGCATGGCTGTGATAAAACTGTGGATCACAAGATGCTCAGCCATGGATGGCTCCTTGCTTGCTCTCTCCAAGCTCCTTCCCAAGCCTTCCCCTCTCCCTGCTCCCCCCTTATGGCAATTTGAGTTCACATCACACAAGTGGTGGCCTGGGACGAGCATCGATTGTGACATTTGATTTAAGTAGGTCTCATTTCACTGACTTTTCATGGGTTACTGCATAAAAGTGGGGGAGGAGCTCCACTAAAGCAAAGGAAGCCTGACATGTAACTCATTCCTGAGCCATCACCGAGGGAACAGAGTCTGGTTTTTGAGAGATGAGCAGGCTGCATCCCTAAATCCCAACACTGCAACCCCAGCTGCCCTCCCTTCCACATCCTCCCTGAGATCCCTCCACCCCAAAAGACCTCAGGTTCTCTCACTGCCTTCCCCATCCACTGTCCCCCATCATCCATAACCCTGTCCTAGATCCTGAAGCTAATTAAGGCTCTTCTGCATGTACTGGATCATTTCTAGCTCAGATATTTGCTCCCAGACAAGGCATTACACAAATGATGACTGGCCAAGCTTAAGCCAGGCTTTAGGGCAGTAACTGATGTCCATCTGCAGCCCATCCCACAGGAAGGACTCTGATCTGCACCTCCTTCTTCATCCTACAAATTTACACAAACCCCATGCCTAGAAGAAAGATTTTTTGCTGAAGAGATGCCACGAAGTTCATCCCTCCATCCTACAGAAAAGGCAGGATTGGTCCAGCCCTGATGGGATTTTTGTTGGCATCAGGAAGGGCGATAACCACAAAAATCACTGGCTGCAGGAAGAAGAGGAGCTCGTTCCTTCAGGAATAATCAAATAATACAGGTTGGAAAATACCTTTAAGATCAGCAAGTCCAACCATCAACCCAACACCACCACCACATTGACCACTAAACCATGTCCCCAGGTGCCACATCCACGTTTTTTGATCACTTCCAAGGAGAGTGACTCTGCTGTTTCCTTGCTTCAATTCTTTACAACCTTTTCCATGAAGAAATTTTTCCTAATATCCAATCTAAACCTCCCCTGGTGCAACTTGAGGTCATTTACTGCTATCCTAAGCAAGTCCTAAAAACTTAGACCCAAATATCTTAGGATTCTGCTTTCTTCCTTCATTATTAAGGTTTCTTTGTCCTCCCCACCTTCTTTCTCTATCCACCATATCTTCCCCTCAGCAAACAAATCATGATTTATTTTATTTTTTTCTGACTAATTAAACTCCCTGACAGAAGGTGGTCAGATGCTACAGGATCTGAACCTTGTGAGGGAAATTTTCCTTAAAGAAGGAAAAATGGGAAAATCAAGGTTGGCTAAAAAAATAAAGATGCTACCAACAGAAAAATGTCAAGGTAAGAGAAGGAACAGTCCTGTGGGATTTTCCTAGCACCACAGCTGAGGAAAAAACTGGCTGTTTGCAGAAGACAGGCCAGGAATAGGATCCCCACCTGCCTGACCAGAGGTGGTCCCAGAGAGGAGCTGCTGACAGGGGCCACCCAAATTCCCCCTGAAACACAGACAAAGCTGTGCCTGTTTGGAGCTGGAAAGAAAACTTTTCCCTGGACCAGCTGGGAACAGAGCAGGTCGTTGTGAGTGGCAAGGGCTGTGATTCTGTCAGCAGGCATGGCAGGGAGGAGGGAGGCAATCAATGACATCAGGCAGGATGGAAATAACGAGCGCTGTGCCTGGGGCCTCTCGCTGCCCTGCCACCTCATCGCTCTGCCTGCCAGCCCAGAAGGACACTCCTCCTTTCCTCTGCCATTTCACCTTGCTTCCCTCTTTTTCCTTCTCTTCCTTTCTCCCTAATTTTTGCTTTCCTTTGTCTTCGCTGTCTGCCCTCCTTTGGCTATTTCCCATGGCATATTCTGCCTTTTCTTCTTGCTCTTAATGCATTTTTCCGGCTCCCCCCCTTTCAAATTCTCTGTGTTTCTCCCTTTCCTTCTCTGGCTTTCTGCAGAACGCTGTGAAAGGCGACTCAATTTGAGCTGTGCTTTTTCCATTACCCTGCTCTGGCTCCAGGGTCAAACAGGCTCCAATTAGAATAAAGTATTTCTTAATGCTCTGCAGTTTGCCCCAGACCTTACAACCAAGCTGTTCTTTCTGCTTTTTCCATCCTTGACACCAAGAAAGGCTTGAACAAAGTCTTAATAGGCAAAACATCACACCAATAAAATCACCGAAAAATTAAGCCATTTATTCTGCTCTGAAATCAAACACAGGCACACGAGTTAGGAATTTGGGGGGGGGCTGGGTTTTGTTTGGTTTTAGAAACGTGTTTGCTATTCAGAATAGTTGCCTTGAGCCTGACTTCCTGCACATTTTGAAATTAAAGATTCATGAAGTCAGAGAATTGCAGGAGCTCCAGTTGCAAGGGACATCTCCAGCTTTACAACCCAATTTGCTGCTTGGAGCAAAACCAGCACTAAGATCAGGTGAGGCTGGTGATGGCTTTGTCTGGATTTGGGAATTCTCCAGGATGGAGAGCTCCCATCCCACAGGTGCCCATTCCACACCTCTCCATTGGTGACAGTTTTTTTTTTCCTGAGGTCGCATAAGGGGAGGTTTAGATTGGCTATCAGGAAAAAAAAAATCACTGAGAAGCATTGGAACAGGCTGCTCAGGGAAGTGGTGGAATCTGCATCCCAGGAAGTGTTAAGGGAATGTCTGGATATTGCACTCAGGGATGTGGTTTAGCTGTGAACGTGGTGGTACCAGGTTAATGGTTGGACTCAACAGTCTCAGAGATTTTTCCCCCAACCTAAATTATTCCATGCACCTCCCGAGCTACAGTTTGCATCTTTCCCCCTTGTAAAACCACCAGGCACAACTGAGTGGAATTTGGTTTTACAATTTCTGTAACTGTCCCACAGGCTGTGACCAGAGTGCCCTTTACATCTTTGCAAATCCCTCTTCCTCCCCTCACAGGTCACAAGCTCAAAGCAGCCAGGCTCTTTCCACTCTCCTGACACAGAACTGGACCAGCTGGGTGGGATTAACTCCAAGAATTGCACAGGAATGGTTTTGCTGTGCCACTGGTCCAAAGGCTTTTTATGACTCCTGTGAAGTTCTTTTTTAAGCCACACTGTATTGATTTCACTGCTGGTTGGACAATTCTTGTCAAAGCAGGGAGAGAGTTGTTAAAATTGCTGGAAAATTATGCTTTTAGCAGGGCTTACAGAAGCAAACAGCTTCCAGAGCAAAAGGGTGTGTGTCAGTGCTGGAGAAAACAACTCAGGAGGGTTGAGTGACCAAGAGGTGAATGTGCTCTTGTTAGCTGCCAAAAAAACACTGATTTTTTTAATTCCCAACTCTGCCAGATTCAGGATTTCTCATCTAGGCTCAGGCCCTGAGTATATCACATTTATACTACATTGGGATGAGAAATTTCCATGTACCCTGGGTCTGCTCAAGGGAAAGCTCAGTTTTCTCCCCTGCACCAGTGATTTCTTGCAGTGATTGAAAGACAGGGAAAGAAGGAGAGCAGGACAGAAGCTCCTCTTGGTGGATATCAGGGATTTAGTGGAGGCAGGATTGGGCCAGGGGTGAAATGAGATTTTTTGGTGGGTCAGCCTTGCCAGAGGTCTACACGGTTCACTCAACTCAAAGCAGACGAGCAGTGAGAAAGGACCAAAACATTCCTTTTTTTCCACAGAATCACAGAAGAGTTTGGTTGGAAGGGACCTTTGAAATCATCCAATTCCAACCTCCTGCCATGGGCAGGGACACCACCCACTATCCCAGATTGTTCCAAGCCCTGTCCAGCCTGGCCTTGGACACTGCCAGGGATGGGGCAGCCAAGGCTTCTCTGGGCAACCTGTGCCAGAGCCTCACCACCCTCATAGGAAAAAGTTTCTTTCCAATATTTAATATAATTTAATATAATTCCACCCTCTTTCAGTTCAGAGATTCCCCCTCATCCTCTCACTCTGTGGCAGCAATGGCAGTGCCCAACAACCCAAAATACAGTCCCACACTGGCTACTAAAATTAACTCTATCCTGAATTTAAACCTGTAAAAAAGTCTTTCTCCACCTTTCTTGCAACACTTCACATAGTGAAAAATCAAAACAAAGTCTCCCTAGAGCCTTCCCCTCTCCATCATTTAACCCCTGAGAAGGGCTTTGAGGTCCCTGCATGAAGATCACTTAGGGGCATCATTAATAAATCATCTTTCCACACCTTCTTTCTGGAAGATGTGACACATTCCCAGCTCAGCTTCTGCCACTGCCAGCCAGCTCCAGAGAATTTCCACCTTGCTTTGCTTCCCTTGTATCAAAACCACAGACCTCCCATGTCAAAGCTAATAGTCACCCATTATCAGGAACACATTTGTGGAGCTCAGGGCTCCTTTTATGTTATTTGACTGGTCTAACAGGCAATTCTGTGTAATTACAGCACACAAAAATCACCCAGAGAGATGTCTTAACACGCTACTATTTATTAACAATTGCTAACTCTCCAGTGGGTATTGAGTCCGCTAGCGAGATAAAACGTGACAATTTGCTTTCAGGAAACAGCTTTGATGAAGTTTTCAGAGCAGAGGAGTGTTCACTCAGCCTCTCCTTAATGGGAACTGTCAGGATAATTTCCTCCAGGCTGGCAGGGAATTACAGGAATTAACATTGGGCATTATGTACCTGCCAGTCAGCAACACCATGGTCACACTGGAACTCCCAGGCTGCTCTCCCAGCACCTCAATGTCCAGTCCTGATGTCAAGGATGGACAGATCAGGCTCATTTAATGCTGAGGACCACTCTCCTCCTGACCAGCCAGCTGTTCCCAACCATTTTCCCCATCGTTCTTTAAAACACTCGAAGCTTTATTCCCTTGATTTGTCCCTTTCTGACTGCACCTCGCTCAGCCAAGCTACTGAAATCCCTGAAAATACCAAAATTTTATGGAATTCTGATGAAGAGCTTTGAGTCACTCTGCACTCCCCTGCCAGCTGTGGGCTGGGAACCAGTGTGAGGAGCCAGGGCCCATTCCCAGCTCACCCACAGGTCAGATGTGGACACACAGCTCCATCACTTAAGCCAATCTTTTCAAAGGCCTCTCAGCTGATCTGATTTAGGTGGCAAACACTGGCTTTATCTTCTCAGGGGGCTATTTCGATCCCCTGGACATGGAAGGGAATAATACTGCCCTTCCATCTCTCTTCCAAAGCTTAACTCAGCTTAGATTCCTGCTGTGTGCAATGCCTCGGGGGGGTTCCTAGGGCTGTGTCACAACGATCAAGCAACAGCACCTTATTCTCTGCTGTGCAAGAACCTTCAGGAAGGATAAAGGAGAGACAGGAGAGAGCTTTTGACTTAACTGTTTATGAGCTGGTCAGATGGCATGTCTGCTTTTTAAACCATTGCTTTTCATGCATATGGAAAAATTGCTCTGTTCCAGCCTTTCCCTTTAAAGCATAGAGGAGAGAAAAATAAAACCATTTTCTACAACGGAGCTGGCAATAATCGAAATGGCCAATTCCTCCAGGGGCAGGAGCTCTTTGCTTCTGAGAAAACAGGGGCAGAAGTGAAGTTTAATCACGTTGTGCAGCAGCACTGACACAGGCACTGCGGGAAACAGCAAACCTCAATCTCCCCGTGTCAGTCCTGGAAAATCAAATGCTCTAGGATCCACTCCACTGCCCTGAGATGAAGTGGTACAATGCAGGTATTCATACAAATATTCAAAGCAGAGGGGACTTGTCCATACTGCTGCTCAGTGCAACATTAATTCTCTAAAACTCCTTGAAATGAGGTTGTGCTGAGATCAGGGTTGGCTGCTTCTCCCAAGCAAATAATGATAAGGGGGAATCGTCTCAAAATGCACCAGGAGAGGTTCAATTTGGATATTAGGAAAAAATTTCTCTGTTGAAAGGGTGGTTAAGCACTGGAACAGGCTCCCCAGGGAAGTGATGGAGTCACTATCCCTGGAAATGTTAAAAAAAAGGAGTAGATGTGGCACTCTGAGGTGAGTTTAGGGGGTGTGGTGGGATTCAGTTGAAGGTTGGACTTGGAGGTCTTTTCTAATCTAAACGATTTTATGATTCATGGACCATGTCCTGAACATTGCTGGTTGCCACAAGCTAAGACACAATCCAGGGAGCATTATAAAAATTAAATATTAGGGACAATTACAGGAGCTGCTCCTGTTCTAGAGCTGCCTCTGTCATGGAACTTACAATTATTATCATTATCATAATAATCATTGTTACTACTACCACTATTACCATTACTGGCATTATTTTACCATAGGGACATATGCTCTGTAGCTACTTTAAAAATGAGCCTTCTTTCCTGCACCTTCCTACTTGGAATTGTCCTTTCCCTGTGCTACTTGAACAACCAGTTCTAATTCCAGAACTGACTCAGAAGCTCAAAGCCCTCATCCCTTGTAACTTCCCAGCTGAGCACCTTGCAGGAAAATGTGCTAAGATTTACACACAGCTAAAATAAAATAAGTCCATAGCAGACTGGGAATGGAAAATGAGAGTAGAATCCAGACTGTGTTTATCCTGATTTAAGCAGTATTTTGGGTCCATGCCAGGCGACAGCATTTCACCAAATTACTCCAAACCAGCCCGCTGTTTGTTTTACACTGTAGCGTGCTGGAGAGTGGTGCCAGACCAGCAGCTCTCCCCACAGCATGGGGGAAATGTTTTTTCCCCATTCCTGTGCATCCTGCCCTTTGGAGAGACCTTCCTGAGGAGTGGGGCAACACCTGAGGTCTCAGGGCCTGCAGGATGGCTCCTGCCCAGATGCTCAGATCACCCCTCTGCCAACCATCACATAGAGCAAATACCCACCCTCCCTTTCCCCTGGCCTGTTGAAGAGCAGTCCTTAAGAAAAACCTTCCTCCAAAGCACAAGGAATAAAAATTTGTGCAAAGACTGCACAAACCATGCCTGAAGAACCTGCCTTTATCCAAGACCCTTTAATTCAGAGAACCACAGAATGTCCTGAGTTGGAAGGGACCTACAAGGATCATGGAGTCCAACACAAGATACCCCAACAATCCCACCTAGTGCCTGAGAGCATTGTCCAAATGCTCCTTGAGCTCTCTCAGTCTCAGGGCTGTGACCATTCCCTGGGGAGCCTGTTCCAGTGTCCAAGAACTCCCTGGATGAAGAATCTTTTCCTGATATCCAGCCTAACCCTCCCCTGACACAGCTCCAGCCATTCCCTCAGGTCCTATTGCTGTCACAGAGAGAAGAAATTGGTGCTGCCCCTCTGCTTCCCCTCATGAGGAAGCTGCAGATCCCAATGAGGTCTCCCCTCAGTCTCCTCTTCTCCAGGCTGGACAAACCTCAATTATTACTTGCAGATGCTCCCATCTCTCACTGTTCAATCACTGAAGATCCCTGCCCTGACAATGGCTCCTGACCCAAACTAAAGCTGAACCAACAATCTTGGAGTAAAACATCCCCAGTTTATTGCCAGTCCTCAGAGGCTTTCAGGGGCTTCTTGGCTGAGAAAACAAGATGAAGGGATTTCAGCCATTTGGGTTTTTCTGCTGTTATGAGGATAATGCCAGCTTTATTCCCATTGCAATCTGAGGAGCCCCTGGGGTCCAGCGTGTTTTCATCCCCAGCTGGTCACTGGGGAATCACTGGTGCAAATTCCCTCTTTGTGGAGCAGAGATCTCCAAGCAGCCCTCGAGGAATCAGCTTCCAACCCCAACCCCCAACTCATTCACAGCTGAGTGATTGGAAAGTGAAGCTGTAACAGCCCCTGGATTTACAGCTGTACTGAGCTGATATAAACAAAATCAAAAGTGGCCCCAGCAGTCGGATATTCCCCACCTGGGGAGATGCTGGCATGATTGCCATGTTTAAAAAGAGGAGAAAGAACCATTTGTCATGGAAAATGAAAGCATCGTCTCACTTGTGGGAAAAGAGTGGAGTCATTTTGCTTTCATGGATTTATTGAATAAATTCTGTATATTCTTGTGGTGAGCAGGGCAGGTAGGCAGTGAGCAATGGAGCTGCAGGCTGAGTTCTGGCTGGCTGTCATCACACCCAGCATAGTATCAGTTTCTTGATTAGACACTCCTCACATTTAGAGGCACATTTCGAGCTCAAATACTCCCAATTACAATCTGACATTACTTTTCCACACATATTGCCCATTTTTGCTTAAAGATTACCAAAATCTTGCCAGCAGGTTTATCCACCCAGCTATTACTTGATAGCAAAAGTATGAAGGGCACAAACCTTTCATAAACTGCTTCAATTTGGGCTTAAATGAACATAATAATAACGACTTAGCCATTTCCTACTGCACGGCAATTTAAGAGCAACCTCAGCCTTTGTGCAGGGCATAAAGGGCTCAGAGGTGAAGCAGATTGTCAAATTTACCAAAAGAATTGCTTTTCCAGGCCAAAGTACAATGGAGATGGGTGCAGAATAATAGAAGCAACACTCAACAGTTCACCTGAACGCAGCATGCTCAGTCCCTGAAGTGCTTTGAAAAGGAAGATAATCTCATTTAGCACTAATTCTGACTCCCACCCCAGGAGCCCATGAAACCCAGCCTCCAGCACCCACTCGTTACCATTTTCAAACAAGCTGCTTTGTGATGCTCCCACGCCATCCTCCTGCCTTGGGAGAAGCTCCCAAGCCTGAGAACCCCCTCCCAAGAGCTTCAAGCCTCCCCTGTAAAGCCTTGCCTGTGCAATGCCCACAGCCCAGCCCTGGCAGATGTGCCACAACTTTCCGTGGCTCTCACCATGACTAACAGCCCTGTGCTGTTTACACAGCCCCCACACCCGCCCCCATCCCGGCATCCCGGGCTTCCAGATGGAGAGCTCAGCTGAATTTCCCACACTGCTGGGTCAGGGTGGCTTTGTGGCTCAGTGCTGGGCGGGCTGGAGTGGTGCTCTCACAGCAGAACAAGCTGCAGGTTGTGAATGTGAGATGACAGCGGATCGACAGCCACAGGTGGCGGTGGGAAGTTGTGGACAGACTCAGTGATTTCTGGATTCCCCACCTGCCTCCAGCCCATTCCTTCACCTCCCACCAATGTGCTGCCCCTGTGCCACGTTCCTCTCTATACACAGCAAGGCACAGATGCCAAGGGGATCTACATCACAGAATTCCAGGTAAGGGAGTGGAAAAGACCTGACAAGCTCAGCTCATGCCTCAGCTCGATGCACAACCATCAAAACCACCCCCAGCCTCTTCAAGAAAACCTTTGCTGATGGAGTCTGAGCTCCTGACTACCCCTGCAGTCAGAAGGTTTTCCCTTGTGCCTGAATTAAATCTCTCACTCTGCAATTTGAGCCAAATCCCCAGCAGACACAGAAAGCAGATTATTCCCTTTCCACAGCCACCTTCAACCTGTTTGAAGATTATCATCCTCCTTCCCCTTTTTTCTTTCAGGAAAGAGCCAAAATGTCTCACAGAGCTCAGCCATCGGTGTGGAGGCACCACACCAAACATCTCTGACACATCATCCTCTCCCACACGCCCTCCCACACTCTGGGCTGTGCCAGTCATCCTGCCTGGACCCAGAGCAGAGTAATCCCAGGCAGGTAATACACATTTGGTTCACATTTTTGGCCCTCAAATCTGCTCACAAGTGAGGCTGAGCGCTGCTTTCCGAGCTCTTAGGAAAGGGGAAGGTGGGAATTGGGAAGACCCTGGTGTCCTGGCTTATCCACACCTCCTTTAGCAGAGCAGTAAGCTGTGGCAGGGTAATAGGGCAGCTGTCACACTTGCTAAGCTGCCTTCATGGCAACAAGCCATTAAGCACTGCAGCTCAGAATAAGCACCAAACCCCTCAGGAATGCCTGGACATGCAGGATCCCAGGCACTCCCCGAGAGGCTTTAATCTGAGCTGAGGACAGGGGACCAAGCCCGGCGCTGCTCTGCTCCTCGGGTCACTTGGTTAACAACGCCAGCGCCGCTCTCGCCTTTCCACCCAAGGGTGAATTTGGCTCGGCATTACTCACGCTCCAGCACTGAATCCCACCACGGCTTTAAGCTCCCAGCCACTTGATCCTGCTCCTCTCCCACGTCCCCTTCAGACGGAGATACAGGAGGGTGATGCAGCATTTGCCTGCAGGAGAGTCCCTGCCAGGGCTGCGCCGAGCCGCAGCCCCACGCTGCTGCAGTCCCACCAGCTGGAGTTTTGTCAGGAGTTAAAAAGACCTGGGAGAATCCACCAGCGCCGAGCAGGAGCCCGGGGAGGGAAGCTGTCAGCTGGGAATATCTCCCCAAGCACCCAGCAGATCGACAGACAGCGCAATCCGCAGACAGCCGCCAAGGAGGTGGGATGCTGGATGACTGCTTATTATGCTGAGCCAAATCCTCCTATTATTACCTCCTGTGCTACCTGTCTTCTTTTAATATATTCAAGTGTTGTCTCTGCTAGAAGCACAGCGCAGGCTGACAGGGAATTCCTATCCCACTCGTCTCTCATGCCTTGCCTGTGTATGTTCCAATATCAATCACTTATTTGCTAATGGGATCTTTTATTAGGTATCTGTGTACGGCACACAGCAGTGGCAATCTCCAGTCAATTCTCCCAGCAGAATAACAAACCCAGGCTGCCTCTGGCACCTGGAGCACACCACAAGCTCTGTCAATGATCCCCTTCCTCTTAAAACCCAACATAGATCATCTGTACATCAACTCTGGGTCCTCCTCAAACTCAAATGAGATTTAGCCAGAATTTACTCTGCAACACAAACTGACAGACTCCACATCAGTGAAAGAGCAACCCTTTAAAACCAGGTGATTTTCAGCAAAGCAAAAATGTAGGAACACAATCCAGCACATTCTGTTAAGAGGGCACTTTGGAAAAAATAATGGACTTTTTTCAAGAGGGAGTTAAGACTGTGGGTTGGCCTGTGTGGCCCCCTAAGAGCATCACACATCCTGTCTCCTTCTTAATCACATTATGAGAGAGAGTAGGAGGGGAAAACTGTCTGCCCAGCTGGTTCCTACCCTGTCTTCTCCATTCTATCCACGCCTGCTGAAACTCAGGAGGGCTAAACTGGATTTAGTGAAAAGAGCCTCCCTGCTGAGCACAGCAAAGAGCAGCCCTGGTTTACAGAATCACCAGCTTGCTCCTACAGGCTGCCACGGACCTCGGGGAAAAGCACCCCAGAGAAAACACAGCAGCTGCTCCTGCTGTGGAGCAGGAGATGGGCAAAGCCCAGAAATCCCCAGCAGCACTTAGAGCACATCCTTCCCCCACCCCAGCACGGAGCTCTCCTGGGATGAGCAGGAGTCCAGCTGGAGCGGCCCTTTGCCACTCCCACCCTGGGCAACTCCACACCCAGGGAGAGCTCAGTGGCAACAGCACAAATCCCCAGGAAATCTCAGGCAACATTTCCAGCTCAAGAGGCATAATCAGCTGCTGAGAGACACTCTACACACAGCAGCATCCTGGAGAGGACGGGGTGATTGCAGGAAGAGGCGCCAGCAGCACGCGCGCGGGAGCTCGCAGAGGGTTTGGACCTCAAAAGCCCAAATGTTCGTGGCTCAGCAATGCTCACCCTGGCACAGCTCCTGCCAAGCGGGCAAGAGGAGGCTCCTGATGCTCTGTCAGGGAAATGACAGCACTTGGTGCTTCCTGGAGCACCCTTCAGGCTCAGGGCACTGTGCAAATGTGGATGCACAGAGCCCGGGATGTCACCTGCAAGGGTGCTGCAGCTGGAGAAAGGGAAGCAGAAAGCAAGGAAGTGTTTAGCTCAAGGTCACAATTTCACTGACAGGCACAGAAAAGCTCTGGCTGTAGCCTCAATACCACACCAAAATCTTCCCTAAACCCCTGTACAACCTGACCAGAGTTTGATGTCTCAAAGACTTTGAGCCTGGCTAAACCGAAAACTTCCCTTCCTCAGATAAATCTAACTTTTTAATTCAAGAGTTAACGTTGCAGAAAAAGCAGCACCAATATTAACTAAGCCTGGAAACTGTTGTGAACATGAGAACTGTCAGTTCTCAAGGTATGCAAAAGGCTTTGTTCTCATCCAGACTCCAAACTTCACATGATAAATGATGGAAGAATATAAATGTTAAAATGTTCACCTTCAAATGAAGTTCTCCAGTCTTATCTAAATGAAACTGCTATACTTTTATATTAAAATGTTGTCAGAATTGCTACACCTTTACAAAACATTTGATTCATAACATCAACTTTTTTTTCTTTTCTTTTTTTTTTTTTTTTTTTCCCCCTGCTGGGAAACCTGGATCTCCTCCCTGTGCAAGAGAGGCCCCACAGATTTTTAGGAGCTTAAAATAACCCACCTTGTGTGTGTGCACTATCCATGAAGTACAGAGCACTCCTGGAGCACAGGACAAGCTTTTCAGGGGGAAGATCCTCAGGACACAACAAGATCTTTAAAGGTCCCTTCCATCTCAAAATGGGAGGTTTTGAGGGACAAAAAAAGAAATGCTGTGAGTTGAGAGATGAGCTTTAGCCACATGGGTAGGAAGCACACCAGGAAATGTGCTTCCTATTCTTACAAACTCGAGATAACACTGAACAAAGCCTCTTGCAACATCCTGGGATATAAATCCTGCAATCATTAAGGTTGGGAAGTATCTCTGAGATCATCAAATCCCAGCACCCAAGTGCCACATCCACATATTTCTTGAACGCTTCCAGGGATGGTGACTCCACTGCTTCCTTGGGCAGCCTGTTCCAATGCTTGAACCCCTTTCCATGAAGAAATTTTTTCCTAATATCTAATGTAAACCCCCACTGGCACAGCCTGAGGCTGTTTCCTCTCATCTCACAGGTCTGCTCACTGTGGACACTCAGCTGCTTGGCCAGCACTTACCCAGGCTAAAATAAACCCCACAAAACTCTACAGCTGCTGGTTTTGCCTGTCACAAAACACCAACAGGGAGGTGAGATGTCCCAAAAATTCAGCGCAAACATAACAAATTCAGCACCTCTACAAGTTCTTGCCACCAGCTCTGAATCTTCATCAAGCCTAGAAATGAGAGGAGAGCTCAGCTGCCTCTCTCTGATCAGCTTTCTGCAGGCAGGACCAGTAAGGAGGGGGAGAGACAATAGAGATGTATTTGTAGAATTTTATTCCACCCCTAAGGGCTGCACAAATCACAGAACCATCAGTTTGTGTTGGAAGGGACCTTAAAGACCATACAACTACAAGCCCCTGGCCTGGACAGAGACATCTTCCACCAGACCAGCTTTCCCAAAACCCCATCCAAGCTCTCCTTAGCCAAGCTTTAAAGCTTGATTGACTTTACACAGGCCAAGCACAAAGTGGAAAGCAGCAAAGACAACACAAGACAAACTCACATGAGACAACCAGAGTGAAAGGTTTTGCTGCTCATCCGCAGGCTCCTGCTCTACTTCCTCCCCACCTCCAAAAATTGCCAAAATATATTGAAAAAAAACCACCATCACAAGCCTCACATGCAGCTCTGTGGATTCCTTTTGCCCTCATTCTCTTTTAACACTGCTACTGTGCAGGTGTAGCACCACAGGCATTTGCCTTCCCAGACAGGCAGGGCATAAAGCTAAAACAAAAAGACAGTCCCAAAATGCTTGTCTGTGCTCCTTAATTTAAGAGGTTTTAATCTTTCATGATGGTCAAACAGCAGTTGTGCCAAAGCAGGGCAGGAGGCTGCCTCTGTCGAGTGGAAGTAGCAGGGGAAATCAAACACAAATCTGAACTCCAGCTTTTGAGCTGGATCTGAACAGCTCCATCACGGTTTAGGGATGTCTGTCTCCCAAATCGATTCAAAACACAGCACTTTCAGCCTCCAGCTTCACTGAAATCAAGGAAAACTGCTTCTTTTCCCCAGCACACAAGCAACTCTCAGGTCCCAGCCCAGGCAACCCGTCCTTGGCCAGTCCGAATCAAGAGTCGTCCCAAAAGCCTCTCAGAGTCTTTTTTCACTGCAAAAGAGCTGTACCCATACCAGGGTTACAAATATTTCAAGCTGCCAGGGCCAAAGGCTCCAGGAGGGAGATTTATAGCAATAAATAATATTAATGGCACAGGCGAACGGAGCTTCTTGTCCTGAGAGCTCCAAAGGCACATGAAAAACTGCACCATAAATGTCACCAGCGCAGACACCAACGATGACGAGATGCCACCTCTGGGGACGGGAGGCAACGTGGGCTTGTTCAGAATGAGATTTGGGGAGGAAAGCGAGGGAATGAGGAGCTGGATGAGCACAGCCATGCAAGCTCACAGGCAAGGCACAGGCAGGAGATGGGTCCCAGCTGGTTCAGCCTGGGTGGTGCTCCCCAGTCATCAAACCCTTGGATTGGTTTAGTGGGGGGACTCAGGACATTCCAAGCCCCAGTTCTCCCCCTAGCACAGCCAAAGGACTCATCCTGATTCTCATGAGTGGACTCAAGGCTGGGAAAAAAAATAAGCTGGGAAAACATAGCCCAACCAGCAGCCAGAGGAGATAGAAAGAGGGCAAAAGAAGCAATTTTAGGCCTAAACCCCAAAGGAGCCGCTGCGAGTTCAGTTGCAGATATAATAAAACATGCCTGGGGGAAGGAAGCTGTATCCTCCTGCAGCCAAGCCCACTCTCAAATGCAAAAATACCTGCAGGGATGATGATAAAGGGCTGACACCCACCCTGTGTTATCCAGGTAACACCCAAACACCTGGAGCTGAGGGAGCAGCAGCATCTGGCCAAATCAAATTAACCATTTTTCCCCCAAGCTGCTTAATTAAATAATACCAAGCAGTGTGTGAACATAAAATCTACATAAGAGAAACTTCTGCTTTAGCCAAGGCAAAGACTCCCTTTGCTTTTCCCACACTGCCTGGTCCTCTGCCCACTTCCAGAAGATGGATCAGCAGAGGACCTTCACCAGCAGCTCAGCTGCACATCTGGACTCACTTCATTCCAGGTTTTGCCTTAGAAGCCTCCCTGCAGCAGAAATTCCAATTTGCTTTCCCCAGCCATGCAATCTCCCAAAACTTTGTCAGGATATCTTGGAGTCCTTCCCATGCAGGGCAAGGCTCACTCATTGATCCCAACCTCTGGAGCCAGACTCTAAAGCTGCTGGAGCTCGGGGTGAAGGGTGAAGCCCTGCTGCTGGCAGGACACAGACCTGCAAGCTCCCAGGGCAGGTGACAAATCCCACCTGGCTCACCTGAGATCACCTCGAGAAGGCTGGGAACACTCCTGGAGAGCACCAGCTCAGCAGCTGCTTCCCTGCCCGCTTGGTTTATGGTGGCAGGACAAGGAAACAACAACCCAGGGATGAAGATGGGCGCAGGGATGCCAGGGCTGATGCAGCCAGCTGCTTCCAGAGCCCTTCCAAGTGGGAACACACTCCCAGTCCCACCTCTGAGCACCTTTCAATCAGAGTATCTCCTCCTGAGACCACAGAGTTGGTGCCTGTGTCCTGAGGACCCCAAAAGCTGCTCTGCCCAACACCCCAGAGCCTCTTTCCCAGCCCTGTGGTGGCTGGGCCTGCTCGGGGCCCAGGCAAACACAACCAACACTGTGTCTTTAAAACCACTTCAGTGCAGATGTTGTTTCCATGGTAACTAGTGGACCAAATACATTAGTGTTTCTAATAATAAACCAAACCTTCATCTTGGAAAATGTGATCCCCCCTCTCCCTTTACCACGCTCACCCTTCCTTTCTTCCTTACCCCTCCCCTTTTGCCGAATTAAGCCAGCATTTAACAAGCAAGCCATAATTAGTAAATAATTGCAAGGGCCCAGTAACTCCCAGTGCCCAGGCAGATGGAGAAGCTTTAGATGGAGGAGGGGGTGGCTTTGCTCTATGAACCTGGGAACTGTCCAAAACAGGATGAACTACTTAAAAAAAAAAAAAAAAAAAAAAAAAATAAAGAAAAAAATAAAGAAAAACTAATTCAAAAGCACAAGGTGGTAGAGAGGAGTCTGCAAAGCATCTTTTGACTACCCCAGCGCTGTCTTTAGTGCCCTGGCACCCTCCCCGTGCACTGACTCAGGGTGCAGCCGCCCAGCGATAATTTCTAGGAATCTCGCACTTTTTTTCTTTTTTTTTCTCCGGAGGCTCCGTCCGAGACGCGGCACCGACTTCGTGTCCCCGACAAGCGGCCAAAAACTTCACAACTCCTCCCCTCCACGCTCCCCGATTCCAGAGTGGGAACCCCCCATCCACACCCACACGCACACCCCCCAAAACTGCGCGGGGGCGCGGGAAGGACGCCGAGGCGGGGATGGGAGGGAGGGAGGCGGAGCGGGGCGATTCCGCCCCCCCAAAATAAACCACGTGCGGAGATTCCGCGCGTGGGGAGCCCACGGGAGCGAGCGCACCTGCGGGGGCCGGCGGCTCCGCGCGTTTGGAGCAGGGATGGGAGGATGGATGGGGAGGACGAGCGGAGCAGCGCGGCATCACCGCCGGTGTGTGTGTCCCCAAAGCTGCGCTCAGGGTCGGGGGGAAGGAAGGGGAGAGGAAGGACGGCGGGGAAAGGAAGGGGGAGGGTTCTGCCAAGCCTCACGCCGTGTCGCCACGGTGCCGGTGACACCGGACTGCAGCAGCAGCGCCAGCGGCGGCGCTCGGGGCTGTCCCCGCTGCCCGCGGTACCCGGAGCGGCGCGCCGGGGATGCTCCGCTGCATCCCGGGGATGCTCCGCTGCATCCCGGGCGCGTCCCCTTCCCCGCCGCTCCGCTCCGCGCCGTGCCCCGCGTGTCCCCGCGCCTCCCCGGCCCCTCCGCTCCCCCCTGGGCGCTGCTGCCGGCGGGACTCACCATGTCGGGGCTGAGCTGGGCTAAGATGGCGAAGGCGGAGAGCCGGTCACACAGGCACTTGGTCCGGGAGGCGTCGAGCGGGACCGTGCGGCAGCCGCGCCAGGACCAGGCGCCGGGCGGAGAGGCGGAGGCGGAGGCTCTGCTGGAGGGAGGAGAGCAGGGAGGGAG
>JANRGV010000001.1:146199388-146216343 GCA_024734035.1 Alethe castanea | reverse complement strand
CCCCCATCCCACCAACCCCCCCCCCGGGCCCGCGTCCCCATCCGGGTCCCGGTGCTGGATGGCTGTGACCCGTCCATCACCCCCCACCCATGTGCACGGCCCCCTGCACCCCCCGGGCTGCCCGGACTCACGAGAGCCATACACATCTCCCTGATCCTATAGCCCTGCCCTACATATCCCATATACACCCCTCGAACCCTATAGCCCTGTGTCCCATGTGTGCACGCCTAACTGCACAGCCTCATCCCACACAGCCACCCCATGGATGCAGGACCCTATGTCCCTGCCCCACATAACCCATATAAACCTTCCTGACCCTATGTCCCTGCCACACATATCCCATATAAACCTTCCTGACCCTATATCCCTGCCCCATATATGCCATATACACCGTCTTAACCTTCTACTCTTACCCACATATCCCATACACACCTCCCTAACTCTACAGTCCTGCCCCACTCATACCATATACACCTTCCTGACCTTATAGCCCTGTCCCATATATCCCATACACAACTCCCTAACCCTATAGTCCTGCCCCACTTATCCCATACACTTTCCTAACCCTATAGCTCTGCCCCACTTATCCCATATAAGCCTTCCTAACCCTATACCCCTGCCACACATATCCCATATGCACCTTCCTGACCCTATAGCCCTATCCCATATATCCCATATACACCTTCTTAACCCTATAGCCCTTTCCCACTTATCCCATATACACTTTCTTAGCCCTATGCCCAGTCCCACATATCCCATATAAGTTTCCTTCAGCCTATAGCCCTGTCCCACTTGTTCCATGTACACACCTTAATGCTATAGCTCTGCCCCATTTATCCCATATATCTGCACAGCTTCCACCCAACATGTGACAACCCTACAGCCCTGTGACACCCACCACACTGATCCACATGTGGGATACGTGGATAAATAATGCTATAGCCCTGTCCCTACACAACCTGAACACACCTCCTCACCCCATAGCCCTGTCCCACATTTATGGATATAACACTACAGATCTCAAATATACCTCACTGCCCCCACAGCCCCATCTCTCACCCCATACACCCCAACCCCCTGCTCCACACCCCATACAGATGTGTACAGACCTCCCCCAGCCACAGAACTCCAATTTACAGCTTCACCCCTCCCTTATTTCTTCTCCGAAAGCCAGCCCAGGACCCTCCTCAGCCCTTCCCCCCATTCCAGAGCTTTGGACACGGCAGGGATGTTCCTCCCTCATGGCCAGAGGGACCTGAGGGCATCAAAGGGACAGATCCCTGCTTTCTCCTGGCATCCTTTCAGGCTGGGGAAAAGCTGCAGAACAGTGAAGGGGCCATAGATGAGGAAGTCTCCATGGTCTTCATCCCACAATTGGGGTGGTTCCATTGGGAAAAATGATTGCAGCCCCATCTCTGTGTGAGCACAAGAGGCTAAGCCAGGGAAAAGGGGAATCTCCTGCTCTGCCTCATGTGCTGGGACAGTGGGGGCCCAAAAAACTGCAGGCATTTTCCACCCATTGCTTCTGTGTCTAGTCCAGTCCTATCTCCTGGGATGTGGTCAGGCAGGGAGTGCAGAAATTCAGTAGATGGGGAGAAGGTCAGCATCCCTGTGCATCACCTGGGCTTCACAGGAGCCTGAGACAGGATGTGGAGACAGAGCAAAAGGGCCATCTGCCTTCACTGAAGGGCCATGGGGAAAGATGTCCCATCCCCACAGCTGACCATCCTCAGAGGAGGGGACCTCAGCAGCAGCGCCAGCAGCGAGCCCACGGCAGCTCCAGATGGAGCCAAGCTGCTCAGCAGCCCTGGGTGCATCACAGATGGCCTGGGCAGCTCTGTGCTGCTGGCTCCAGGGACCTGCCCTGAGTCACAGACAAGTTCTTTGCAGGTCCTGGCACGGTGCAGCCTCTGACCTGCTCCTCACAAAAGGATTCTGAGCCTCCCTGCACCTCCCTGTGCCCCCATGGCCTGGTGAGAGAGCAGCAGCACATCCTGCTGTCAGCATCTACTCAGATCCTGGTCAACACGTGACACTGAGCCTCCCTGAGCTATTTCTGGTTTGGGTTAGACCACTCTTCATTCTTAAACAAAATAAAATGGAAAAAAATAATTTTACCATAGAAGTTGTAGGCAGTACACAGAACCTTCTTTTTTTTTTTTTTTTTTCCCCTTCCTGGTGCTCATCCAGAGCTTTCTGAATGTCTGGACCCTACTAAATGTCAGAATGCCTCATCCCTGGAAGTGTCCTCGGCCAGGTTGGATGGGGTTTGGAGCAACCTGGGATAGTGGAAGGTGTCCCTGCCCATGGCAGGGAATTGGAACTAAATAACCTTTAAGGTCTCTTCCAACCAAACCATTCTCTGATCCTGTAGTTCTCCATCCATCCATCTCGTGGGACATAAATCTATCATCTCTGGATCAGCAGCTCTTCACATGATTTTCTCTGAGCTGTCGCATAATTTCTTGAAGACTTTCACACCCTGGCATTGTTCTTTGCTCTCTTTCATGCACCTTCTGACATTCCCCAACACCCTTCTTGGAAGGGACCAGAAGATCCAGGGCCAGTCTCATGGGAAATCTGAATTCTGTATTCTCCCCTCTATATCCTGTTCATATTTCCAAGATCTGCATTATTGAGTTCTGTTTATCCACTGCCACCGAGAAAAATGCCTTATTTATGATGTGTACAAATAAAGACAAATTCCCAGACTCCAACAACCAGTTCTGTATTCTCCTAGAAAGTATTAATTTAGCTTGACAAAATCTATTTTCCATAAGTTGATTGCTATTAATGCCTCTGTTTTAATGAGTGTGCTATTATTCAATTATAATCATAATATTACCCACAATCCCTAAATTTTTGGATCCTGTTGCAGATGAATATTGTGCCTACGACAGATGTGAGGCTGCTGTGCTTACACACACATGCTCCCCTCTCCAGATTTGGGGAACTCTTCCATCTTTCTTTTCCTAAAGAGAAATGATCCCAAATTAGTCTTAACTTGCTCTTTTAAAATCCTTGCGTTCCAAATTGCTCTGTCTTGTTACTCTTGCACACATCTCACTTTGCTGGATGATGTATAGCAGGTTTTCCAGCTGCTGGTGTAATGAAAAGTATTTCATTAGGCTGGGATGTGGAATAAGGAACCAGGCTCTCTTCCAATTACAGAATACAGGCGTTTATTGAAATTCCTGCATTATTATAAATAAATCTGTCATTTCGAGCTAGCAACAAACCAATACCATCAGGATTTATTATGGGTTTAGTAGAGTCTAAATTTTGCTTTTAATTCATCTTTGCTGTTCTGAAGAGTAAAATTCCTACATTTTCCCTTTTTTTTTTCCTTCTCTTGTATTTTTCAAGCTTTTAATTTGCACTGCTTGCTGTCAATTCATCCTTTGTCCAGAATTCCACAACAGCTTTTACTTTTCCTCTATAACAGACTGTTGTGGAGGTTTTTTCCTGTAGAAATTGGTACATTTGGCTTGTGGTAGGGTTTTTTTGGTTTTTTGTTTTTTGTTAGCTGAGGGTTTTTTAGTGCTGTTTATCTTTTTCATTTATGGATTTGAGGTTATCTAGAAAAGTGCTTTTAAAAGGTTCCTAATTATAGAATTTTGAAGTCATAGAATGGTTTTGGAAGGGACCTTAAAGATAATTTTTTTCCAACCTCCTGCCATGGGCAGGGACACCTTCTGTTAGACCAGACTGCTCAATGTCCCATCCAGCCTGGCCTTGGACACTTCCATGGATGGAGCAGCCACAATTTCTCTGGAAAACTTGTGTCAGCACCTCTCTGCTCTCACAGGGAAGAATTTCTTCCCAATATCCCATCTCACCCTATTCTGGCAGTTTAAAGCCATTTCCTTGTCCTGTCACCCCATCCCTTGTCCCAAGTCCCTCTCCAGCTCTCTTGGAGCTGCTTTAGGCACTGGAAGGGGCTCTGAGATTTCCCTGGAGCCTTCTCTTGTCCAGACTAAACAACCTCAGGTCTTCCAGTCTGTCCTTTCATCCTTAACTCTATCCTCAGCTCTTTTTTTTTTTTTTTTTTCTGTTTAAGCAGCCTTTCCCAACAAATGGAAATGCTTAAATCTACCATTTTTAGAGCATCAAATCTGCATACATTGCCAGATACAGACACCCCCTGCCCCAAGGAACCTCAAGTCTCTTCAAATGTGGGAATACATTTGCCCTCACATCACTTCCAATTCCAAAGTCCAGCTTTATTCATTTACCAGCTTTCAAAGTAAACTAGGACAGATCTGGGCTGTACATCAACAGAAGTAACTTCATCCAAAAGGGGAAAAAAAAGAAAATAAATCAGAAAACCAACAAGAACAGGAAACCCCAGGGAAAGTATCAGAAAACAAATAAATCTCCCCAGATGCTGTGCCTGCTCTCACACTCCCATGGCAGAAAAGCTGACAGAACACCATTGAATGCAAAATCAGAATAAAATCTATCCAGGGCCAAGCTGCACTTGGCACAGCCTGAAATCCATTTCTAGATGCACACAGAAAGTGCACAGCAATATTGAGGCAAGACAAAAAATTAAAAATTAAAATAACTACCTTTTGCTCTTCAAAGACCTGGTCTGGTGCCTGCTTATTTATCCTGTTGGACTCAAAGAACGCAACTGGATCAAAGCCATCCAGTTCTTGCTTTAAAAGCTGCTATAAATCACATAAAGGATGGGTGATGTGGATGTGCTGAGTCAGGAACTTGGTGTAAATCACCTCAGAATAAGTCCAGCTACACAATTTAATAGAAAATGAAAATCTGGTCCTCATTACTACCAGTGATTATTAATTAATTAGTCATTACCAGTCCTTAAACCACTCAAATGCTCCAAAGAGCATGTCCATTCCTCTGGTTTTAATCTTAGAAGAAGAATAACTTTTCTTTCATCCTTTCCTTCCTTGTTGCAAATCTCCCTAATTACCTCTTCTCCTTGCCTTGCACCCTTTGCATATGAACACCTCTGCACCTTTGGGGATGGAGCTTGGAGATGGGTTGGGAAAACCTCTTTGGAGGTAGGAGAGCGTGGCAGAAGAGACAGGAGCCTCTTCTCACTGATCCCAGTGTGGATGTAGAATCCTGGAACGGTTTGAGTTGGAAGGGATCTTTAAGATCACCTTGTTCCAACCCCCTGCCATGGGCAGGGACACCTGCCACTATCCCAGGGTGATCCAAGCCCCATCCAACCTGGCCTTGGACACTGCCAGGGCCTCACCACCCTCCCAGGGAAGAATTTCTTCCTTCCATCTGGTCTGAATCTTCCCTCTTTGCATTTCAAATCATTCTCCCTTGTCCTGTCACTCCATTCCCTTGTGCCAAGTCCCAAGTCTCTCTCCAGCTCTCCTGGAGCCCCTTTAGGCACTCAAAGGGGATCTGAGGTTTCCCTGGAACCTTCCCTTCTCCAGGCTGGACATTCCCAGCTCTCCCAGCCTGGCTCCAGCCCTTGGAGCATCTCCATGGCCTCCTCTGGACCCATCCAGCAGCTCCACATCCTTCTGATTTTGGAGGTCCCACAGCTGGATTTGTTGTTGCAAGTGAGGTCTCACAATAATTCCTTGTGATTTTGAGTGGTCCCATTCCTGGTTTGTGACTGTTTGAGCCTGTCCAGCATCACCTGCTGCAGATTCCATACTCAGTATTACTAAGGGAGATCTAATGGGATTTCTCCAAGGTCCAGAGAAACGCATCTGAGGGAGTTTGGGTCTTGCTGGTTGCAGACACCTGCCCAGAGAGTGTTTTGTTTAACCATCAAGTATTACCAAAAACCTCACAGTTCAGTGCAGATTTGAGATCCTAAACTCAATTTTCAAAATTCAATCACTGGATTTTGCCATATAATGATTATTTCACCAGCAGGAGGTCAAATTACAGAGCAGATAGATTGAAACAGGGCATGTTTGACATTTGAATGCAAAATTCATTCACTGTGGGCCTGATGAAAAGCTCTGGAAGACAATGGGCTATTAAGGAACAGGTCCATAAGGGGAGGAACATTTGTGTGTTGGTGTGTGCCTGCCTGTGCGTTCAGGTTTCATTTGTAAAGCAGTAAAAAAGCCTTTGATTGTGCCAAAAAAATACACTGGGCTTGTGCTGGGAAATCCGTGCTCAAATCTCAGAGGCAAAGAAAAAGAGCAGAATTTGAGTTCTTCCCAAATATTGAATCCAGGTAAGCTAACAAGGGAGCAGAATTATTTCCAGACAGTCTCCAGAGTGGAGGCAAGAAAGAGGAAACTCTACTAAAGGGAAAACATGGGCAGAATATTAGAGGGGAGTGTAGTCAGAGTGATTACAACCCAGTCAAAAAGGAATTGTAGCAATCCCCAAACCAGACTGGCGTAAAAAATGTTGTGTTGGGAGGGTGAGCAGGGAACCTGACAGGTTGGTTCTGTCTCTAACGTCCGTGGTCGGATTTATCTCCGGTGTAATTCCAGTGATGCTGCACAGGAAAATGTCTCACCATATGTTACAACATGGCTCTGAACATTATTTGAGCACTTGATGGGGAAAAGCAATTAAGCACTGTCTTGTAGATTTAAACAGGAGCTAAGCACATGCTTAAGGACTTTCCCAAACAGAAATGCTGCTCCGAGCAGGAATTCACACAAATGGAGAGATTTTGTTATGGGAAGAGCCACGGAGCAGGGAGAGTTTTTAAAACTGGGGTAGATATTTGAGATCTGAGAAATACAGGGAATCTCCAGGTATTTTTTCCAACCCAAACAGCTCTGTGGTTCTCTGACTGTTCTCGTTTTACATGGCCCATTCCCCCTTCTCCAACCAGGAGAGTGCTTGGCACAGGTCCAGCTGGCAGATTGATTATTAATTTGGAGAACAAACCAGAGATGAAGTCAAAGTTAATCCTTTTTGTGGGATTCCCAAAAGCAATTTTCATTTCCAGCCAAAGGCTGCCCCAAAGCGCCTTTCAGACATTTTGGCTCTGCACAATAGCCCGGGACACAAAAAAAAAAACCAAACCTGCAATCATATTTCTGTAAAAAGTGTCTCAGACTCACTGTGCAGGACCTCAGGGCTGAATTAAAGAGTAGATGTTTCCTAAGAGAAAGGGACATGAAAAGGTTTGGAGCTTTGGAAAAAAATAGCCTGATTAAAAATAAAATAAAATAAATCTTTGATTGGCTGCTGAAGCAGTTACAAAGGATCTCATGCCAGAGAGGTAAATGCTGAAATTCATTAAACACGAAGCTAAATATGGGTTTAAATCAATCTTTAACACTGGAGCTGCTTGGAATGTTTGAGACACACTCAGTACCAAAGCAGTGATCACTCTTTGCTTAGCTGAGACCTTCCTAAGAACTAAATAAAACCAGCAAAACTCTTTCACAGGGGTCATTCTGTTATCCAAGAGATAATTTTCCCTTTCTGTGATCAATCCACTGGTTCAAAGACAGGCTGAGCTCTCAGTTATGCTGCTGAAAATCCTGAGAGACATCTCACACATCCAGCAAGGCAGTGCAGGCTTATTAGAGCAAAACCAAACCTCCTGGAAAAATCCCACACTTCTGAGCCTCTGAATTTGAAATGTAGCAAAAGTTTGGTAAATCCACGTAGCTCAAAATGAAATCTGAGGTTCCAATGAAATAAAGGATGGTCTAGCAATTTCCCTACATTCATCTAATGAAATCAAGCATCATCAAGCTTATTTAGCTCAAAGCCAAGAAAGCCAAATGTGTCCTGGGCTCCTGGGCTGGATCCCCATGGTGTGGGCAGCTCAAGGGCAGCATTCTGCCCTCTGCTCTGGTGAGACCTGACCTGGAGTGCTGGATTCAGTTCTGGAATCCTCAGCACAGGAAAGACCTGTTGGAATAAGTCCAGACAAAGCCATGGAAATGCTCCAGGGGCTGGAGTCCCTCTGCTCTGGAACCAGGCTGGGAGAGATGGGAATGTCCAGCCTGGAAAAGAGAAGGCTCCAGGGAAACCTCCAGGAGAGCTGGAGAAGGAATTTGGATGAGGGAATGGAGTGGCAAGGCAAAGGGAATGATTTAAAACTGAAAGAGGAGAGATTCAGGCTAAATAGAAGGAAGAAATTCTTTACAGTGAGGATGGTGAGGCCCTGGCCCAGGTTTCCCAGAGAAGCTGCCCCATCCCTGGAAGTGTCCCAGGCCAGGTTGGATGGGGCTTGGAGCACCCTGGGATGGTGGAAGATGTCCCTGCCCATGGAATGAGATGACTTTGAAAGTCCTTTCCAACCCAACCCATTCTGTGAAAGGGAAACTGAGGCACACAGAGGAAATGTGAATGGATACAGACCTGTATGAGGGCACTCACAGAGCTCTGATATTTGGAATAAGCAGTCAATAAATATGTCCACACATCCCTTAGCTGAGTTTCCTGGTTTCTTTACAGAAATTTTTAAAAAAACAAAATAAAAACACTATAAAACTTCCTGCTGTACAACTCAGATTACTCAGTTTCCTTATAAATTTTGTTTGGCACTGGTGCCCTTTTTCTCACCTTTATCCCAGGAGCACAGGCCTGGTACTGAACAGAACAATATTCTATCAGTCTGAAAGGATCAATAATCAGAGCAACAGCTATTATTAAATTAGCTCTTTAGAAAAATACAAAAAAGAATAAAAAAAAGAAAAACAAAACAAAAAGGAAACTGTGGAAAAGTAAGAAAAACCATACTCTTGATCCAGTTGCTTGGTGCAAGGAAAACTAAACCAGAGTAGGAATATTAATTTAATTTTATATTTCAGACACCCCTAGTTCAAGTTGGTTTGGGTGATTTCCTTCAGAACTGACAGAAGCAGAATTAAGATAACAGTGATTTAAGAAAGAATTCGTGATCTGTGGGGAAATCAGGAATATTTGAGATTTCCTTTTTATGTGTGTGGGAGAGGGGGACAGGAAAAGCTATAACGAGGTGACAAGCACCCCCTTTGCCCAGGTGTGAACTCATGAGCAGAGCAAACTGAACTGCAGCATTTTCAGGGGACAAAGTAACTTTCTATCAGCAAATTAGGCCCAGAAATAAAAAAGAAAAATAAAAAAAAAAATAAAAAAAGAAGAAACAGCCCATATGCAGCCTCCAGTCTGAAGCCTTAATTAACATAAACAATGTTCAAACACACAAATAAATAGATATTACAACTGAAATAAAGCATATGGCTGGCTAAATACCCCAAAGATTATCTAAAGATAATCTTTTCAGGCACCAGAAGTGCAGCTGATGCTGAGCCCTAATGATTCTCATCACAAGGCCAGGCCATCCCACAGGAGAAGGATTCTCAGCATCATCAACTTCCCACCATCATCATCATCCTCCTGGGTTTGGATTCTGCCTTTCCAATCCAGAGCTTGTGGTGGGGAATTGCTGAGCACTTGCCCTCTTTACAACCCTGCCCCACTGCTCCAGAAAAATGCAGGAATCGTCTCTGGAAGGAGAAACTTTGCCATGGCTTGGTGTCCAAGAGCTGCTTCAATCCAGGGTGGGGATTGGAGCAATTTGCTTTAGTGGGAGGTGTCCCATGGCAGGGGATGGAACTGGGTGATCTTTAAGGTCCCTCCAACCCAAACCATTCTGTGGTTAATTTATGATTCAGTGCTCAAGGAAGGGTGAAGTGCACTTGAATTTTTGCCGTTAGTTTTTTTCCTTTGCTCCTTTTTTCCCGTGATTGATTTGCAGTCACGGGTTTCTGGTTTTACCGTTTCACTAGTTTTTAGGGATTTTTGAGATCTTTTTAATTTCTTAGTTCTTGTGTTTTTTGTTTTGTTTTGTTTTTGTTTTTTTTCTGGGGATTTTTTTAGTTTTTAGTTGCTTTTGTTATTTTTGCTTTTTTAGGGAGGCTTTGATTTTGGCAGGTTTTTCCTCACACGAGGCACCACTGTGTTTAGGTTTATTTTTTTCCTCTTTTTTTAGGGTTCGGATTAAATGAGTGAGATGGTATGTCTTGTTTTTATTTATATTACAGTTTCACAAACTTTGAGTTTTGCAGTACTTTAAGCTAACAAACTAAAAATTGAGTTGTTTTTTTCTATACAAGGTTTTTAAAGGGTAAACTGTTTAATTATGAAATTCTATTAAATTATTTTTATTTTTAACTTAATAACTTAATTTGTGGCCCTTGGTGTGGATTTTTTTACTTAATTATACAATATGACTTAAACTTATGAAGAAAAACGTGAAGAAGAAGGACTAGTTTTTGCTGTCAAACTTTCATCTTACTTTATCTATATTACTATATTCTAAAACTTTAAACTTGAAGTTTTTCACCATGTGATATTACACACTTTTATTCAAACTACACACTTACAATCCCAGTTCTATTATTCAATTTTGGAAGCTTTCTCTACGGCCTTAGGTCAAATGCAGTGCTTTCCTAGGGGTCAGTGCTTGTTTGAACAGAAAACTTAAAATTCTCAATGACCAGGGTTCCAACAGGTGGGACGGGGGAGAAATTTGCCACTGAGCCCACTCCAGGAGCCAATTTCCTTGTGCTCCAAAGTTCTTTCCCAAAAGCAGTCACAGGACAGATATTTCATTGGGATGAGGCCCCAGAAGGATTCCTCTGTCCCACACAATATTCCACTAAACAAGCCTGAACACATCAGAATTTCCATACACAAAATGTGGCACGATAGATTAGGCAGAGGAGAAATGGAGAAATCAAAGGCACTTGGTCTCTAAATCAGAAACAAATGTGGAAATCCCTGTCAGGTGTCACAATGTTCCAAACCCCCAAAAGCCCCTGATCAAAAACTCAGGGGAATATTCCTTCCTGACCCATCTCTGGAAATGTTCAGAGCCAGGCTGGAATGGGACTTGGAGCAACCAAGGCATCCCACGGCAAGGGCTTGGAACAGGGTGATCTGTAAGAACCTTTCAAACCAAACCATTCTGTGATTGAATTACCCCAGTTCTAGTGTTTTTTTAATAATTATAAATCTGGGGGCTCCCACAGCATCTAAACAGGACCAGAGCTTGAAGTATCATGAGGGGTTTGCTTTGGTTTTGGGGTATATTGTTGTTTTTTTGTTTTTGTTTTTGTTTTGTTTTGTTTTGTTTTTTGTTTTTTGTTTTTGTGGGTTTTTTTTCCTTTAAGGTATATTTGAAGCCTTTTTGTCTTGTGGATTTTTTTCTCCTTTAAAAGGATGACATTTTGCAGCTCCTCTACAGAACCCTGTGAAACAGAAGCAGAAAAGCCGACAGCTCCCTATAATCCCTTGGCTTCACGGCTTTAAGAAGAAAAAAGGAAAATAATTCTCATATTTAGCCACACTGCAAACTGTGCTATCTTCAGGTCAGCTCATGGCAGTGGCTGCAGGAGATGATCTTGGACTGCTTCCATTGAATCACCAAATCATGGAATTGTTAAGCTTGGAAAAAATCCTAAAAATCATCAAATCCAGCCATAAACCAGCACCATGTTCACTGCTAAACCACGTCCTCAAGTGCCACATCCACACATTGGTTTGACCTCTCCCAGGGATGGTGTCTCCACCACTTCCCTGGGCAGCCTTTTCCAATGCCTGACCACCCTTTCCATGAAGAAACTTTTCCAAATATCCAACCTAAATCTCCCCTGGTGCAATTTGTTACCTGGGAGAAATATCTGACACTCACCTCACTACAAGCTCCTTTCAGTCTGTTTCCACAACAGATCAACAATTTATTTTGTCCTAGTCTTTATCCTCTGCTCTTAAATTTCTTATTGTTATCCAAAACCAAAAACACCTTTACAGCATTTCTGGGATCCCTTCAGTGTAAGAAATCCAGGCTGTAACTCCTAGATTAGGAGTTATGAATAAGACTGCAAATAAAATTTATAAATAAAATAAAAATTGAGTAATACTCAAAATAAATTTTATGAATAAGATATATTTGGGGGCAAAGCTGCCCTGTTGGATCTTTTCTGCTACACCAGAGTATCAGAACCTTAAAAATGATAGAATCATCAAATAGTTTGGGTTGGAAAAGATGTTTAAGTCCCACTGATAACACAGAACTTCAAAACCTGCCACTAAACTGTGTCCCCAAGTGCCACATCTACACATCTTTTAAATGCCTCCAGTGTGGGTAATTCAACCAATTCCCTGTCTTGCCTAAACTCATTGGGTAACAAGATCACCTTGGGAAAAAGGTGAAAAGAGGAGCTACTGTGAAAATATTGTTGGGACTTTCTGAAGCCAGCTTTCCCAAGTGGAGGGAAGTGTATCAGTGGGACAAAAGGAGGATGGAAAGATGAGCAGGAGGATGGCTGCTCTCATTATCATATAGGGCTGCTTTCCAGCAGAGGACAAGGTGAGGGCAGTGAGTGATGGATCTGCCTCCCTCCCAGCCCTGTGTGACATTCACAGCTGCTTTATCCAGGCCTTGCAGGATGCTTCTCTCCAGGGCAGCTCCTCGGGTGTCCTTGAGCTTGCATGGAAATGTTTTGGCAGGTCCTGCATGGCAAGAACTGGAGCCAGGGCTGGGCTGTTGTGCCCTTGTTGTACCACCCTGCAGGACCCTCCTGAAAGTGCCTGTTTGAGCAAACGAGCTGTGTGCATGTTCCAGCTGGGCACAAAGGAGTTCAGCTCCCTCCCTCAGCTTCCATGTCAGCTTTCCTGCTGTAATTTCCCAATTACCATGAGATGCCAGAGACCTGGGGCTGGTTTTGCAGTTATTCCCTCTCCAGCTAGGAAGGATCAAACTGGATCGTGGCCCAGAAGATGGGACTCAGCTTTTCTGTTTAGAAAAGGATGCAGCTCCACATCAGGAATTAACCTGCAGCTGGTCCAGGCAATCCTCTCTCTCTGCCCTGAATCACAGCCAGTCATCCTATAATCACTCCTGAGAAACTGGGAAATTTTCCTGTTTTCACAGAAAACAACGAGCAATGCACCCAAGGGATGAGCAGCAGCTTTTTCACGTGTACCGAAAATATTTCAGGGAAAATCCTGGATCCACCATCTCCTGCACCTGGACATCGTGGTCCCACACTCAAGCCTCATGGGAAAGATGTGAAGAATGGGAAAACAAGGTAGGGAATAGCATAGCAGGTGCCAATAGAAATGCAGGATGTTGCAGGCAGCAGTGAACGAGCTGGAAACGCTCCCTATGGCTACTCAGGGATGAACAAATGCACTTGGATAAAGGCTGGGAGAGCAATGCAAACACCTGGGAGGAGGTTTCTCACTCACATCCTGTGTCCTGTTCACTGCTCAGCACTTGGAAGTGCTGGGTGACCCCAGCAGAGCCTAAAATCCCTCAGAGCCCCCAAACCAGTCCTCAGCCAGAGTTCAGGGGAGCAGAAGGGTTGAGAGGACCACAATCATCACCCCGTGGTTGCTCACACCAAACCCTGGACAGTGGGATTGTCCACTTGGGGATTTTGAACCCAAAATCTCTGGTGCATGTGGCTGAAAGGAGAGAGGGAGATGGAACTTTTTGTTGCTAGCTCTGAACAGTGTGTTCAGCTCTGGTCCAGATCTCCTGTCCCTTGTGCCCTCTGTTCTTACAGCCTCCCCCTCTCTTAAATAACCATCCTGATGCTCTTCCCAGCAAAGCCAGGGATGGAGACACAGGCAGATTGCCTCCTGTCTACCTCTAAACAGCACTTCCCAAAAGAGCCAACAAACAGTGCTGCCAGCATCCCAGCCCTGTCTCCAGGAGCACAGGAGGCCCCAGGGCCAGGTTGGGAAGAAGGATGGCTCTCCTGCTACCAAAACCTCAGCTCCAGGGGATGCTGCTTCTCAGAAACCTAAATCAGAACATTTTAATGGCTGAGCACAGGGCTAGAGGATAAAGAGACAAAGAAAAATAAATCAGGCGGATGACAGAGGGGCTGGGAATGGGAGGAGGTAGCAGACGGCAAAAGAAATTAAATCAAGAAGCCAAATTAAGGTGCTGCAGGCAAAGATGAAGATGCTGGATTAGAGATTAACTGTAACCACGATGGAAATGTGGCCCTTTAAAGGTACAAATTGCTTCAATGCATTTCACAAAACCCAAACAAATCTCCTAAGAATAAAGTTTTCACAGATGCAGCTGGATCACAGATATCTGGACCTAAGAACTCTGGATGGCTTCATGCTCTGGTGTTTCCAGCTGAGAAGGGGAATTAAAAGCAAAGGAAAGGCAATCATCCTAAAAAATTGAAAGCACTGCACTGAAGTAAAGGAGAGGGGATGCAGGCAATCATTAGAGAAGGGTTTGGCACTGTACAGATAAATTCTGGGGTATATTCAAATCACTCTGAATCCAGGGGAGCTGCTGAGCCCTTTGGGGCTGTGTGCTCACCGAGCAGTTCCTAATTTATCTCCTGGCAGCCAGCTCCAAAGGAATGGTGGGTGAGCTCCACCTTTCACACCTGCTCCTTCACAGCCCAGAGGAAGAGACAGCTCAGCCAACATCCCCATCAGAGAGGAGCAGGTGAAGCAGGTTCAGCCCTCAGCTCCAGCCCTGGGAGCAGAGGATCCTCATTCCATCACAGCACATCAGGTTTTTGCACTGCTGCACATTCCCATTCCAGGATTGCTGGACAAAGGTCTCTCATGCACTGCCACCTCCTTTTAGCACCAGCAACTCTCATTTTCCACTGGAGCATCTAAGATCCTGCTCCTGGGAGAGTGAGGGGCAGGGAGGAGCTGGATGGGGTCGTGGGGTTCATTTTTTTAAAACCCTGAGGTGGTTTGTTTCAAACATTCTGATGAGAGTTTCCTGAGTGATACAGACCTAGGAGCACCCACAAAAGAAGCATGGAATGGTTTGGGTTGGAAGGGGCATTTGAAGCTCATTGTAATTAGACCAGGTTGCTCAAATCTGCAGCCAACCTGACCTTGGACACTTCCAGGGATGGGGCAGCCACGACCCAGCTGTGTGAACCTGTCCCTTATGGTACAACCTGGGACAAACACAGCCTTGAGCCTTGCTGTTCCTGGCAGGATTCCCATGAGTAGAACCTCAGGGAAACATCAAAATCAAACCCAACATGCACTTCAAGCCTCCAGCTGGACATCAGAGGGCTCTGAGCCAGGTGAGAGTAGGACAACACAGGAACACACCCGCACACAGACAAGGGGATGCTGCTCTGAAGATGAGAAGGTTTAGTCAGTGTGAGCTCACTTTTTTCGCTGCGCTTTTTTTTTCCCTGCCACTGCTTTCCTTTGCTCCTTCCTTTCCCTTTGGCCTCCTTTTCCTCTGCACTCCATGAAATGAGCATTTCATGGGAGTGGAGCAGCCAAGTGAAGCTGAGCTGGCAGCTCCTTGAACGCATGGAATGCCTCCCTCGTTCCCAGCCCAAATTTCGGAAAGCAACATCTGCCTGCTCCTGAAGGTCATTTGGATCCTGGATCAGGGATGCTGCACCACCTCCTCATTGCTATGCTGTGCCTGGAGCAGCCATAAATGTCCTGTCACATGAAATGCTGCTTCATTACAAGTTTTGGGAGGGAGGGGACAAATAAAATGCAAAGCAAACGACACAGACCCACTCTGACGGGACCAGTGTGATTCCTTCCCTTACTTACGTGGGTATAGCAAGGAATCCAGAGGTTTTGCTTTGGATCTGCATTTACACAAGGGGATGAAACCTCTGGGAAATCGAGATGATGCTAATGCAGTGAGGGGGCTGGCGCAGTCGTGGCTAAATAAATGCTAATAAAGAAATAAATGCTGATGTTTATATCTTGCTGCCCTCTCTCCTTGAACAAGCAGTTCCCAGCCTTCCTGGGGGCTGATCTGATGTTTTCTCATAAGGGGGGTCCTTGTAAACATCTCCCCAGTGGGCAGAGCCCGGATGGATCAGAGGGAAGAGGGTGAGATCCCTCAGGAGGAGTGGGAATGGAGAAGCAGTGAGGCAGCTGGATTCAGGCTGCCAGGAATGGTACTAGTCACAGCCTGGCAGCTGTGAGGATGCAGGGATGCAGGGATGCAGGGGTGCAGGGATGCAGAGATGCAGAAGTGCAGGGATTCAGGGATGCAGGGATACAGGGGTGCAGGGATTCAGGGATGCATGGGTGCAGGGATGCAGAAATGCAGGGATGCAGGGATTGAGGGGTGCAGGGGTGCAGGGATACAGGGATGCAGAGATGCAGGTATGCAGAGGTGCAGGGATGCAGGGATGCAGGGATGCAGGGATTCAGGGATGTAGGGGTGCAGGGATTCAGGGATGTAGGGGTGCAGGGATGCAGAGATGCAGGTATGCAGAGGTGCAGGGATGCAGGGATGCAGGGATACAGGGATGCAGGGAGCCACTGGCAGCAAAGCAGAGGATTGTAGTGAAGCTAGAAAGCTGCAGAGCAAACTTCCCTTCTCCAGCCTGCACGGGCAGGAGCTGCAAACACAAATCAAGCTCCAGACCTGCAAAGCTGGCAGAGGTTTTCCTGCAGGAAGATTTCTCCTGCCATGCAATCCCAGTGGTTTGAAGTGGACTGCATGACTGTGGTCGTGCCTGCTCTAATTCCTGCTTTTCTGCCATGGATGCCTGGGAGGAAAGGCATGCAGACACAGCACCCCACCAATTTTACAAGGAGCAGGAAAAAGGAGCAGGTGCTGAGTGGAGCAACATGGATCTGCTTGTGCTTTTCTCAGGAAAGCAGGTCATGGGGGAGGAGGGGGAGTCATTTCCCAGCTCTGCTACTGCAAATGTGTTTAACCAAAGCCATGCTGGTACCCAAACACTCTGCCAGCACCTCTGGAGCTCATGCAAAGAGGGATTGCTATCAAAACCTTTTAAAGCTGCTTTCTACTAATGAAAAAGGCTTGCAGAGATACAAGCTGGTGGAAACCTCTCTACTCCCAGCAATATTGCTTCATTAGGCTTTCTCCTCTCTCCTCCCAGTCCTGCTGTACCTCTGTACATCTGGAATCAGAAGGGACAGAGAGTTCCCCAAAAAACCCAGGCAGTGGACTTGGCTTCTATTCTATTCTATTCTATTCTATTCTATTCTATTCTATTCTATTCTATTCTATTCTATTCTATTCTATTCTA
>JANRGV010000001.1:146167685-146194741 GCA_024734035.1 Alethe castanea | reverse complement strand
GTATTACTGTATTTTTTGTTTTAATTTTTTTTCCTAGTAGGGAACTGTTATTCCTATTCCCATATATTTGCCTGAGAGCTCCTTAATTTCAAAACTATAATAATTTAGAGGGAGGGGGTTTACATTGTCCATTTCAAGAGAGGCTTCTGCCTTTCTTAACAACCACCTGTCTTTCAAACCAATACAACTATAAACCAGATTTTGATTATATTAATAGGAGCACAGGATGGTTTGGGTTGGTAGGGATCTTAAAGCTTTTCTTGTTGCACTCCCTTCTGTGGGCAGGGACACCTTCCACTAGACCAGGTTGCTCAGAGCCCTGTCCAACCTGGCCTTGAACATTTCCAGGGATGGAGTGTCAACAACTTGTCCATTAAAAAAAAAAAAAAAAAAAAAAAAAGCCGATAAACAGATATTTTCAGTTGATGGAAAAGGGAATTCAAGTGATCTGATGCTTCATTTATGCTCAGCAGGCAGGTCCTTGCTGGGAGAAATGTGGCACAGAAACACAGGGGCCCTGAGGCTCCCACACCTGAGCTGCAGGGGGACAATTAACAATGAGGAGGTTTTACACGAGCAGAATCCCAGCACCTTCTCTGCTCTGAGTGCTCCTGAGTTGCCAGAATGGGCTCAATAAGAGGGACATTTTGGGACGTTGATGGAGAGATGACACAGATGCTGATGCGTTACCATTAGCTCTGCGTGCCCTGAGGACTATTGCAGCATTTAGCCTTGGAAATGACCATGGAACTGGGACAGGAGCAGGAGGGGCGAGGCTGAAGCTGTTACAGACACCCAACAGCACTAATGGCACTGGAAGGGGCAAAGAACAAATTATTCAGTGGTTGGGCTGAGAGAACAAACCAAAACTATTTCAGATAAAGCAATTAGTTACAGCCCAGTGTTTCACCTCTTTTGAACTGGGGGTCAGGGAGAGAGAGAGTGATCTTCTGTAAGTAGGGAGATGAAAAGCAGTCTGACAATTTAGGAAAAAATCAATTTCAGCAAACTATCAGAAGACCATTCACAATGAAGAACTACAACTGCAACTTCTGTGACATGATTTTTTTTCCCTTGTATGGAACTCCAGCAGGAACCTGTGAACTTGTTGAGCCAACAAAACATGTTTCAATTGCAAAAAAAAAAAAAAAAACCAAACACTTTAAAAAAAGTTATTTTTGTTCATTTCACTTCCCGATATGTTTCTTCTGTTCTAGCTGAGCTGAATTTCTCTGAGGCACCAGGAAGGGAGAATTTACTACATGGGGACTGGGAGGGAAGATGAGGCTGGTCTGGAAAGGCTGCATGGGCACATCTGCTGTTGCCATCACTGATGGCATCAAGAGCACAGCCATAACCAAGCTTCCTTTCTGCATCCTTCCAGCAATTTATAGCTGATCTCACCAGAGCTCAAGTGTTTCCAGCCTCTGGATCAGGGGATTTGTTCCCAAGGAGCTGGTGCCCCTGGGGCTGCTGCTCACCATGGCACGTGCCTGCAGCACAGAGGATGGAGCCGTGTCTCCAGCAGCACAGTTTATCCCTCCCCAGCCCCAGGCTGGGAGGGACTGAGATGCAGTTAAGTAGTTCCCCAGCCTGCACTACTTTTTAGCTCAATTTCCATTTCCTAAACCACTGCTGACGTCTGTCTAAATAATCATTATCTCCACAACCACGCCGAGTTTTAGCATTGCTGAGCATCTCACAGCAGATTTGGAGCTTTGGGAAGGATGCTGAGCTTAAGAAGCTGCTGCTCTGTGTGTCTGTCCCATTTCACTGGCTGTTTTTCCCAATGCACACACAAACACACACTCTCTGTGCATGTGTGCTCTCTTTCATGTGAGCTGCCTAAGTGAATACTTGCTGTCAGATCTTCCAAGCCACAGCACATTTTTAATCAGTCAGATAATTCAATCATTCATTTCAGACCTGCTCTGCACAGCTGTCATTTGCAAGCATCAAAGCTTCTCTGTCAAAAAACCACGCAGGCTGGGGCTTCATTCAGGCATTGCTGTTTCAAAGTGCTGAGGGGGGTGCAAAGGAAAAGAACTAACAGGATGGATTAAATGAACTTATTAGAAACACTTCTGAAGCTACCACCCAACCATCCTCAGCAGACAACAATGGCATGGCACAAGGGCAACTCAGGCATCTGCAGGATTTGTAAGGTATTTGCAAATCTCACTCTGAAATTGCAGAGTGGGGAGAATGGAGGAGGGGGTGTCGCATGAAGCTTCCTGCCTGAGATGCTCAAAGCCACAGAGTGGGATTTGGATGTCTGGTTCTCATTAAAATTAATGGAAATTGGGTGCCCAGACCTACAGGCAGCTTTCAAAAGCTGTGTCTCCATTTATAATTAATGTTCCCAACAGAGTGACTTAATATTTATACAATAGTTCACATTATATGCAAAGTGGGAAAGGTGCCTCTTGGAAGATCAGGGACCCAGAGAAGGCCAATCTGATGGGGTGTCAGGTTTAATCCATGCTGTCTCTTGTTTAAAGCTCTTCTACTTGCAAATCTTCAGCAGTTCCCATTGGATGAGCACCTGGGTGGTAGCTCAGCAACGATGATGTTCTCAGGGTACAATGCAGCAAATTAAAATGGCAGATTAACAGCTTCCCTGGGTTCTTTTTCTCCCCCTCCCCACGGCTCTGACTTCCTTCATCAACTCACTTCATCCCTGCAAGTCCCAATTTCCAGGATGAGAACTGCTCAGTGTTGCTGCAGGAGTGCAGTGGAGCTCAGGCCACGAGCACTGCCATGGCCAGAGGTGCTGTGAGTGGAAGATGCCAAGGAAAAGTGACACTGATGTGCCTCCAGGCATTAGCAGAGCCATGGCTGGGTCTGCTCCACTGCATTTGCTCTGTAGGGATGGAGTAATTCAGGGTGCACAGCTGGGGATGAGACCCTGAGGGTGTTTGGGGGATCTGTGATCTGGAGGAAAAGTCTGGCACTCCTGCAGGAAAAGTTCAAAGGAAACAAGTCCTGGCCTGGTTTGTCTGTCCCTGGAGGAAACCCTTCTTCAGCTGGGCTATCTCTAAACTCTGCCCCAGCTGATCCACTGAGAGAGTGTCCATGGGGGCTTGCTCTTCATGCACCCAGCAGCCTCAGGGCCCATTCAGAAGAGGTCCTGGGCTTGGCCCAAGACAAACACTTAGGGTGGGTTTGATGATCACAGTGTTTTACAGTGCCTTAATTGAGGAGATTCAACTCCTCCAGCCTTCGAAAATCAGCCTTTTAACTTTCTTCTTCTTTGTCTCTTACCTAAAGCCAGCAGATGGAGAAGCTCTGCTGACTCAGGGAATATGTAGACAGCTCCAGCCTGCTCCCCTGTTTGGCATCTCTGGGTTTGTCAAGCCCTGACAAATGTACTGAGAGCTCACATCTGTAGGTCCCAGCTTCTAGGGTGTGAGCTGTACCTCCAGTTTCACTGAAAGGACACAAAGCTCAGCCAAAGGACAGGTCATGTGTTCTGTGTCCATGGACAAACACTCTGTTACAAAGGGTTTACTCCCACCCTTTAGCTTCTGGTCAGCTGGCTCTCCTCTGCTACACTGGAAATCATCAGTAGCTCATGCTGCCTTTCCCCATGACCTTGGGTGCTCTGCACAGATCAGGTTCTCCTGTCCCTCCTGTCCATGTTTCACAGCACAACGTGGGCTATGTTTGGTGTTAAGGCTGGCTTAGCACAGCTACACAAAGCTGTGTTGTGGAATCATAGAATATGCTGAATTGGAAGAGACCCACAAGATCATCCAGTTCAATCCTTGGTGCTGCACAGGAACCCCACCCTGTGCCTGGGAGCCTTGTCCAAACACTCCTGGAGCTCTGGCAGCCCTGGGGCTGTGACCATTCCCTGGGGAGCCTGTTTGGTGGCCAGCACTCTCTGGGGGAAGAACCTTTTCCTGATATCCAACCCCAACCACCCCAGTGCAGTCCAGCCATTCCCTGGGTGCTGTCACTGCCAGTGGTGCCCTCAGCAGTCACTCATGACATGGAACTGAACATGAGCTGCAGCCACATCCCCTGAACCTCAGAGCCCAAAGGGGAGCCAAGGCACCATTCCTCTCTAACACCATGGCCAGTCTGTGTGGCATGGCACATTCACTCTTCCATGGGTTTGTTCTCTATTAAGACAAAAAAAAATGCAAATTCAAGGCTTAGAGCTGTTGTCCTCAGATAAGATGCCAGGAGAGCATCAAGGACACATAAAGAACAAAACAGCTTAATTTTCCCAGTGAATACCTGTCTGCTTATTTTTTAATTGAACAACAGCTGGATGTAGACTTGTGAGACAGCAGAGGGATCCCAAGACAGGAGAGATTAGGTGATCTACACATGTGAGGATGTAAACCCTTCCTGAGAGAGAGCTGAGCTTGGCAGAATCTGCTCCATCACTGAGCCCTTCATTGCAACAAGCTTCTGCAAAGGCTACCTTATTTTTTGAGCACTTAAACCCAGAAGCAGTTACATACTCTGAATCACAGCCAACACTCCATCCTGTACAACAGACAAAGGTCATGGGTAGGAATTTTAGGAGCAGGTTGGAGAAGCCTCTGCTGGCACTGACCTGCAAAAGAGCTGGTCTCATCTTCAGGCATGAACATGGACCAGGCCACCTCTGAAAGTTCCTGCCAGCCCCCTGCAGATCTGGCACTTGCTGATAGATACACAGGTAAAAGTCTGTATTTTCTTATCACACAGACTCAGGAGCAGATTTTCCTATCCAGAGACCCCTCAGGCCTTGGTGATGGAGGGAGGGCTGTGCACCCTGGCAGGATGTCCCAAGGAGCAAGCCTGCATCCCTCTGGCACGTGAGTGGTTACAGAGAAAACACTGGCACCAAGGGCACAAACTGCCCAGCCCCAGTAATGCCTCAGACCCCAAAGCAATGATACAACCACCATCCCAAGTCACAGACAGGAATCACAGAATTTCAGAAGGGTTTGTGTTGGAAGAGACCTTAAACATCAGCAAGTTCAACCCCTGCCATGGCAGGGACACCTTCCACTGCCCCAGGCTGCTCCAAGCCCCGTCCAACCCTCCATGGACACTGCCAGGGATGGGGCAGCCACAGCTCCTCTGGACACCCTGTGCCTGGGCTCCAGCACCCTCACAGGGAGGAGTTTCTCCCCAACACCCCATCTAACCCTAATCTCTGGCAGTGAGAAGCCTTTCCCCCACTGTTTCATCACACAATGCCTTGTCCCCAGTCCCTTTCCAGCTCTCCTGGAGCCCCTTTAGTCCCTGGAAGGGGCTCTAAGGTCTCCCTGGATCCTTCTCTTGTCCAGCTGAGCAGCCCCAGCTCTCCCAGCCTGGCTCCAGAGCAGAGGCTCTAGCCCTTGGAGACCCAAGGGACACAGCCATGCTCCCAGGGAGAGCTGTGCAGGCTGCTGCACTGCCAAACTGCCCTAGATTGGAGCAGGTAAGCTCCCTTCTGAAGGATGATAATTGCTCTATTTTAAAACTAAGTGGTTCAAGGAGAAAAATGCAGGTAAGAGACCCGATGCTCTGAGCTCAGGGTGGGAAACAGGAGGTGTGCAGGGCAGAGCAGCTGCACAGCTGGATGGCCAAAGTGATGCATGGAAACACCAGTCAGGCTGTCACTGTGTCCCCAGCCCAGCAAACTGGTGCTGCTGGAGAGAGCAGAGACCATGGTGGGAGAAGTTGGTGCCCCTACTTGGACTACTGAGCTGCAAGGCTGAACACCCTTAAAATCCAGAAGGGAAAAGTCCCAGATGGAACAAAGATCCTGTGTCTCCTCTCACCTGTCTGTCCTCCACCTGCCAGTTCAGGTTTTGTGGCCATAAAGGAGGTTCCCAGAACACTCTGGCCAGGTCTGAGAGCTGGTGTTGTGCAGCCTGGCCACGCAGAGGGACAGCCCCCAAAATGGGGACAGCTCCCACAATGGGGACAGCCCCACCATGGGGACAGATCCCACAATGGGGACAGCCCCACCATGGGGACAGATCCCACAATGGGGACAGCCCCTACAGTGGGGACAGCCCCTACAGTGGGGACAGCCCCACAATGGGGACAGCCCCCAAAATGGGGACAGCCGTCACAATGGGGACAGCCCCACCACGGGGACAGCTCCACAATGGGGACAGATCCCACAATGGGGACACACCCCACCACGCGGACAGCCCTACAATGGGGACAGCCCCCAAAATGGGGACAGCCCCACCATGGGGACAGCCCCACCACGTGGACAGCCCTACAATGGGGACAGCCCCACAATGGGGACAGCCCTACAATGGGGACAGCCCCCAAAATGGGGACAGCCCTCACCTTGGGGACAGCCCCTACAGTGGGGACAGCCCTACAATGGGGACAGCCCCACAATGGGGACAACCCTACAATGGGGACAGCCCTGCAATGGGGACAGCCCTACAATGGGGACACACCCCACAATGGGGACAGCCCCACCACGGGGACAGCCCCACAATGGGGACAGCCCCACAATGGGGACAGCCCCACCACGGGGACAGCCCCTACAGTGGGGACAGCCCTCACAATGGGGACAGCCCTCACAATGGGGACAGCCCCACAATGGGGACAGCCCCACCACGGGGACAGCTCCCACAATGGGGACAGCTCCCACAATGGGGACAGCCCTACAATGGGGACAGCCCCTACAGTGGGGACAGCCCCACAATGGGGACAGCCCCACAATGGGGACAGACCCCACAGTGGGGACAGCTCCCATAATGGGGACAGCCCCTACAGTGGGGACAGCCCCACCATGGGGACAGCTCCCATGGAAGCTGCTCCAGGGTAAATAGTTCTGCTTGGGCACACCATCTCCCAGAGCAAAGAGCAACAAACTGGAGCAGACAACAACAGAGCCATTAATAAGGGCAAGCCTGGCATGTCCCTGGACCCCCCAGCACTGCCATCAGAGATTTCAGCAGGCAAGCACAGAAGAGGCCTCTTCAGCAGAGTTTTGTCTTTGCTGCTTAAAATTCCACAGCTCCCCTTTCCAAGTGGGCAGGAAAGAAACAGTTTTTGTACGTTCACAGCCCGCCCCCCTTGTCCCCATTTGGATGGGGGACGCTCTCTGGCTTGGACCTGGCAGGCTCTGGGCTGCATGGGAAGGACACCAAGAGGCTTGAGGGATGTGCCAGCTGACCCCTAGGGCTAGCACTGGCCCTGGCAGGGATGAGTCCTGTCTGAAGGTGCCTTGGATGGAGGTCACAGGGACATGTTTGGTGCTCCAGCAGCCTGTTTTGCACCAGGGTGCCTGGGAGCAGCTCCCAGCTCCCCCCAGGTGGGGCATCCTGGCTGATCCTCGCCTCCTCTCTGCACAGGGCAGAGCCATGCCACCAGCAGGGCTGCTGCTCATCCATCCACACACAAAGAAATGTGCACCTGGTGAGCAAAGCCATGGCTTGCCTTCAGGCAGCACCTCAAGACAATGATGTAAAACCCATTTTTGGGGGACCCTGTGACCTGGAAACAATGGTGAAGCACTCAGCTGGCCCCTCATATGGGACCTGAATATTATTTGTGCAAAATCCTGCTTTCAAGCCAAGGCTGGCTGCCTTGTCTTGTCTGAGAGCTATTTGCTGTCATGTCTGCTCAGAGCTAAGGTTACTAAGAACATTAATGACACATTTTCTCTTGCAGACAGCCAAGGCCCCTCTTCTGCACAACAAGAACCCAGAAGAAGCAGAAGGATGCAATAAGTGGCCTGCAAACCTTTGTTCCCCTTAAAATAGTTTTGCAGTTGAGAATCCCAGCTGTAATGTCTGGAAAAGAGAAGTCCTTGGGTCCTGCCTGTGTAACCCCACCTCGTGTCTGTGCTCCCTGCAGCTGCTGCTTCCAGCTGCCAACCTCAGCTGGCCAAGCTGCAGCACCAGAATGGAGGAATCACAGAAGGGCGTGGGTTGGAAGGGACCTCAAAGATCATCTTGTTCTACCCCATTTCATGGACACCTTCCACTGTCCCAGGTCAGTCCAAGCCCCATCCAGCCTGGCCTTGGACACTTCCAGGGATGGAGCAGCCACAGCTTCTCTGGGCACCCTGTGCCAGGGCCTCACCACCCTCACCCTGCCAAGCACCAGGCTCTGGCTGAGGGTGAATTTATTCCCTCAGAGAAAAGCAGCAAACCCCCTCCTGACATCCCACCAACATTCCACATGTCCCTTAAGCCCACTGGAGATGCAGCTCTGGCCTGAAGCAGAAGGGAGCTCTGGGAGATGAACACTCATCTTCCAACTGGTCAGCGCTATAATTGAATTAAAGGATTTGCAAAGCCCTGGAAAGAGCCTTGACAAGTCTGAAAATTGTTCTGTTCTGTGAAATTGGGCCTTCTGACCTCGCTGCATCAGTTATTTTTTCTGACTGAGGGTTAAAGTGCATCCAAATAAATCTGATGGGCAAGACACAGAGGATTTGTCCTCTCCAGGAGTTTTGCTCATTGCCTTCCAGGAGGGCCACTGGGAGAATCTGTCCAGCTCCACACCAAGCTGGCTGTCAGAGCGGGCTGGATATTCCATGTTTTTGCTAATCCTCTCTGCCATGGGACCAAGAGGCCATGGAGAGCTCAGGTGGGATGCACAGGTTGGTGTCTTGTGCCCTCATATGAGCAGCCTCACAGTGATGGCCCTGAGTCTCGTCATGCCACTTTGTGAAGACCAAAATTCACGTGGTGACACTCCCTGCTGCCCATACAGAACAAAAAAAACACGATGGGAGCTCCCCTGGGTGACCATCTGACCATCATTTAGGTAACCAGTTCTCACTGATAAATAGGAATATTTATTTTTGCTCACTAAAAGGAGCTCCTCGCTTCCAGATTTCCTGACATTTCAAGGAGCTGTCTGATGTTATTTAGCACAGCAGGCTCAGGGAAAACTGAGGCACCAAGCTTACACTGATTTGCCCAGACACACAGAAAGTTCATCATTAGACAAGGCTGCATCCCAGGCACTGTGGCCTCTTTTTGCTGCTGTTTTAGCAGAACATTTCATCTTCTAGCATGGTGCACAAGCAGTCAGGTGAAAATGGACACAAGTCCTTTCCTCCTCTTTAAAACAGAGGAAAGTTTTCCCCATCCTTATTCACAGTGTGCCAGTTCTGGAGCCTTTTCCACCACATCCATCAGTCCTGCCTTGTCCATCCTGCCCAGTCCATCACCTTTGAGCAATGGCATGGACTCAAGGACCTGCACCCTGACCATTTCCTATGGAATCCCATCATGAGAATGAGGTGTCTGGGACTGGAATGGACAAAATAGATAAAATTAGATGTTAGGGAGAAATTCTTCCCTGTGAGGGTGGTGAGGTCCTGGCACAGAGAAGCTGTGGCTGCTCCATCATCCCTGGCAGTGTCCAAGGCCAGGTTGGATGGGGCTTGGAGCAACCTGGGATAGTGGAAGGTGTCCCTGCCTATGGAACAGGGCTGGAATGGGATGATCTTGAAGGTCCCAACTCAAACCATTGTCTGATTCTATGATGAAATTTCAGAAATACAAAATTTATTTTGGTTGTGGTGGATACTGCCGAGTTTCTGGCTTGCAGTTCAAGGATTCATTAAAAAATTAGGCATTTTAAGAAGTTCCTCTGAACTTGCCTCAGTCTTGCAAGGAAGTTGAGCAAAGAAGCCTTGATGGGGAAACTTCTTCTTGTGTACTTAACAAAATCATCACCTGCTCAAACATCTACCTAGTGCTTTGTCCAGCCCTGGTCCTGAGGCACTTGTGGTCATAACTCACCTTCCTCAAATCATGCACAGGCTGCTCTGGGGCCCTCAGCTCCCAGCAAAGCCAATATTCCAGAGCATACAGACATGGTAAGATCTGCAGGTTTAGAGACAGAACCATTTGGAAAGTGGAGCTCTGTGCCCATAAAGGCAGACTAAATCAATCCAGCAAAGATTGATGCAGATAAAGCAACTCCACTCTGAATTTTACACAGGGAGGGTGCAGAATTTTCTGCTGGTGCAGCTCTTTGTGTCTCCTCTGTGCACCTGAGCCTGCCTTGAAGCTGCTTCAAAGCTGCACCTCTTGCCTGTTGAGTCACTGGAGTTAGAGCATACCAAAAGCAGGCAGCAGACTTCCCCAACCTGCCTTTTTATCCACATTTCAAAGCCTGGAGCTGTGATCCAAAGCTCTCCACAAGGATGCTAGGTCATGCAGCCTGGGAAGAGAAGTTGGATTTCTGGCACAAGCCACCCTCAGCAGCCTGGCATGTCCATGAGAATGGCTCCAGGAGAGCTGGCAGGGATGAGGCAAGACAGGGATGCAGCCACAGAATCATGGAATTGTTGGCTGGAAAAGATCCTCAAGCCCAACTCTTGACCCAGCACTGCTGTGTTCATTGCTGAACCTCTACCCCAAGTGCCACATCTATGCATGTTTTAAATCCCTCCAGGGATGGTGACTCAACCTCCACCCTGGGCTGCCTGTTTCAGGGCTTGGCTACTCTTTCCATGAAGTAATTTCCCCTAATTTCCAATCTAAACCTCCCTGGTGTGACTTGAGGCTGTTTCCTCCTGTCCTGTCACTCATTACCTGAGAGAAAAGATTAACCCTGACCTGGCTGTCCCCTCCTGTCAGGGAGTTGTGAAGAGCCAGGAGGTCCCCCCTGAGCATCTTCTTCTCCAGGCTGAGCCCCCCCAGCTCCCTCAGCTGCTCCTGGTGCTTGTTTGGTTTGTTTTGGGTTTTTTTCTTTTTTTCAGAACACACAGCACAAACACATGTGAACACAGAAACCATCCTGAACCTCCTGAGGCTCCAGCTCTCACCCTCAGCACTGAGCTGAGGTTGGGAATCACATCACTGAACCCAAAGCCCCTTCACAGGAGGAGCATCCTCCAGGTGTCAGTGTCTAGCTTCTGCCAGATCTATAGGGAAAATTCATTAATTCCACCCATATTCCCAACCCTTTTGCTAGGGAAGCAAGGGAGCATTTGGTTCAGAGTCTATAAATCCTCTGTCCTCTCCCCTTTTCCCTTCTCTCAAAAGCCATTAAACCCTGCTCTGCTGGCATGCAGCAGAAGCCCTGAGTTCCCTGCTCAGCTTCTCCTGCATCCTGTGCTGTGAAAGGCACTGGAGAACAACCCAGCACCTGCTTTCCCAATTCCATGGACAATTCTGACCACTGGGAACACTCAGAAAGGCCAAAGCAGTTTAACTCCTGTCCCAAACAGAGATGGACACAGCCCTGTGCTCTGCTGCTTTGTGCTGACAGAATTGGCCACCTCTTTCCTGAAAGACCTGGAATCCAGGCAACAACTCCCAGGAAAAGGAGTCCTTGTGACAAGGGAGGTCTCTGGCAAAACAGCCCCCTGAAATCTTTCCTTCTTTGTGCTCCCAGCAGCCCCAGAGCTGAGCAGGGATAAATCCTCAGGCTCTGGAGGTGTGACTGGCTTTCACTGCATTGCCCTGCTTTGTCTGCTCTCATCCAGGGCTAGAAAAAGACTCCTGGGACCATAATTCCATCTGCCTGGTTGCACACTGCGAGTGCAGTCAGACAGGCTGAATTAAGGGATACTTCTAACTGGGTTTAACACAGGGGAACTAATGGGAATATTCAGATTAACCTCCCTGCACGCCCCTGGGTAGCCAGGCTTTGCAAGCATGATGCTTTCTTCCCTCAACACATCCACAGGAGCAGTTGGGAGAGGCAGGATTTGCAGCTGAAAATGTGGGGAATTAAACTATTTAAGGGCAATGGAGCTGGAACAGGAGGACTGGCAAACACCAGTACAGACACCCTGTATGGGACCACATGAAGGGCAGTGGTGGTCCCTCACAGCTGGAGTGTTGCAGTAAAAAAATATATAACACATAATTTGTATAAAGTTAATATGTAATAGGCCATAGATCCAAAGGGCAGAGCAGTGCACTGATTTCTCACTGGGTTTTAGGTTTTTAACAGACCATCAGGTCAGGGGATGTGACCTCAGCTCCTGTGAGACCCTTCCTGGGGTGTGTCCAGCTCTTGAGACCTCCAATATTAGAAGGATGTGGAAGTGCTGGAGAGATTCCAGAGGAGACCTCAAAGATGGTTAGAGATGGAGCCCTTCTTCTCTGGAGGCAGGCTGGGAGAGCTGGGGGTGTTCAGTGTGGAAAAAAAAAATGTGTCAAGGTCACCCTAGAGCCCCTTCCAGTGCCTAAAGGAGCTCCAAGAGATCTGGAGAGGGACTTGGGACAAGGGATGGAGTGCCAGGACAAGGGGGAATGGTTTTAAGCTGAAAAAGGGTGAATTTAGGTTGGATATTAGGAAGAAATTCTTCCCTGTGAGGGTGGGGAGGCCCTGGCACAGGGTGCCCAGAGAAGCTGTGGCTGCCCCAGCCCTGGCAGTGTCCAAGGCCAGGCTGGACAGGGCTTGGAGCAACCTGGGATAGTGGAAGGTGTCCCTGCCCATGGCAGGGGGGTGGAACTCGATGATCTCTGAGGTCCTTTCAACACAAACCATTCTGTGATTCTGTATCTGCAGGAATCATTTATCCCTGTCAGCACAGACAGGCTGTGACTGCCTGATCTACAGCTCTGGCAGGGTCATCAATGCTCTGGGTGACAGACAGGGGAAAAGAGAAGCTGTTTCTTGACTTTAGAAAGCTTTTCTTCAAAAGACAGGCACTGGGAGACGGATTAACTGATGTGATGAGCAAAATTATTTCTGTGGGACGTTGGAGATGAGAGAACTCCAGTGTGACACATTTCTGGTGGTGGGGAGTAGAGAACAAAGGGAGCTGCACATGCCCTCCAAAGGGAATCAGAACAGCAAGGCTGCAATCACAAAAAGCCCCAAAAAGCACAGGAAAGAAAAGTTAATGCCTTTCTCTTTCAACAAGAGGTGTGAAGCCCATGGAACTCACACCACATCCTGCTCCTTGTGCTACCCTGCAAGGACTTTTATCCTGTAGGACTTGCAGTCAGGAATTCAGACAGCTTTGGGTTCTGCAGATTAGACATGGGATATCCCACCCAAAAAATGGGAATTTCAGGCAAAGCAGCTGCACTTCAAGAATCATGGGGTATCTGGACCATAAACACCAAAGAGTACAATTACCCTACCAAAAAAATTACACAAACAATTCCTCCTTCTAGGATATTTTGGGGGCTGCTCTGAGTTGTTCCAGACAAAGGAAACAAACAAAAGCACCCCCCAAAAAACTTGCTCTGACACTTCAAACCTCTCCCAGTGGTTTGTAACTCTGTGTGACCATCTCCAGGACCAGCCCACACCCTACCCCTCAAAGCAGTTCTGAAAAAATCCCATGAGCAGGACTGCCCTCATCCTCTGGGAGCTTATTTTAGGAAACCACAAGTTTCCAAGTGATTTCCCCTCACCCCAGAGCTGGGGCAGTGTTTATTTAGTTCTCCAAGCCCAACCTTGCTTGCACAGGTCACCTTCCTAAACAGTGAGGTTTGCGTTTCCCAAGTCAGGTAGGTGAAAGGCTTTAATTACTGGAAGAGATGATCTTTCCCAAGGGAAGCTGAAAGTGTCCTTGAATTAAAACCACAGATTCCCGAGGTGCTTTTTCTCCCAAGAGCAGAAAAGCTTTTATGCAAATATTTTGGGAGGTTTGGAAAGGCCTCTTAAGATCAGTTATTGTAATGCCTGGTTATTATAATGTTTAGTTATTATAATGAGACAGGAGCAGAGGAGTTGCTGGATGGAGCCAGGCATTCCCTGTGGGATGAGGCTTCCCCTGGCAATGCAGACCTGCTGGATCTCACTCTTTGTGTGTCTGGGGTTGGATTTCACACCTGCATGGCCTGGTTTTGTCTCCTGCACCAGGGGCTGAAATACAATCCCTCAGCTGGCTTGGACCCTGCTGTCACTAAGGAGGGGACAATTAGTGCTCACCTCTTGCAGCTTGAGCCCATCTTGCCTCCCCAGACCCTTCATAGCATCACAGGATGGTTTGGGATGGAAGGGATTTAAAATATCTTCTCATTCCAACCCCCTGCCATGGGCAGGGACACCTTCCACTATCCCAGGGTGCTCCAAGCCCCATCCAACCTGGCCTTGGACACTTCCAGAGATGGGGCAGCCACAGCTTCTCTGGTCATCCCAGTCTCCACGGTTGCAATACCACCCTCACAGCAAATAATTTCTTCCTAATACCCAGTCTTAACCTACTTTATTTCCCTTTAAAGCCATTCCCTCTTGTCCCATCACTCCATGTCCTTGTCAGGCATCCCACACTTTGTAGTTTTGTCCCTTTCCTTCTCACACCACTGCTCCTTATTTACCTGATCCCATGCTCAAAGAACACCCAAACACAGCTTTGATGGCCTGAACCCAGACTCATCAGCCCCATGGGGCAGCAGGACTCCTTTGCAACACTAAATAGCCCCACACCTTCCTCTGCAGCCACAGAATCATGGAATTGTTAAGGCTGGAAAAGATCATCGAGCCCAACTCTCCACCCAGCACTGCTATGTTCACCACTAAACCTCATCCCCAAGTGCCACATCCACACATTTTTTTGGACACTCCCAGGGGTTCTGACCCCACCACTTCCCTGGGCAGCCTGTCCCAAAGCCTGACCAGTTCCCCAGTGAAGAATTTTTCCTAATACCCAATCTAAACCTGCACTGGTGCATCTTGAGGGCATTTCCTCTTGTCCTGTACTTGTTACCTGGGAGAAGAGACTGACTCCAGCCTCATTAAATCATCCTTTCAGGGAGTTGTAAAGACACATCAAGTGATGCTGCCACCACCACCAAACCTTGGCTCTGTCTCCCTGTTTCCATTGCCACATGAAATCCCTGTTGTGCACCAGGGCAAGGCAGGTGAGAAACAAAACTCTGGTGATGCACAAGAACATGAGCACACACCCATGGCTGTATTTATCAACTCCTCTCCCGTCCCAGCATGAGAAAGAGGAGCAGGAGACCAGATCCTGCCTGGGTTTTCACTTCATCAGGGCTAAGCAGCCAATAATTACTCCAGATGAATACCCTTGGAGGACAGCCAGAGAATCCCAAATCATTCTCTGATTTCAACTTTCAATTTACCCAGCCCATGCTAAGCTCATTAATCACACTTGCAGCACCCAACACAACAGAAATTAGTCCCTGATCTTCTCCCCTGTTATTTCATGACATGAGGAGTTGGGGGCAAGGGGAAGAGAAAAGAGAGGCAGAGGTGCCACCCACGAATCTCACAGTCACTCAGAGGGGCTGGGATTAATAAATCAAAAATCCATTGTTAATAGTACAAGCTTAAATATCCATCTAAATGCAAATGAATGAACACTCAAGGGTTCTTCCCCTTTTTTTATTTCCAAGTGCTCTGTTGGACAGCTCCATCTTTGAGGAAGCACATGGTCACCCGATAATTGCCTGGTTCTAATTGCAATTTTACAGTCCAACCCTTCACGGCCCATGGATTTTAAGTGGTCTTTAAAGGGTTTTGGCATGCTCTGGATGGGATTGGAATGCTCAGGTGGCTGCAGGAACAGGCAGGAACTCTCATGGGAGGATTGCTGCAGGTTTCCAGCCTCTGTACCTGTTCAGTCACAGGAGGCAAGGGGTTAAATCCAAAGGCTGGGTCAGTGGAATCAGGTGGAACTTGGGTGACCAAGATCTGCAGCCTCAGGTGGGTGACTGAATGTAGGGAAGCTCCACCTGGCCACCCATCCTTGGAGCAGGAACACAGAGAGCAGCAAAAGAGGAATCTTGAGGGGTCTCAGCATCTTCTGAGAAAGCAACACCACAACAGGCTGGCTTGGGCTGCACAGGGAATGCAGCAGGGAGGAGAGCAGGCAGGGAAATGAAGCTGTAAATCCATGAAATTGGTCAGAACTGGGAAATGGAATTTCACAGAATGGCAGAATGGTTCGGCTTGGAAGGGACCTTCAAGAACATTTAATTCCAGCCCTGGACATGGACAGGGACACTTTTCCCTAGACCAGCTTGCTCAAAGCCCCATCCAACCTGATCCTGAACACTTCCAGGGATGGGACATCCTTAGTTTCACCCATTTGCACAACCACCTTATGAGACTGATGGGTGGGAAAACCTCCAGTTCACAGGGAGAGGTAGCAGGAAGGAGAAGATGGGAGCAGAGATGGAAACCACAAAAGAGTGGCTGAACCACGGGGTTTCCTGGCACTGAGTCATCAACCAGGACCTCTACCACATACCAGGCAACAAGTCCAGGGTGCAGCCTAAAAGTTCTTGTTCCAAGCAGGAAACAATTACCCAAAATTGTGATTCAAACCCCTGACAGCTCCAGAGCGCTGTTCAAGTTCAAGGTGAGCAGTCAGGACCGGGGAGCAGAGTTTGTATAATTTGCCTTTCATTAGACTTTCCCAGGAGGCAGCAGAGGTAGCAAATCAGCTTTCAAATGTTGTGCAAATCAGCTTTTAAAATATTGCACAAACAGCTTGGCAGCTCCCCTCACCAGAGCTCTCCGGATCAGCTCTAAGTTTTGGAACATAGTCCCAGCAAAAATCTGCTGACATCAGGATCTGGGGCTTTTCAGCTGCTTGAAATTGCAAATGTTGGTTGCAAACACTTGCAGGCGTGCACACACACCCCCCAAAACCCCAAAACATGGGGAGAGTGGAGGCTTAGCAGTGACATTTGCACAACCAGTCTGCTGGGGGGCTGGAGTCAATCTGTGAAAACTGAGCCATGGCATTGATGCCAAGAAATTTCCTGCTCAGCTCTTAGCTCCCATTCTTCAGCGCCATGAGGATGCAGGGATGAAAGATTGAAAGGGATCCCAGCATCTTGCACTCCCAGAGTGACAACAGGCAGCCCAAAAAGCTGCTGAGCCTTGGGAGGAAGAGTGTGGAGCAGCCAGAGCTCCCAGGGCAGGGAGTGACCTGGTCCAGGGCGTTGGGATGAGATGAAATTCAGGACCCTTTCCAACCCAAACCATTCTCTAGGATGAGGCAGAGCTGATGATGCTGAACTGGGCACTGCTCTGCCTCCAGTTCAGAAATGCCATCCAAACCTCTCAATCCATGCTCAGCACCGGGCAAACCTTCCCAGTGCCAACTCTGACAGATTTCTGTACCCACCCTGAATGGCATCCCTGCCCCTCAGCCACATCCAAACTGGATTTTGGTCTTTTCATGCTCAGGCTGCAGCTAATTAAATCCAGGTCTGAGCATGGCAGGGAAGCATCTCCATGCTCCTGGACACAGCCCTCTCTCTGCTTTTGGAAAGCCAGAAGCAATGGCATGGAGTGCAGAGCAAAAGGGACAATGGTTCCAACTCCTGCCTTTACTTGCCAAAAATTGGGTTGTTGTACAAGTGCTTTAATTCCATTCCAGCATGGAGAAACAACAGATTTAGCAGAGCAGGCCAGCTCCTGAGCCTGCCCACCAATCCAAGCCTCTGTGCTGGCCCACACACTCTTTAGCACTCAGAAAATATTATAAAACCCCCTTTTATCAATTTCTTAAAAGTCCACCTGCATCTCAACCATCTTCTAACACTGGAGCAATTTTCACTAGGGGCCAGAGGCACCAGTTCTGCCCTGGGCTACAACACAGGTGTGATTCCACAGGCAGGGAAAACCCCTGGGTTCTTCAGCTTTGCTTTGGATCCACTCAGAGATGCCAAATTAATCGCAGACCAACAAGAACTGAGCTGAGTGTAAATATGTTGCCTGCCTCTGTGTGCATATGCTGCTTAATGGAGCCTAAAAGGACAAGAATGGAATCATTTTTCAGATGCTGCTGGTAATAATAATAAATAATAATAATAAATGCAGGGGCACATGCCAAATGTCTGAGATCTCAAGGAGAGAAACTGACTGCAAGCAGAAGAGGAGCCAGGTAGGTGCTCAAACTGAGATGCAAAAGTCAGTGAAGTAAAACCACTATTAAATCAAACACTTTGTATCCTTGTCAAGTTCACTCAGGATTTAAGACCTCACTTTCAGAGAGGGCTTTTTTTCTTCGACAACTACTCCCCATGTGGGATTTATGGTCCCAACTCTTTGTGGTAACTTGGGATTGCTTTTTTCGCCTGCTGGCCACAACCACATCACTCAAACCCTCCTGAATTGCACCAGTCATCACTGGAACTCAGGCAAAAATAATTTTTCTATATCACAGCACCACCATATAAAGTTCATATCACCTGAGCTTCACCTCCACAGGCCACATTTGCAACTGATTTTTTGTTACTCTCTTTATGGTGCATGATTTGGGGTGAGCACTGCAGAGAGCCAAGCACGGCTTTGCTGAGCTCAATCTGAAAACTCCCACAGTCCTGGCTCCAAGTTCATGCATCCTTTATGTGGAAAAATCCAAACCAGCACTATTAGACAGCTCAGAGAGAAGCAGTGCACATGTGAAGGAAGAAACACTCCCCACCAGGGCGAAGAAAATACAGAGTACAGAGAGCAAGAACTGACACCTCACTGCTAAAATTATGATGATTTCACCCAAAAAAAGCAAACAGACCTGTGAGAGTAAAGGGCATCCCACAGAACTCACCCATCATTTTCATCCCAGAGGATGCAGGTCTGGTTGGTGGTTCCCTGCCAGGAGACAAGAAAGGGAAAATAGAAACAAATCAGTGTCATGCTGTTTGTGGAGTGTCTGGACTGGAATGAAGAATGTGGGGCCTGTAAAACCCCTTCCACTGCTCTGAGGATGTCTGGGATACACCAGATGAGCTCTCATGGACTTCAGATCCTTGGAATGGCTTTTACCACCCCGGGATTGAAAAGCCAGAGTAAAAGGTGCCTTGGTTTGTTCTGCATCACCACCACTGCAGAGGGATTTGACTCTGCCTCTCTCCTGACTCAACCTGCGGATTTTCCTCCTTATCCCTCCTCTCACACAGAATCCTTTTGCTGCTCCCTTCTGGAAAGTGGATCAAATACAGCCTCTGCTTTTGTGGGACAAAACCACAGCTCTGCAGGAGGGGGTCAGGTGAGTTTAAAGCCTCCTGACTCCAGCTGTCTGAGGCAGCTTTGGAAAATCCCTCCAGGAGTGTCCAAAGACACAACAGATCTTAATATTCATGTTGTAGAGCCTCAGGAGGGCATCTAATCTCCACAAGGACGGGCCTTGGGGTATGTAAATGTCCATCCCATAAAATCTGCTTAGGGTTGAGCAGAGGAACCTGGAGGGAATTTTTTGCCTGCCTTGGAAAGCATTGAGGACAACAGTAACATTCCAGAATTAACGGGAACAACCTTTCCCCCTGCCTTTCGCTCCTCAAGGAAGACCATTGTTACATCAAGTTATTCTAATGATATTCTAATATTAATGATATTCTAATATTAATGATATTCTAATAATGCACCATTATTCCCCTGTGATGATATCCACAATGAAATGGTGTGAGCTGGGAACAAGCATGGCCATGTTCCCTGTGCCTGCAGTGTCATCCTCCTGCTGCTCTGGAAATTAAGCTTTTTTTTTTTATAATGAGGAAGATTGAAGGGTCCTGCACCAGCAAAGAGATGTCAGGAGCCCATCAAAACCACCTCCTTCCTTGCACCAGCACATTCCTGCCCTGCAGAAGTAAACACAGCCTTGGGATGGGGCAGGTTCCCAGGAACCACTTACGTTGTACAGGTGGGAGAATTCGATTTCCAGAGGGGTGAGGAGAGACCGAGGCAATGGCTTCACAGTCACAGAGATGACTTTGGAGTTCAGAACGGTGCTGTTCCTGGGGAGGAGAGGGGAAAGAGAGGCTTCAGAGGGATTTTTGTGGAGCAGGGAATCCCATGGCAGCCATCACTGGTGCTGCAAGGTTTAGTGTGCGTAATGCAGAAGGGGTTGACCACATTATTATAAAATACTCCCAAACACGTTTGCTGCTGATGGGCCCCATCCTCTGACCTCTGGGCTCCCCTCACAGCCAATTCACATGTGTCCCTCCAAAATCAAACCATTTTTATGAACCTTATCAACCCCTAAAGCAACTGGACTTAGAGTCTGTATCTATCCCAGAAATAAAATATTCCTGGGCACATTTTCTGTCCCTGCCACAAGGAAACAGAGCTCATTTGGACTACACATTTGAACTCTTGCAGGTCCCTTCCAACCCAGAATATTCCATGGTTTCATGTGTTTTCCAAAAAAAATATCCTGTTTTGCCTCTTCAAGGCTGGCTTAGCCTACACTGCAGTGAGGCTGAGGCATCATTGCTTATCCACGGGACAGCACACGATCCTGGCTGGAGGCACTGCTGTGTATCTGCATTCCCTGAGCACCAGAAGCAAATGGAAAAAGGCCAAACCTTTCATGTAGATGTCTAAATGTCTGTGCCCAGACAAATATTGCAATAAATCTGGCAGCCCTGGGAGATTTGGCTCTTGGGAGGGGCAACAACTGAGGAGGTATCTTCCATTCCTGGAAAGCCAAACTCTTTCTAGGCACTTCCCTGGACACTGAACATGTAAATACACAGAGTTTCCTTGTTTTTTTCTGCAATTTATTGGTGTTTAAATAAGCAGAAGGTCCCCACAAGCAGCAGCTGAAAGTGCTGCCATGAAGGAATTGGTAATGGAGTAGTAGATCCAGATAAGGCTGCTCCAAGACCCTGTGGCATCCATGGACAAAGGAAATCCTTCTTTATCCAAATCTTCACCAAATCTGCGGGTACTGCTAAAATCTTTTGCTTTTCGTTCTGGATTTTATCTTTCTTTTAAAAAAAAGAATTAGTTGGGAAAGATTTGGACTTGCTTAACAGCAGCTAAAAGTACAGGGTTTAAAGAAAAAAAAAAGAGGAAAAAAATATTTTTAATTGTCCATGGATGTGTATGTGGATGCTCAAAATGCTACTGTTCTACCAACACTAGAGGGAACAACAACATCGATTTAACAGGAAAAGAAAAAAAAAATATTTTCCTTTTTTAAAAAAAGGAAAAACTAAACAAGAAAAAAGAGAAAAAAAGAATGAAATGACAAAGCCCAACCATCACCCTACAGAGGAAAAGTAAAGGAGTAAATCAATAGGAGCAGGCAGCTGTAAGAAGCTAAAAATGGGATCTGCTGAAAGGCAACCACCAGTGCATGTCTTCATTAGAGGCTGTGTCTGCGAGGGTCAGGCCTTGGGTCAGTGCTGCTGAATATTCGCATGAGCAGCAGGGATGACACCAAAACCTCCTTGTGCAGGCTGAGGAGCAGGTGAGAATCAATGCAGCAAGCACAGACAGAAAGAGAATTTGATTTTTCAGCGTGCCTGAAGATGTTAGAACACAGAAGTCAGCGGTGCGCAGACGGTGAAGGCGGATCGGTGGCCACGAAGCCACAGCTCAACCAGAAGCTGAAGGAGGCTTACAAAAAATGGAGAGCAAGTTTTAACGTGGGTAAATAACGATAGCACAAGAGGGAATGGTTTAAAACTACAGGAGGAGAGGTTTGGGTTAAATGTTGGGAAGAATTTCTTTGCTCAGAGGGTGGTGAGGCCCTGGCACAGGCCCAGAGAAGCTGTGGCTGCCCCACCCCTGGCAGTGCCCAAGGCCAGGCTGGATGGGGCTTGGAACAGCCTGGGACAGTGGAAGGTTCCCTGCTCATGGCAGGGAGTTGGAATGGGATAATCTTTAAGATTCCTTCCACAGAGATGAAGCAAAGAACTTCTGGCTGTCCCCTCCTTGCCTGGATTCCACTGTGCTCTCTGGTTCAGCTTCACTTTGAGAGGGGGAAACAACAAAGGGAGCTCAAAACAGAGACACAAAATCGATCCAGGTGCAGGAAAACAAACAAAATTTCTCTATTGGAAAGCTAGTCTGGTAGCTCCTTGCACATGGCGGGGCTTTTCAGTCTCACACCAGAAGGCCAAGTGACTGGAAGTGAAAGTCAGACAAATTCAGCCTTAAAAAGAGAGGCAGGCTGCTGGCAGAGAAGGAAATTAAGCAGCTGAGCAGTTTGTGGGGGCAGTGAAGGACTCAGTGCCAAGGGGGATCTTTCAGGAGGAAGATGAGTCGCTTTTCCTGCAAGGACCTTGCAGCCCAGCCCAGGGAAGAAAAAAAACACACGGAGATTGGGCTTGGGCAGGAGCTCAGAGGAGCTCAGGGGGCTCCTGAGTGGCCACCAAGGGTGTGCAAAGAGCTGTGAACACAGTGCTGGGTACACAGGGAGAGCCAGGCTGGTGGCTCTGTGCTCTGTCCGTGTCCTTTGCAGCAGAGTCCAGCTGGGACCAGGCGCCTCTCTCACCTCCCTACCCTGGAAAATCAGGTTTTGTGTGCAGCCCATCGCAATTGTCACAGCTGCCAAAATCTGCTGGGCTCTCTGGCTCCAGGGGGACAGACTAATGTGTGACTCAGAGACAGAATTGCTGCTTGGGGGAGGTAAATTGGGACAATTAGGAACAGCTCAGCTGGTGCTGTTTGCTGAGTTAAATCTACTTGTTTTTTTTTTTTTCCTTCTTGGAAGAATCACTCTGCATTGAATCAGAGTGGTCCAATCCAGGGTCTGGGTCTGTATTTCTTATGTGTACTCAGGAATAGCTGCTCTCCTCAGTGGTCAGAAACATTTTTTTACCCATTGGCAGCTCCGTGGTTATTCAACAACATTCTCCTTTTTAATGCTGCGTCCATCTGCACAGCGCTGAAGTAAAGCTGCTGCTGCTTTAATTTATCTTTTTTTTTATTTTTCCTTTGACTCTCCACAGGTGATTCAAGACTCGAGATTTTTTTATAGAGGGACTGTCCTTTAATTAAGGAACATCTTAAATCAGCTCTCCTGGGGGAAGGCTGCTCGGAGGCTGTGGCTGCCGCAGCTGCTGGTTATCAGAGCTCATTCCCTGCTTGGCCAGAGGAAGCTGAAATACCGCTGGATCATTTGAGCCAATGATGTTTATTGCCCTTCTGATCTAATTCCCACTCCTGTAATGGAGGATATTACAGAATACAGTTGGCTGACTTGCTAATTCCTCTCTGCACTCACTCGGAGCTCTCTCGCCATTGCCAGTGCTAAATCTGGAGGTATTTAAATGATTATCGGTGAGGAGAGATGCCCTGGTGTTTATGGTAAATGGGCTCACGCTAATCAGTGCAGAACAGATTTAGAAGGTGCCTTAGGATGCTTAATTTACTGCCTCAGTACCAGTCTTGGGGAGAAAAAAAATAAAAAAAGAGCAAGAGGAAAAGAGAGAGGAGCGAAGAAACGGGAAGGGAGCGCTGAGCACAAAAGCTTTGGTGCCCCAGGCAGTTTGCAGTGCAGAGAACAGGCAGACATGTGCAGCCAGGCGTGCTCTGCTCCCCTGTCTCTCCCTGAGCCTGTCCTCAGCCACGCAGCTCTCCAGGGCTCAGTGTGGCTGGCAGCTCAGGAAGATCGGGGCAGCTGAGCATCCCTCATCTGCCAGGGCTGCCAAAATGTGGCCAGGAGGGCAGGGTGAGGTTCCATTCCTGGAGGGCGAAGGGTGGCAGGGAAGGATGAGACAGCAGCACTGAGCTTGCTCCCCTCCTGTCTGGGGTGCTGCACGTGGATGGGGATAACATTCCTGGGGAAAACATTCCTGAGAAAACATTCCTGGGGAAAACATTCCTGGAGAAAACATTCCTGGGGAAAACATTCCTGCACCTCCAGCATGCGATGCATGAGCTTGGCCCCACCTGAACTTGGGGGTCAAAAAATATTCACACTGCAGGTCAAAACCTGTCTCCTTGCACGCAGTGATCTCTGCTTTTCCCTGGAGGACCAGTGCTCTGCAGCCAGAGGGATCATCCTGGGGTGATTCCCAGTGCTCCCCACCCCCAGGCAGCCCCTCTTACCTCTGCAGGGAGAGGATGTTGCCCACGTTCCTGTACAGCACGGTCCCAACCACGAAGACAGAGGAGTCGTCCAACACTGCAGGACACCAGAGGAGAGGGAAGAAGACAACAGCACTGAGACAATCAGGGTGGCAGCTGTCCCCAAGGGACACCCAGGGGCAGGATTTGGCTCTGGAGGAGCGTGGGCAGTGATGGAGGGCTCTGTGTTGGGGCATGGCCAATGCTAACATCACTGCAGTGGGATGCAGAGGCTGCTGTCACTACAGGGAGGGCTCAGCACCTTTGGGGTGACCCAGCATCCCAGATTTCTGCCCTCAGCAAGGCTCACCCCTCCCAAATGGTGCTCCCCCATTCAAAAACCCCCCAAATTCCTCTGACAGCACCACAGCAGACAAATCTGCAGGGGTGAGAGGTCTCTTGCAGCCACCTCGAGGGCTTTGGAGCCATCCACAGCTATCAGGCCATCAGAGAGAAGAGTTGTGCCCGGGCTGACAGGGCCAGCGGGAAGGGGAGAGGTCCCACTGTGCCTGCTCTGACCCCAAAACTCATGTGCTGCCTCTGGGGGCTGCAGCAGATCCAGATGAGCCTCTGAATCATCTGTGTGACCTCTGGGCACATCACTTGACCTCCTCCTCCTCCACGACCTCACAGTGCCCAGCTGCAAAAAGCCAGAACTTCCCCTGATAAACCAGGAGCAGCAGAGGCAGCCCCAGGGCTGGAATTTCAGGGGGAGAAAAAGTGGCTGGGTGGAAAGCAATGCTGAAGAAGCCTGAAAAGCACCAGGTGGGGCTTCTCTGGTGTCTTGTACTGAGGCTGAGCTGACAGTGTGTCTGCTCCATCACTGCAGGACAGGCACAGCTCTGCATGTCCATCTTTCTTATCATCAAATGGGGATATCTTGTGAGCACATGTCTGGGAGAGACTGACAGACAGGCTTGCAGAGCAATTTTGTCACCCAACTGCATGAATCAGTGTTGGCCCACGGAAATCAACTGTTCAAAGCCAGCTCCCAGCAGTGAGGGGGTTTGGATTTGGTCTCATGGAAGCTGCCTGTCTTCATCACTTTGCTCAGGATAGCTACTCCTGTTCCCAGAGAAAAGTGAGGATCAAAACAAATAGTGGTGGATTTCTGCTGGAATCACTGAGTAACCCCTCAAAAACTGCACCACCAGCACAAGATATTGAATAAAACAGAGGCAAAAGAGCCTTTGGTGGTGCTCAGGAAACCATAGAGAGGTGAGCACTGATTGCAAGTTGTTTCCTCAGGGTGGATGTCATGTTTTGTTTGCTCACTCACTACAGCTCGGGGGCCCTGGAGCAGGTCTGTGTGAGGATGCTTCCAACAGAAATGTAGAAAACAGCTCCATGGGGAGCTGGACACTTTTGGGACAGCCCTCAGCCTCAGAGCAGGGTCAGCTCTGTCTAGGTCTGTCTAGCAGCTCTGTCTAGGTCTGATTCAGCAATTTGTCCAACAAGTGATTAAATATTTTGAAAGGTGAAAGCACCACAGCATCCAAAACAAACTGGGATAAGGCTCCCAACGAGCTCCAGCAGGGAGCTCACGCTGTCTGCAAGGCACAGCAAAACTCAGGGAGTGCTTGACATGGTCCTTGCTCTGCCAGTGACTCACTGTTCACCCTTGGGGTGTCACTTAACTGCTCTTGGCCTCAGATTTCCCAGGCTGAAGTGATGGGTGATGGCACCCCCGGCATGCCCATGACAAAAGGTCCTGGTGTGGTGACAACTCGAGGCCAAAGGTCTTTTGTAGCAACAGCTCAGTCTCCAGCCTCTGTCCTAAGGAAGGGGGAGCCAGCAGCTCCCAAAGCCATGAGAGGCAAAAGTAAATCCCATCATCTCCCAGCAATCAGCCCAGTGTAGGGTCCTGCTTTTGAGAACTCTTAGTCAGGCCATATTTGAAAGCCTTATTTAAACTAATCATTGCTTTGATGTCCAAACATTTGTGAGAAAATCCAGCTGATCTGGAAGAGGATTTGAAGACCAGGCAAATGGAAGGAACCACTCTTAGAAAATAAAGGAAAAAAAATGAGTTGGCTGTGTTGCCTACCTGAGAGCCCTGAAGACAGGATGCTCTTGGACACAGTGACCTTGTCCTCCGAGTTCTTGGCCCAGTCCACCATTCCCCTCCAGCCTTTCATGGGGAAGGTGATGTCAGTTGCTGCATTTGCAGGTATCTTGTGAATACCAAGGACTGGGGAGAAGCAAGAAATAAAAGCAGTGAGTGAAACCAGCTTCAGTAAATTCCACATGTGCTCAAGAAAACATGGGAAGCATTAGTGGGAAATCAGAGTGGTTGGATCTTGGGAGCCACAGGAGTGATGCTCTCTTGAGGAAAGTTTATGCATGAAAGAAGATACAAGCAGGGCTTGTGCTTTGCTGAAAGGTCCTGCCTGCATTAAATCTGGCAGAAGAGAGTCTGCTCCAGCACCTTTTCTCCAGGAGTGGCCAGCAACAGCTGATAAGTGCAAGAAAGAACAAGACATCTCTTGGTTTGTCCTCCCAGCAATCAGCAGGACTTCCTCAGCTCCTGGCTGCATCCAGACCATCAACTTTAACAGCCACCAATGGACCTCTCTTTTATGCACTTTCCTAATCCCATCATGAACCCATCTGTAGTTTTTGGCTTCTGCAACCTCCTCTGGCAAGTTCCACGCTGTGACTGTGCACACAGCATCAATCAAACACTGCCTGCTGTTTGCTCGCTGCCTCCATTGGCTGCTGGGCTCTTCTTGTGTTCAAAAAATAAAAGGAAGAGTCTAACTCTGCCCAGTTCGTCATCTGCTCTCCATTTGGTGGATCTCTCTCAGGTCTCTCTGTGGACATCTCTTCTTCCTCATGAAATCCCAACTTCTTTGGAGAAAAGCCATTCCATATTTATGTCCGTCCATATCTTCCCCCCAGACCTTTTAATGTCCCACCACCTGCTGCCTCCCCTCCTTCCTCCCCTCCCCACAGCCCAGGCTATCCATATTGCACAGTAATGAGCAGCTTTTGGGGTCTCTCCCTGACGTGGGGAGTGCCAGGGCACTCACCCAGGTTGTCCGTGACTTGGTAGGAATCCCGGAAATCTTTCATGCGGAAGCCGATGACATCAATGAAATCCTCCACCAGCCTGAACAGCTCCTTGGCATTTGGCCCTATCTGCAGAGAGAGGCAGAATTTTGAGTAGATCAGATCCTAGACAACAGCAGGAGCTTCTCTGCAGGCAAAGGTTTCTGCCCTCACTCGTGAACTGGGAGCATATGCTGGGTATAATGGACTGTTATGGAACTGTGGAGAAGGAGGACTGGGGAATCCTAAGAGGAAGAAAGGAGAAGGAGAAGGAGAAGGAGAAGGAGAAGGAGAAGGAGAAGGAGAAGGAGAAGGAGAAGGAGAAG
>JANRGV010000001.1:146147827-146164829 GCA_024734035.1 Alethe castanea | reverse complement strand
AAGAGAAGAGAAGAGAAGAGAAGAGAAGAGAAGAGAAGAGAAGAGAAGAGAAGAGAAGAGAAGAGAAGAGAAGAAGAGGCTGCTCAGCTCCTGACAGAGTTGCTGTTGCATGAAGGAAATGTTTTTGAGTCCCTGTCTCATGTTCTGGACTTTCAACAATTGTGTCAGCACATATTAAAATGTTTTTCCCAGAGGACTTCCCTGGTAGGTGTGAAGATAACTAGATTCTAATGTTGCTTTGTGTGTTGGGTGACTTTTTTTCTTGCATATTTGCTGTTTCCAGATTTTTTGGAGGAATTTTGCAAGAGCTCACAAAAGGAATGGTAAAGGGACACAGGAATAGGTGTGACACAACTCCACAACAGAGAGTTCAAATAAGGCACACAAGACAAGGGCCAAATAAGACACAGAAAGAAAAACCAACATCATTCCGGAATACTTGAGAATTCAGCTACAGAATTATTCATAGAATTTTAGAACGGCCTGGGTTGGAAGGGACTGTAAAGTTCATCTAATGTCAAACTCCTGCCATGGGCAAGGACACTTTCCACATCTTGCTCAAAGCCCCACCCAGCCTGGCTTTGAACACTTCCAGGAATGAGGAGTTCAGGACTGAGCAGGATCCCTAACCTTGACAGGAGACACATAAAGCAAAACATAACTGAACCCAGAAGCTCAGCTGAGCAGACCCCAGCTCTGAAAAATCCCTCCTGTCCTGCATCTTTTCAGCCAGGAACTCAAAGCCACTTTTTTATCATGGCAAGAGGAAAGAGTGGAATTACAGAAAGACATCAGGATTATGAACTCCAAACTAAGTCTGACCCCTGAAATACATCCCACATTTCACCAGCATTTCACTGTTCTTCATCCAGAGAGTCTGGCTCAGAGCTGAGAGCCTGTGGCTCCCTGGGTTACTCCTTTAATGTGACTCAGCCTGGAACTAAGCTCTTCTTAGGAGGTCATGTAGACACTTGGAAATTCCCTTCCTCATGTCTTAACTCTGTGCTGAAAGCCTCTATTCCCAGGGAAGGTGCTGAAGGTTCATACCAGCTGAGCTTCCTCCCATTTTTCCCGGTTTTCCTCTGACAAAATGTTGCTGAGGATCTGGACGAAGTTCTGGAGAAGGGAGACAAGAGGGGACAGAAGAGGTTGTTATGAAAACACAGCCCAGGCTGGGAAGGTCACAGAGGTGTGGGAGAGACATGTGAGATTTACACATCTCCAAAAGCGTTCTCATGATCTCATTCCCAAAAGGTTCCAGAGCATTTCACAGGTCCCCAAGGATGTTAATGGCAAAACAAGTTTAAATAAGACCTTTTTCCCCAAGGCCTTCACTTTAACTACTGCATCTTCTAAGGCACTGGATTGGGAATAGGTCTTGTATCCATTACTGATGTTTTTTAAGGACAGATATGGTAAATATTTGTCAGAAACTGGTTAAAACTGAATGATGTCCCATTGTATAAATCCTTTCATATCTTTTTTTTTTTTCTATTTTTTCTGTTGTTTCCAATTTATGGAAGCCTCAGGATCCCCTTTAGCCTGTGACCAGGCAGGAGATGCAGAGATGACTCAGGAGGAGCTGTCCATGGTAGGACATTTGCAGCACACAACGAGAAGGAAGGAGACAGGAAATTTAAGACTATTGATTTTTTTCTCCAGTTTTTCCACTCTTTGCAGATCCTGCAGGATCAGTTTAATGTTTCAAGTCATGAGGTGATAACCCATCCCATGGGTGTATCCTGTAGCTGCTCTGCAGCTGCTGGAAGTAAAACCCTGGGATAAGAAATGATGATAATATTCCCCTGCATCAATACCTAGGTACCCAATGCCACTGGATCATTTTAGCTCAAGTCATTAGCCTGAAATCCCAGCCAAATACTGTTCTCATACCAGTTAGGCTCTGCAATGAAGTGCTATCAGGTTGAAACAGTTCAGAGTGACCTTGGCTTTCAAGTTCTTAGTTTATAAACCAAGGAAGAACCACCTCAAAAGGAGAGTTTGTTAATACAGAAAGACATTTATGTTGGGAAAAATAATAATCTGATTTTCATCAGCACTGTATCAGCTACAATCAGTATCAGCAATCCAACGTGGAGCCCTGAGCATGGGCACCTGTCTAACCCAGCCCTGGGCTCCAGGAAATGCACCTGGGCTCACCTGCACATCCCCAGAGGTCGGGCTGTGATAAGCCCTGCGGAAGATCTCTGTCATGTTCCTGAGTATGTCCATGGTGGAAAGCAGGTCCCCACTGTAGCTGGTCCCATCCTGGGAGATTTCCACAAGGTTCTGGAGCACGTCTGACAGCCCATCTCCCATCAACCCACGCTGAGCTTTGGCAAGGTGTTCCCTGGTCTGAGACAGAAAAGAAATGTGAGAAACACTTTGAGGGACAGTCAAAGTCAAGCTAATGAGCTCAGTGAAGGAATTGCCAGGGGAAGGTTTTTGACCTCCCTCAAATTTCAGAGTGCAGATGAGATGAATCTGACAATCTTTGCTGGCCTGAGAGCCTCTGATATTTTTTAAATTATATAAAAGAGTGATAGATACTAAATTATCTTCTAAGTGGTTCTAAAATGACAGAGAACTAAAATTTTCTGTTTTGCCGACAAAGAAGAAATTGTCCTACTACAAAGTTTCTTCTGTTCATAGCCCAACAGAATACTTTTGCCCTCAAACCTCGTTTTCTTACAACCAATTTGGAATTATTTTAGGACAGACTGTACCTTACCATGAACAGGAGAGGTCATTTCTCCTAAAGGCTGCAGGAGACCAACAGAAATTCCTCATAACAATGAATTTAAGATTAACAAAAAATAAGATGCTTATTTAAAAGCGATACAGTCATAGCGATACTTAATGATAATGTGACATGACAGGCCTGGAAGAGCCCAGATTCTGCCAAGCTGGATATTAAAATATCCTGAAACATCCCTTGTCCATGGAGTGCATCATAAGGTAAGCAGAAAAAACAGTAAGAGAAAATCAAGGCAAAGCTGGAAATTCCTTTTTTTTCCCTTCTTTTTTTTGTAACTATAGCCATGTGACAATCACTGGGGAGGATGCCAAACCTGCTGAGCTGAGCAGTGGGGCTGTCTTACCATCATCTGTATGTTCCTGTAATCAATAGAAACACACTTGATGTAGGTTGGAGGCTCCCAATAAGCGATGCCTTCTTCATCCAAGATGCATCTTCGAAGGATCAGCCCTGGAAGAATGAAACAAACAAATATGGGACTGTGGACAGGATGGAAGGTCAAGCATTCGTGGGGACTGGTCTTTTGCCATGAGTAGGAAGTCATGGGACAAGAGGACACAGCTTCAAGTTGTGCCAGGGAAGATTTGGAATGGATATTAAGGAAAAATTCCTCACTGAAAAGGTGGTCAAGCATCAGAAGAAGCTGACCAGAGAAGTGGTGGAATCATCATCCATCAAAACACATGTAGATGTGGCACTTGAGGACATGGTTTAGTGGTGGGCCTGGAAGTGCTGGGTTAATGGTTGGACCTGAGGATCTTTGAGGCCTTTTGCAATCTTTGTGATTCCATGGACATCACCCAGAACTGGTCAATGCACCAATTCAGACCCAGTTACCAGCACAAGGGGCACCAGAGGCACCTGCAGATGCCTGAACAAGCTTGCAGGGAGGATTATCTTTATTTCCTTCTCTTGCCTTTTATTGTTGCAGGGCAGCAGAAGGAACTGGGCAGGAAAACAAAAATTAACAAATTGGACACGGCTAGTCAGGGTGAAGGGAAGGTTCCTTCTCCTGCCCTGGATGGCGGCATTTTTCCTGGCTTGGGAAGCCCCATGAGCCTCCCCAGGTGGTTTGGTCTGGTACTTGCAAATAAAGCAGGGCTTGTGCTGCCCACGCAGCCTGGAGGGGAATAAACACCCGACAGCATCAGTTTTGCATCAGCTGAAACTGTCTGAAAGCTGCTTCCAGTCCTCCCCCAGGCCTCCCTCAGCTCCAATCCACAGAGGGGTTTGCAGTGGTAATCACATGCCTTGTAATGTGGAGGAATATCAGAGATATTCTGATATCAGAGAGGAGGAAAGGGAGAGGGATCACCCTCTCCCAGCCATCATGATGCCATTTGGAAAGTCTCTGAGGATCAGGTTTGCTAGGTCTGCAGTCCCATTGCTGCTGCCAAATGATTCAGTGACCTTTCTTTGGATATAGCCCTTCTAGGACAGCATTGGGGATGACACTGACTGTCCTGGGCTGAGTCAAAGAGAGCTGTCTGTACCCAACCCTCTCCCTCAAATGAAATAAAACCTTTACACTCATTATTGCACTGCTGCCACTATTTCTGTTCCTGCCTGGCAGTGAGGAACATCCAGCTGAGGACAAATCCCACCACCAGCACTGCTCCTGGAGCCTCCTCTGCACTGCCTTCCACTCCTTAGGGAACAGGTGGCCATAACAGGTAACACCTGGATGCCCATGTCCTTTTACTTTACACCAGAACATTCAGACCATCAACTTGAGTGCTCAAATAAATTTTTAGGGTGGTGCTGAGGTTTCTAAGTGTAAGAGGACAGCAGAATTCAGATTTCCTGCTCTCATATAGCAGCTGCTTTTATGGGCACTGGAGAGAACTACAACACACAAAATCAGAGGACTCTAAAGCCCTACCTGCTCTGCAAAGCTTTTTGTAGATAATGGAAGGAACATATCCCACTGTTCCTTAATTTCAAATTTTTCACAGGACCAGGCAGTGAGCAGATGGAAACGTGTGGACACTGCTGAAGGCTCGTGGAGAAACCTAATCTGGCTTTTTCCCAGGCTATTGACTTTTCTCAGCTCCAGCTTGGATCTTTCCCAGGCTGGGGATCTTTCTCAGAGACAAAACAAGGGAAGGAAGAAAGAACAACACAGACACCTGGTGTTGACCACCAAGCCGTGTGAGTGTCTCGAGATATTTTATAAAAAGCATGTTTTCAAAGAGGTATTGCCCTCTTTGACCAATGAGCCTTTTCTACTTTGCTTTTCATGATCTATCCTATATAAATGCCATGGCACTTCAATAAATCGCTCCTTCTTGCTGCTTGGAAGAGGAATTGTTGCTATATTCTTTCACTGCTTCCTAACCTTACAGTGACAGAAACCACCTCAGATTATCCAGTAACAACTAAGAAGGTTGTGCTTAACAGTGAAAACAGAAACACAGACAGAGTTAATTCAGTCATGGACAAAAGGAGGGAAGACCACGTGCCTGTCCTGTTGTCCCACAACCAGGTTCTTCTCATTTAGGACACCAAGGATGAAGGATCCCCCCCGATGAGGAGCCACCTGCCCCCCATGCAGCCACCCTTACCCGTGGCATTGCGGGGACACCGCACGGCTGCCGCATCCCCAGCTGGAGTCTCCTTCCAAACCACAGGGCCAAGACTCTCCTCGTCACAGATTTCGTGGGGCTCTGCCAGGAGAGAAAAACCTCGTTGGTAAATCCTCCTTCTCATCAAGGACATGGAAAAAGGGAAGTATGGGAGCGTGGTCTGTGAGCCAGGAGGCTGGAGCTGCACTCCCAGCTCTGCTGCTGCTTATTCCCTCACAAAGTCACTTCACCTCTCCAGAATTTGATCTGTCTGTCTGAAAACTGGGTGTTCATCCAGTCCAATGATTAGCACACTAAAATCCATGGGAAAGTCCACTCACATCCTTGCCTTGCCTTGTGGCAGCTCTTTGCAAGAAAACTGCTGTTGCTACCCTCTACTTAAGAGTTTAATTTCTTAATTTTTAAAGGGCAGATCTTTTGTGGGTGAGCTCCACTGCTCCAGACTCCACCTCTTCCATCCCTCAGGATCACCACCTTCAGTGCTGGATGTATCTAAAATGAGGTTTGGCATGAATCAGTGGATTAAGAATGAAGAAAAGAGGAAAGTAATGAAGAGACAAGATGGACACATCCCCTGGGTGGTCTTCATTCTGCCTGCTTCCAGCTTGTGCACAAAAGAGAGCAGATCTGTGCCCCAACAACTTGGAACTGCATCAGCAGCTCATTTCCAAACACTGCTGCAGAGCCCAGGAGCCTGCAGAAATGTGTTTTGAGACATCACAGGAAAAAAAAAAAAATCATTGGAAGCTTCTGTCTGTGGGTGGAGCCAAGTCAGTCCTGGAGTTAGTGGGATCTAGGAGAAAAACATTCACCATAGGAGTTCTTTGTGCTGAGAAACTCATTATTTACAACATGTAAAGCCGAGGGAGCCATGAGGATGGTGTTAAAGCTATTTGTCACTCCTGAGGGAGGGAAGGAGAAAAAACTTGATTTAATAGTGTTTGATTACAGTTTTTATTCATTGTGCAAACAAAATTTCCAATAAAAGGGAAGCTGAGCTTGTGTCTGCAGCTGGTCAGGACATGTCCCACTGCTGCTCTGGGACCAACCTGCCTGTGGGGAGGGCTCACACCTAAATTATGGGCATGGCAAGTGCTGTTTCTTTGAAGAACTCCTACAAGACCCAACAAGCTGCCTGCACATCACTTCTCCTGCAGGCAGGCTCCAAGACTGTGTGGCCCCAGCCCCAGCTGCAGCTCAAAGATGGATTCCTCCCCAGCAGACACTGGAAATGAATAAGCTGAATTCTCTGCCTGGAAACAGATGCTCCTTCCCCTGGTTTAAAGTTCCTTTGTGAGTAATCTCTATTGTGATGGAACCCTGGAGGGCAGCAGGACCCTGGCTGTGCTCTGCACATGAGCAGGACTCATCCCTGAGCCAACAGCTCGTAGCTGCTGCAGATAAGCCAGAACAGGGGTGGAAAAGAAGCAGTTTCATTTCCAGCCTGCTGACATGGAGCTGTGGGGCAGGGAGATTGAATTACCCAGTTGTGACAGCAATTGGTCACCCACAGAGCCTGTCCCAGAGCAGGGAGCTGATTTCCAAACCCTTGTTCCTGTGCTTTCACCATGATTGTCCCATGGTTCACAAGGGTTCTGGGGTGTGGAAGCTTCCAGCACCCTCGGGTACAAAGCAGCAGAGCACAGGAAAAAGCAGAGAGGGAGAATGTTCACATCTCTCCTCCCCTTTCTCCCCTGCTGGCCTGTCAAAACTTCCTGTTCTCGTCACCCCTGCAGTGTCCCTGGGGACCACTGAGGGATGCTGTGGATCAGAGATGCTCTTTAAAAATACACTGATTGGAGTTGTCTTGCCAGCGAGCGCAGGAGCAATTCCCAGGCCAGGAGAGAATCATTTCATCCTTTCCTTTTCTCTTCTTTTTTTTTTTTCTTCTTTTTGATGTTGCTTCACAACAAAATCCCTTTTACCAGAGTAACCTATTTGCACTGGGAGATTTTAATAACTAACCCAATTAAGTTCAATTCTTCTGCTCAAATCGAATCACGCCAGCATCTGATACTTTCTGGAGAACAAATTGAGCGGGTTTATTTTTAGCCTCTGATGTTTCCCCACCTTTTCCTTCCCTTGCAAATTAACAACTGCAGCGAGACCCTTCTGGCTGTGAACCCTGACAGCCCCCAGTGCCTGAGACTTGCCTTTTCCTTTTGAGCACTGCACAGGCATCAACCCCTGCAGAAAGAGAAGAAAAGATTGGGCTTGTTCTGCCAGGGCCCCAGCTGGCACACACTGAAGCTGAACTAAATCTGCCTCACTCTGTAGACACCACCAGACAAGCCTGTGCTAAGATTTTCTGTGGCGAGGGAGAGCTTTGTGGCAGAGTTAGAAGAGATTCTCACACGCCACTGCTAATTGAGAGGCACAGCTTATAAGGAGAGGTGATGCCTTTCATTAGAGAGTAGCTGGAAAGAGTGACAAGGCTGTCACACAGCCTCTTCCTCTGTCATCTCCGGAACTTCCATGCTGAGGTCCTTTGGCTTTCATCTCTTTGTCTTCAGCACTTTGTGAGTGAGTCTGAGGGGCTGGCTTGGCCTCCATGTGGCAGATCTGCCCCCAGGTACTCCTGCATCAAAACTGCTGCCTCTTGTCCTTCAGGGAGGCGCCCCTTTCCAGCAGGAACCTGGGATACTGCCATGAGAATGTCCCCTGTCTCTCACTAAGCTGCTCTGGCAAATAATTACCCTTTCACTCAAAGCTCATGGCCTGTTACAATCGACGCAATCTGACTGCAAACATCACAAAGGCCATTGATTCCCCACCAGCAACTTCACCCTTCAACTCAGACTGAGGAAGAAAGAAGAAATGGTGGACAGGGCTTTTTTTCAGTCTCTGTGTAGTCTGAGAGGCAAACAGAAACATTCCCACTTGGAAGGGCTCACTCCATCTTATTTTTCACATCCAAACCCAGGTTTTCATCTGCCCTAGAGCTCACTCACCCTTCCATTCAGCTTTGGCACTCTGCAGGAGGGTGAGATTTGGGTAAAGCTCTGACAGATGCAAACATATCTCTTTTTTTTTTTTTTTTTAATTTCCAGTGGTGTGCAGGCTTCCCAAAGGTAAAGGGTGGGAAATCTCTGCAGCATCCTCAGTATCCAACAACTTAATAAACTTGAGACTCTGATATCAGTTTTTGCTACCAAACAGTTTCTCTTTTCCTCTTGTAACTCTATGGCAACGAAAAGATGAAACCATCAAGGCAAGGTTGGTGGGATTGACCAAATATTCACCAAATGCAGTGCAATGCAGTTGCACTGAATTCTGCAACAGTTAAATCAAGACCTTGTACCTTGTACCTGGGTCATAGGTAGGATTTTATTAGATTATGACCCTTTGTAGCATTCAGATCTCTGACAAAGGATATCGAAACCATTCCCAAAATCCAAAATTCCTCCTCATTCAAAGGAAAGCACGAGGGGTCTGGGGCACATACCAGGACACTTTCTGTCGTTGCACTGCTTGTACTCCTCCTTGGGACCCTGGCAAGTCTCTCCACCGAAGAAGGGGCCGTAGCACACCCGGTCACGTCTCTGAGTGCCACCTCCACACGTGGCCGTGCAGCTGCCCCACACTCCCCAGGCCTGCCACTTCCCATCCACTGGAAACAAAAAAAAAAAAGAGGAAAAAGAGGAGAAACAGCCTGTTATGTCCCAAACATAATCTGCAACAGAAGGAAGCAAGATCCAAAGGTGAGCAGAGGAACTTTGGTAGGGCAGGGTGTGGTAGGAAGGGAGGTCTCCTGCTTTGGATTCTTTCTTTGATCCTCAACAGACATTAAAGCAGAGTGTTCCCATTCCCATCCCATCAGTCCAAGGGTGGTTTTGTGTTCCTCCTCAGCACCTCCACACTCTGCAAAAGCAGCTCTATCTCTTTCCTCAGGCTGAGATTTGGGGCTGTGCTCCTGAACAGTTTTCCCATGGGCAGGGATTTAACCCAGCAGCCACATCTGCCAGGCCAGGTCTGTATCTGGAGTTTATTGGGAATGTACAATGCCTGTGTGAAAATACCTTCCCAGAGAAGGTCTGGCTCAGGGATTTAGAGAGACCAGCAGAGCCCTTGGCAAAAAACCATGAAGAGACATCAAATAAAGCTCCCTCCAGCTGTTTCCATTGCACTGGTGCTTCACGTGCCTTGGAAAGAGGTTTGGGATGCTGTCTCATTCCATTGTGTCTTCTCCCAGCATCTTTCCAGCTTCAGTGGAAATGTGACCTCTCTTACATTAACAATGACATTTATCAAAATTTTGCCTCTTCTACATTAACAATGGCATTTATCAAAGCACCATAAAATGTTAATTAGCCCTCATAACAAGCCTACAAGGCAGAGAAACATTCTTCTCTGCTGTACTTCAACAACTTCGTGACAGAACTAGTACAGGGCCTAAGTGTGGTCTTTACTATTTGGGCTTTAATTTTGAGTTATCACATCATCTTGGGTTGAATAATTCCTTTTGGGAGGGTGGGAGATCCATGCCTACTCCAAGAAGTAGACAAAAATTACCAAAGAAGAAGAGCAGCACCAAATCCTGGTGCTTTATTTAGTGATATTTTGTGCAGTGGAAAGTATGACCTGAGCTGCTTTGACAGATAACTATGAAATCAATAGGACAAGGTTGTCTTAAAAGGGGTTCTGAAGCCCCTTTTTGTCTTTGAAGATCTCTCTAAGTTGCAAAGAAGGAATGAGACACCTAAACATCAAAACCTACTTGAGACCATGTAGGAAAATCCAACACCTCTGTTAAATAATGCAGATAGTGGTGCTAGCAGAGTGTAAAGGGGTTCCCTGAAAAAACAGGTAGACCAGGATAAATTCCAGTAGGAATTATTATTATTATTATTATTATTATTATTATTATTATTATTATTATTATTACTACTATTACCATTATTGGTGTCATTATTATGAAGTCACAGATGAGTAAAGTAGGTCACAAATCTTGCACAGACATGAACAAAGGCTTTATTGTGACAGACTTCCTCACTGATAAGTTTTAAAGCTGAGATACAATGGAGGATCCCCTGCTTGCTTGAAATATGACTGGGAACATTGAAATGGTGGGAGGAGAGGAACAAAACAAAAAGAGGAGGGAAGCTGAAGCCCTGTGGAGGCAAGGGCAGGGTTTCATTGATATTTTCTTGGGAGTTTTTTAAGCTCATGCTGAAAAACAAAAAGGAGAGTAGGCACAGGCTACGCCTCAAATGCATTTGAACAAAGCGTTGTACATTTTAAATTTTTTAAACAGCTCTTCTGCAGAACCAAATCCACCAATCATCACATTTTTCCCAACACCACACAGGCAAAATTAAAGGCAAATCCTTTAGTTTTGATCAGAAATCCAGAGATGGGAAAAATTGAATGTCCATTTCCACTAATAACCTGGGGTAAAGGCGATGCTTGTGTCTCTACGGGTTCTGGTCCAAAGTGGTTAGAAGGTTATCTATGGCTAGAAGGTTATCTAAGGTTAGAAGGTTATCTAAGGTTAGAAAGACACATTCCCTGTGGGCACTCACTCACCTCTCTGGGGTCTCCTAAACATTTGCCAGCGGTGCATTTTGGCTGGCACAGTCTGTTAGAACGACCCAAACCTCCTCATTACCGCAGCGGAAAGGACTCAAGTGTCCCCCAAAGCAACGTTTTAGTGGGATGGCAGAGGGAGACGGGCCAAGAGAAAGCAGCAGCCGCTGCTCACCCACCTGGGCACTGTCGCAGGAAGCAGTCCCGGGTCTCCACCCAGTGGCCCTGGCACTCGGCGCCGCCGTAGGAGGGCCCGTTGCACTCCCGCGTGCGCTGCTGCGTCCCGTTGGAGCACGACGCGGAGCACGAGCTCCAGCTCGACCACTCGTTCCAGTTCCCGTCCACTGAGTGGCCCAAAGAAAGAAAACGAGCGGAATGTGAAAACCTTTCCCCTCTGGAAGGAGCCTCTCTGGCTTTTGCCTACCAGGGACTGAGGTGGGGGGATGAAACCAGAGACACAGAGCTTGAAAGAGGGCAGAGATTATCAAAAGAAGTTTGGACCACTGTGACAACAGGGATTTTTTGGGACCCTCTGAAGCCTCCCACAGGATGCAAGTGCAGTAACATTTGAATTTTTGTGTTCCACACTCTGCATGATACCCTAAAAGTGGAAATTATTGATACTGCCCATTCTGACATGAGAGTCCAAACTAATAGCATTGCCAATCACAATACAACACCACACCAGAGGGCATGGCTCATGTTTTCACTGAACAGTTTGGAGGGATCACTACATTACTATGACATTTCCCATCAGCACTTTTTTAAGGGACCCATTTTTCAGCAAAGCAGTGCATGAACCTGTGGAGAATGAACTTTCTCAGGCATGCAGATGCTGTTTTTCATTAAAGCACACACAGAAACTTGAATCATGCTTTTACTGACAGGAATCCACCATTCCTGTTGGCTGGGAAATGTGGGAGCCAAGGTGTGCTCCAATAGAGGACAGGGAACAGGGTGAGTGTGTGTGGTCAGTGTACTTCTCTCACAGCTGAATTAACTCTGACAGGCTGGAGATGTTTTACCCAGCAGTGTCTTTGGTAATTAAATAGAGGAGGGAGAGACAAGGGAGATTATGATAGGGACGCGGTTGGAGAGAAACAGGAATACATCTTATTATCATGGTATGGAGCAAAGCATTCCCAAGTGTGCTGGTTACACCCTAATTGGTCCCTGATCAACAGATCCATCACCCAGTCTGCTCCTCCTGGAGCATCTTTCTCATTAACAGTGGTCATCATGCTCTGTTTAGATCTAATTAGCTGCTAGATCTCACTCGGGAAAAGCAACCTGAATCTCTGAATAATCTGAATTCTGGCTCAAATCACATTGCAGGTTTTTTTTTTGGTTTTTTTTTGGCTTTGTTTGTCTGTCCAAGAAAAATAAATGCCAACTGGTCCCCCGTGTAATCTGCAAGGAATTGATCAGCCCTGTGTAATCCCCATTGCAACTGAGCAGCTTTTTGTTTGCAAACTCAGCTAAAAAAAAAAAATGTTAAAAGCATCCAAATGATCAACTGTTAACTCAAAGGGGATCACAAGGTGTGCAAAATCAGGCAAGCATAAAGGTACCTCCAAGAGGTGCTTGTTTTCAACAATCGAAAAATTTATGTTTTTATTGTGCATAAATTCAAGGCTTCGTGCCTGTGCCTATCAATCCCAACAAGGGAAAATGTGAAACATAGTGTTTGACAGGTGATTATTCTTTGGAAATGATCCAAAACTCCACAAAGTAGGTCACGCCAGGTATTAATTAGCCTGGCTTTTCTGACTGAAGTCTGTGCTGCTAAGTTTCCATGGACTGATCATAAAATCATGGAATCACAGGATGGTTTGGGTTGGAAAGGTAAAGATCATTGAATTCTACTCCCTTGCCATGGGCAGGGACACTTTCCACTATCCCAGGTTGCTGCAAGCCCTGCCCAACCTGGCCTTGAATACTTCCAGGGATGGGGCAACCACAGCTTCTCTGGTCTCATCACCCTCACAGGGAAAATTTCTTCCTAATTAAGATGGTGTCTGCCCCACATTAACATTTCCCTGTGTTGGAAAAGTGAGACTGCATTCACCACATTAAATGTGACATTTACCAAAAAATTGCATTGATCAAAAAAAAAGTTGGATTTTTCCAACACTGTCCCTGCTGCTGGTGATTGGCAGCTCATCAGGAGTGCAAGCATTTGAAGATGGTAAAACAAAGGAGCCAAATCCATAATTTGGTCGTTCAGAGGGGGATTGGGAACAGGTAATTTACTTGTAGTTATTCATAGGCTTAAATTCCGGAAACATTATTAAAAAAGGAGAAACAAAGGTGGCTGTGTTGTCCCTCCAGCCACCTTGCACTGATGCAAAGATGCTTCTTGGTCAGGATGCTGAGGAGTTCCCATCACAGGAACAGTTTGGTGCCATGCTCACACCACAGTGGGAGTCTATCAAAAATGTGCTTTGTCTGCTGAAGGCATTGTCTTCCTCTTTTCTCCCTCTTCCAAGGCCTGGGGACTCAGCCTGTGGCATCCACAGCTCAGGAGGAACAAAGGCCCTGTTGTCCCTGCAGCAGAGCATTTTTATCAGCTGCAGCAATAAATCCTCGAGCAGGGTGGTAATAAACACTGAGAGTGTTTGGGGTGTCAAACACCCATTGTTGTGCTCCAGTGATTCCCCCAACACCACTCTCATTTGGCGCTGCCAAGCCTCTGATTGCCTTTGTGGCACTAATTAGAGCTGAAGCCTTGCAGAGTTGGGCTGCTTGTCTTTTCCACCGCTGTTTCAGTCGTGTTTCTATTTGTATTTAAATTAATTATGGATCAATGTTAACTCGGGGTATGCTTTATTGCCCAAGCAATGCTGGCTCTGGCTTCTTAAATTTGTCTTTTTATGACAGAGTCAATTTGGTGTCTGGGAGGTTCTTATTCCAAGTAGAGTCTTCTGGACAGCGGCCAAATATCCAAGGATAGTTACTTGGAGTGAAAACTCGATGGGAAATGCCAGGAGGCTTCTCACTGTTTTCACAAAGTTCTCATCCCTCCCACAATCCCTCTCCTCCTCCAGGGACATAATAATGTCTCATAATGATTCTCATTAAACTGGAAAAATGTCAGTTGACATTATATTATAGGGAGGGAGTTTTGGGGAGCTCGCTCGTGTACAGATCGTGTTCACCAGGACACCCAGAGTCAAATTAAGGGGGACTCTGTTTTAAACCCAGGGCCTGTCAGAGGAAAGAAGCCTCTGGCGCATAAGTGGATTTCCAGGTGGTAAAAGTAATTTTATCGTGAGGTTCTTTCTGATGTTTCAAAGCAAAACTCGAGGAGAGGTATTTGGAAGTGAAATTCAGGGGCAGAGAAAAGGTAAAAACATTAAATTTGTCATGGGAGGCCATTAGGAGTCCCTTATCAATCTCACCACTCAGAGCAGAACAACCACAGAGAAAACTTGCATTTATATTGAACTAATGCACAGACAAATAAAATTATTAGTTAATTCCAGCACAACAAACCCTGCCAGGCAAAATGACTTTAAACCAGTAGGGAGAGAAGGTGAGAAGCTTAAGATGGTCTTGGAAATAGCAGTGGCAGCCAGATCCAACCCATGTAAGGTTGTAAGGACAACCCAAGTCCTCTGCAAGAGATCACACAGGGCAAACCTGAGACTGAACAACCCCAGAAAACACCTCTGGGTTTCTTCTACAGTGAATCCTTTCCTCAGGATCCTCCTTGGGGTAGTTCAGAATTTCACTGGAGCCAGCTGCAGACCCTGATGAGCCATGTGAGGGAAACCGAGCTAGGGAGCCCTGCTGGAGGGGAGGTTTCAGATCTGTCACTGTCCCTACCTGGGCAGAGAGCGATGTTGCAGAACTTGGTTTGCTTCTCCGGGCCCTCGCAGGGGTTCCCCCCGAACTGGGGCGGTTTGCAGGTGCGCGTCCGGTCCCTGTAGCCTCTCCCACACGTGGAAGAGCACAGGCTCCACGGAGACCACTCGTCCCAGGTGCCGTGCACTGCAAGGCAAGCAGCAGAAGTGACTTTTCTTTGCCAGAGGAGGGCTGAGGAAGTGAGGGAGCCCACAGGGCACAGCTTCTTCCCACCCGGAACGAGCGGTGTGTGGGAAGTCGGAGAACAAACCAACCCAAAATGTGCGAGAGGAACATCGAGTAATTTTTATGCTTTGCTATCAACACCAAGTGTCTGCTGCTTTCCAGCCTTTGAAATAAACCAGAATACACTTTTAGCTGACCTTAATTTTTCAGATTTTTGAGCCAACAGGACATTTTTTAAGCAAAATATGGATCTAAAAAGGAATAAACCCCACTGCCCTTAGGGAAGCATCATCACCATCATTTTGTTGTTTCTTGCCCTTTTTTTCCTCTCTCTCAAAATTTTCTCGTCCAGTCCTCAAAGACTACAACATTTTAGGGCTTTCAGAAAAGCTGTAGTCTGTCTACTGATTATTATCATAGGTCAGTTACACCTCAGAGGCAAAGTTAGGGAGACTTGGAAGGGTAAAATGGAATGGGCAACAGCCTCCAACAGTGCTCAAGACATCACTGGTAGCTCCCGGAATTTGACATTGAATTGATTTTAATCCAATCTAATTAGCCTTCTAATCTATATGAATCTAATCTTCTCCAATCTAATCTAATCTAATCTGGCCAAGTTATTTATGGAATTTTAGTCACTATAATCTCCAGAGGCCAAATGTTATAAGAAAGCACTGATCTCTCTTAAGGGACTTCATCCCTTCCAGCTTTACCAGAGAAGCTAATGCCAAATCAATAATCCTTCAGAAAAAGAAGAAACACAAAAAAGCAGGGACTTTTCCAGTCCTCCATCAGTTGTTAACAGCAACTGGTGCCCCAGTGTCAGGAAAGGGGGTCCAAAACTAATTCTCACCAGGCATCTTGCATGATAAGAGATAATCAGAGGAGGAGAGGAAACACAGGAAAGAACATGGATGGTGATTTCACCATGGACGGTGGTTTCACCATCATAGAATTGTTTCTGAACAATGATGTTGCTGGTCAGGAGAAATTAATAACATGATTAGCTTAACAGAAAACCTCTTAAAAATAATCATAGAATCACAGAATGGTTTGGTTTGGAGGTGACCTCAAAAATCATCTCCTTCCAACCCCTTGCCATGGGCAGGGACACCTTCCACTATGCTGAGTTGCTCCAAGCCTCATCCAACCTAACCCTGGACACTTCCAGGGATGGAGCAGCCACAGAATCCCTGCACAACCTCTGCCAGAGCCTCACCATCCTCACAGGGAAGGATTTTTTGCCTAATATTCAATCTAAACCTACTCTCTTTCAATTTGAAGCCATTTCTCCTTGTCCTGCCACTCCATTCTCTTGTAAAAAGTCCCTCCCCATCCTTCTCATAGGCTCCAGAATGTACTTTTTCACCAAAATTGTTCCTGACCTGGAAATGCCCCAAAGGGCACCTGCCTGCAGGTGTACTGAGTCCATGGACTTCAGACAGCATGGAATTGTCCCCACCATGCAGAGCAGGTGCCCATCTCATGGTGCTTGGTCTAGCAAGAGTCTCTGTAGGAGGCCTTAAGGCATAAAGAGAAGGAGCAGGGAACAAAAACCATCTCCCTCCAAGAATTACAGAATCATAGAACAATTTGGAATGAAAGGGAACTGAAAGATCATCTTGTGCCAATCACTTTCCACTATCCCAGGTTGCTCCAAGCCCCATCCAACCCGGCCTTGGACACTTCCAGGGATGGAGCACCCACAGCTTCTCTGGGCAACCCGTGCCAGAAATATCCCAGTGGAGATAGCAGAGGCAGCCAAGCTCCCTCCCCTGCTGGCCAGCAGTACCTGGGCACACGGCAGAGTTGTTGCACTGCCTCTGCTCCCGGAGAGGGCCACTGCACTGGGTGCTGTAGGAAGACGAAACGCAGAACCTGGTCCTGGTCTGCCAGCCCTCCCCACAGGTGGTCGAGCACACGCTCCACGGGGACCACTCCTCTGCTGCAGGGTCACCTGTGGGGGGTGGAACAGAAGGTCAGGACGTGGCAGCCTTGGATCCCCAGGGAAGACTTTTCCAAGTTGTGCTCGGCCAGCTGTGAGATCTGTGAGGCTGCAATGTGTCCTGTGGGTGGGGTGACAAGATGGGTGGGAGGGTGT
>JANRGV010000001.1:146130362-146147727 GCA_024734035.1 Alethe castanea | reverse complement strand
GGGGTGGGAGGGTGTGAGGGCACTGGGGAGAAAATGTGAGAGTTGGGAATGGGCTAAAGGGGTTTTTTTTGGGGGGTACTCTGTAGAGCTGTAGCACACACACGCATGAAAAATTAAAAAAAAAAGGATGCTATGGAAGCATCAGGTCATTGGGAAGGGCAAACTCCACCACTGAAGGTGGCAGAGCCACTCCAGGACTTTGTGAGCTGGGATAGGGAACTTCCATTTACAGATTGTACCAACAGTGATAAAACAGAGTAAGTTTATCCATAAACTGTTCACTTTTAAGGATCCAACCCCTTGTCCTGCCTTCTCACAGCCCCTGCCAGTGCAGATTGGCAGAGAAGGAGCTGACAAAGTAGAAGATGATGGTGCCTAAGAAGGGTCAGCTGATGAAATCCCAGAGAGTTTTCTTGGCATCTCCTCCACCTGTGGAGATCTGCTGTGAGCATGACATGGAACAAGGCTGACTCTTCCTGGGCATCACACAGTACCCCTATCAACTGCTTATCTGATAGAGCAGCATTGGAAAAGCGACTAAAAATATCCCATTGATGGGAGTGAAAAGCACTGAGATGTATTCCCTTTGTCACTAATATCCCTGCTGAAGCTGTTTCAGCAGCCACAGCCTTCAAATAAGTCACCCTGAGTGTGAAATGAGCAGGGAAAGGGCCATTTTCCATTAGTTTTCATAGGCAATATTCTACCCTTTGACAAAATGCTTTTATTCCCCACATGAAAATAAAAACCTGGCTCTGTTCTACTTAACTAAGTCATGCATTGTTTGGGTTTTTGGATTTTTCATGGATTGCTAATAATTACACATAATAAACCTGGACTGTAGTGTTTGGTATGTATAGAACTCAGGCATATGGCAAAAACTAACACCAGCATAACACAGGGACAATCCCTTCTCGTGACAAACTCTCCAGAACCTCAGACTGCCCTGTGTCTCATCCCAAAAGGATGCATTTGGCAGACTGTGGGTGATAAGAAGGATCACAGCACTGGGTTGAACAGGCAAATATGACTCCAAAGGTCACCCCACCCTGGCACCCAGCTCTTGGATGTGCTATCCCACACCACCACCCCATTCCCAAAGAAAGCTGGACAGAGGATTCTGTATTAAACTGTCTGGCTGCAATGTGGAGAAGGAAAGAGATTCTGCAGCTGAAGATCTCAGTAAGGGTTTTAAACCAGCTGCATGAAAATGTCAAAGCAGGAACTGTGGGGGGGGCTGTAAAGGCTGGAGACCACCAAATTTCCCAGTACTGCCTAAAAACTGTTAATGTCTGGGTTTTTCCTTGAGGTGGTATATGTATTATTTATATTTATTTATAGTTATTTATTTATAGTTATTTATATTTATTTATATTTATTTACTAGTGTTTTCCACATGCAATTAAATTGTGGCTCTCATCAATATGCTTTTTGGGATTTTTGGTAGTTATCTGTGTTGTTTGGTTTGTGTCATGCTTTTCAGCACATCTGCTTTGAATGTCTCCTGTCATTCCGGCAGCTGGGAATTAAAAATACAGCCACTGATTGGAGCCTGTTGAATTAATATGTGTTGAGGGGGAATAGTGTAGAGGAAGACCTGTCCTTGCTGTAAAATTGACAGAATTTCCCTCCTTTATTTATTGTCTGGACACAGAAAGAGGTGGAGGTGAGGATCAATCTTTCCCTACCTCATCTGTGCCATTGCAATGATTATCATGAGATGCAACTGCTGCTGTTCGTTAAGCCAAAGTTGCTCAAAATAATTTCCTTTTGTGTTTTATTTCATTATTCTGCCCATTTGGTCCCAGTTAAATGAAAGTCATGGACCACTGATCTTTCCCAGGGATGTGCAGGAGACATTGTGTGTTTTGAGGCTTTGGGGCTTCAGGAAAACTTCAGTCCCATGTCCCGTTTCACAAGTATCAGATCTCCTGGTAGACAGAGATCTGCATTTCCATGGCAATTTTCCTGCCTTTCCAACACCCAGACCCAGAGTCCTGCCATGCTCCAAGCTCACCTCCAGCAAATTGCATTTATGGTACCATCACTTCATCATTTGCCATCCAGAGTGTCCCAGACTCCAGCAGATCCCCCTCAGACCCAGAGATCCCAACCATTCCTGCTCCCTTGCCTGCTTGGATGCCAGTGGTGCCTTTGCATTTCTCCATCCCCCTTGAGCAGCCTCCCCAACTTTGCACCCAGCAGCGCCCAGAACCTCAGGGGCAGGCAGCTGGGGGATTTTGGTAGTTAATCACCCCAAGTTTGGGTCCCAAAATGTTTCTGGGAGGCCAGAGGTGGAACAGGGGAAGCCTGCAGAGACACAGGGGTCTCCTCCATCAGCAGCTTGGAGAGCCCTCCACACCACCAACCTCCCCCCCAGACCTGGCTGGGGTTTGCAATCTCCACTATCTCCACATTCAGACAAGAGCTACTGTGTCACTGGATGAATGAATGGCATCTTTGAATCAAATCCCACCTCTCCTGCCTCTTTCCTCTTTATTATTTCTGGCTTTTGCTCTTTCACAGCAGAAATAGCTGTGCTTAGAGGTAAATCTCCTCAATTATTGTCCTTCACATTGCATGAATCCCTGGCTTTTAAACCCATAGCATAGTTTATTTCCTAAGTGCTGGTGACTCCCTTGGGCTTGGTGTCATTCTGAACCAAGCAATTCATCTCAGTCCACTGGGACATTACGTCCAGCCTCATCTCAAACCTTGCACAAATTTAACTAATTTTCAAATCAAGTGAGACCCAGTTCTGAGACACTCAGGCATGAGACAAATTCACTCTCTACTCAAGAGAAACACAATAGTGTCCATCATCAAAACTGTGAATGAGAAGAATTTCTACACTCCTGAGGGTCAAATGGCAGCAAATGCAAATTTCTGAGCGAAGCATACTGCAATTATTCATCCCAGAAGAGGATTCTGACTCTGGTTTTTGATATAATGGCAAGATGTCTACCATGCTCATCGGGTTTGAAAGCTGCCTAGTCCAGGTCAGTGCTGTTTTATAATTCAACCTGGCAGAGACTACAGAATCATGGAATGGTTTGGGCTGGAAGGAACCTTAAAGATCTCTTGTTTCCACCCCCTGCCATGGGCATGGACACTACCCACTATCCCAAGTTTCTCCAAACCCCATCCAATCTGGCCTTGGACACTTACAGGGATGGGGCAGTCACAGCTTCTCTGGACAACCTCTGCCAGAGTCTCACCACCCTCATAATGAAGATTTTTGTTCTAATATCGAATTTAAATCTACCCTCCTTCAGCTTAAATCCATTGCCCTCATCCTGTCACTCCATGTCCTTGTCCAAAGTCCCTCTCCTGCTCTCTTGGAGAATCTTTAGGCATTGGAAGAGGCTCTAAGTTCTCCCCAGAGCCTCTGCTCCTCCAAAAGACCTGAAGTCTTTCAGCCTGTGTTCACAGCAGAGTGGCTCCAGCCAAATTTGTCTTCATCCTCAGAGGAGAAGGGGCCAAGCCCTGCCCTGCATCCTCATCGGTGCCTGCAGGCAGGGATCTCAGCAGGATTGGCTTTGGATTAGTCCTGTGATGCCCCAGAGCTTGTGGATCAGCAGGAGTGTCCCAAGGGATTTTTCAGGGCTCACTACCCCACTTGAAGTGGGAGGATGGCCCTTGCTGCTCCCACAGGTCCAGGTGCAGCAGATGGAGAGGGTCCAGCAGGTGGTGCAGAACGAGCCATGCTGGGTGTTAATCCATGGGGATGTAGCACTGGATCATTCCAGCTCCTGGCTGCAGTGTCCCCATCAGTGCCTGCAGCTGCTCCATGGCTCTTCCTCCCTCAGCACTAATGGAGCAGCACATCCCTGCCATCCCTCTGCCAGGAGCCCTGTCTGTTTTGGGCTCTGTCAGTGTGACATCTCCCCAGGTGCCTCTCTGTTCACATCCTGCTGCTGGCACAGTCCTGGGAGCAGCCTGGGCTGAGCCAGGAGGGCCCTGCCAGGGCCCTGCTGGGCTGGAGCTGGCTCTGAGAGGCATGTGGGCAGCCAGCAGCACCCTGGCTGAGAGCACAGCCCTGCCACAGCCTGGGCCCAACAGCACCTGGACACCAGGGATGTGAAGGGCTGGCAGGAGAAAATGCTGCTCTTCAGCTGGGCAAGGCCATACCCTTATCCATGGCTGATTTCTGTATTTAATCTTTTCCCAGGTCTTGAGCAGATATGAAATGTCTTATTCCCTACAATCTGTGCCCATAGGGAAGCTGTAGGCTTTGCTTTGGCATCCTCAGCTACAAATTCCCTCTAATCCCTTGCTGGACTGTACCCTCTGTCTCTGGATCTCCATCCTGACGTCCTTGAACAGCCAGGGGCAGCAGCAGGGGTGTGGGAAGCTTGCAGCAGGACAATGCACATCTCCCAGCCCATGCTGCCCTCAGGGGTGCCACAGCCCAAGCCAGCCATGCTGCAGCGGTGGCCACAATGGCAGGGAGGTGACAGAGACCTCACTGAGCCCAGACCCAGCACCCAGCTGCACAGCAGGAAGAAATGCCCAGCTATAAACCTGATGGCTGAGTTACAGGCTGGAACAGGACCTCTGAGGAAGCACCTGGGACCAGGCAGAGTAGGAACAGGGGCCTGCCTTGAGGTGCCTTCCTTCCCTCTGCATTTGGACAGAGAGATTAAGCTCAGCTTTTCCATGGTGTAGCAGTGCAGAATTCCTCCCTCTCCTGCAGGTTTTTCCAGACTCCTGGGATCCATCCTGCAGGCAGTGGAGCTGCTCTCACTGGAGGGAGCAGAGTCTATGCAGGGTGGAGAGGAAATTGAGGCTGTCCCCTGCTTCGTGTTGAAAACCACAACCCCAAGAAGTCATCCCCAGATATTCCACACCACACAGACTCCTGATGCTGCACAGAGGCACAGGAAACCCACACCAGAGTATGACCCTCTCTCACTTCTAATCAAATCACCTCTTGGAAGCCTTTCTAGAGCAAGAAATGCTGGCAAGGTCACTGGGCAGAGATTTTAACCTGTGGCCAGGTTCAGCACACTGTGCTTTGCCTGAGACCCCTGATGTGTTGAGATCCTGCCAAGACACACAGGCATGGAGAGCATAAAACATTTCCAGACTGAATCACAGAGTCACAGGATGGTTTGGGTTGGAAAAAACCTTAAAGGTCATCTACTTCCAACCTCCCTGCCACAGGCAGAGACACCTTCCACTAGATCAGGTTGCCCAAACCCACATCCAGCCTGGCCTTGGACACTTCCAGGGATGGGGCAGATCAGACCTGGCAGAGATCTAGGTCAAATTCATCCCCATCCTCCCAGATCATGTTGTCTGGTATTACACATTCTTCCCCTTCAGTGCCAGAAGGGTGGAAGGTCCTGCTGTGGAACCTACTGGAGACAAGTCCTTGCACAGCACTAAAGACCCAGGAACAGAGGAAACCAATCCTTTTCTGTCCCCACCAAGCCCTGCTCACCCTCTCTCACAGCCAAAGGGAAGGCATGACACGGACACCAGCAAAGGGGCTGCATTGCAGCAAGGTCAGCTTTGGCTTCATGAACCACATGTGGCTGGGTAACTCAGACAAAGCAGCGACTCAGAAGTAGGCAGAGTGATGGGAAAACGTTCTGTGGGATGGATGGTCTCGTCAGGGCTTTGTGTCTGTCCCTTTTTGCCTTCTCTGGCTGACGGTGACGACACAAAACCCCGTGGGGTGATGGAATGGGAACAAACGGGGCGATGACCATTTGTTCAGCGCGTGACAACACGGGGGGAGTGACCCCCCACACTGACCTGGGGGGAAGGAGATGGTTGGGGGGGTCATTGGAACAGTGCAGAGAGCCCAGCCCAGCTGGGCAGAGCAGTGCCCCAGCTCCAGAGGCTGCTTTGGGAGGTCAGAGCTTACCTATTTGAGGTGCAGGGTACCCGTAGTGCTGCAGTTCGTCAGGGTCCTCTCGCTTTCTGTTATCTGTGGACCTCAGCGATTGGCTTCTGGAATTATAGCGTCCATTGGCTATGGCAAGGTAATGGGTCATGTAAATACACCTCGGTTCACTCTGCAAGATCTTTCACTACAAAGGTTACACGCGTTAACGACAGCGACCTGCCACCTTCCCCTGCCGTGAGCACTGCTCTCCATCCCCAGCACCCCTGGCCACCAGCTCTCCCCGGGGTTTCTGCACCAACCAGCCTGAAAGACTCGGGCTGGTTGGTGGTTCAACCCCTTCTTTCTGAGTGAGATTTGGGACCGTGCAGAGTATGATCCCGTATGTCTGGTCTTTAATTAATTTCAGTGGTTTTCTAGGGTGTCTGCACTCCTTGCTGCACTTGTGGAGGATTCATCCTGCAACTGAATCCCACCATCCCTAGTGGTGTTTTGAGGTTTATGGTGGTAACTGGCAGGGTGTTTTCTGGTGGGAAATTCTGCCTTGCAACCAGCACCTGCCTAGAAATGCTGTGTGGAGGAGCCAGGAAATGCTGAGTGGAGCAGGCAGGTGAGGGCAGGTGGAAAGGAAAGGAATATCTCAATAGGATGTCTCCTTCATAGACTTTACCCTGCCACCAGCAGCAAGGAGAGATGGAAGTCTGGCATCAGCAGAGTACCACCAGAGCTATAACTGGGAACTTTGCCTTCTCAGTGAGAGACAAGCTCCTGACCCTTGTGTCCTACTGAAAATCCCCCAGTGGAGCCCAAAGTATGGAGTTCAGGAGGCAAATAATGCATCCACAGTAAATCAAAGGCATTTAACTGTTCCTTCTGAGCCCAGGCTCCACCAGCTTTCCATTTTCATCCTGTGTGGATCAGCCCTGAATTGGCTGGAGGGGAAACTAAAATCTCTGTTGTCTGTACTACTGGACATGCTGGAACCCTGGCACATTCCCTCCCTAGCAAAGAGAGGAACTACCCAGCAGTAACAACCAAACCTCATCCACCAGGAGCGCCTGCTGTAAATCAGGAGAGCTCAGCTGACTCCACCAGAGTCACACAGAATAGCAGAGAGCAGAGCTGAGCCCGAGTGATCTGTGATCTGGCAGCCAATTTGTTTCCAAACAGCAAGTACCAGACAGAAGATCTTTTCCCCCAAGGAGGTAAAACACTCAGACATCTTTTTAAGAAGTATGAACTGCCAAGGGTTGAAATGGTGACAAATTTGATCCCGGAACCCTGAGAAAATTAATAAAGGTTAATGAAGCTTCAGTGTGGTGGCAGGAGTCTTTATTGCCATCCAAAAAGGGAAAGCAGAGGAGGCAGAGGAATGATTCAGAGAGTGCCTGCCAGGAGCCAGGCTTTATATTCAGCAGTTTGGATCAGGGGAGAGTTTGTGAAATTGTATTATTTACCATCACTGTTGCCTGAAAGCAGAACTTGAGGAGTCTAGGAATTGTCACAGGGACTCCTCCAAACCTTCCCAGCACCAGCTCGATGGGGCACTCACCCACCTGCCATCCTCAAGGGAGATAGCCACAAACAGACATCAGGACCACAAACATCCTGATATCTGCAAACAACTCATTTTTGTCTGACTCTTCCCTGGAATAGAAAAGTCTAAAACCCTATGTTTTTAAAAGCTAAAAATCATGGGACTTTCCTGTGGGAGATTCAGTTCACAAAAGACAAACTCGATGTAGTTTTCCAATATTCATTTTATGAGTTTGTTAGGAGACAACTTATTCCCATATTTGGGACTTCTCACATCCTCACCACCCATTCCTGGTTATACCCACACACTTTCATCTGCTCCAATTTAAGTCCTCTCCATGAAATCTCACAAACCACAAGAACACACAAAATCTCCATCTGCGTTACATCCCGTGGGCTTCCCACAGAGTTATTTAGGCTGGGAGGAGAAAGAGGGGCAGGGCATCAAGGAGCAGATGTGGAACTTGGACGGCTTTGTCACCTGCCCAAGGCAAGGAAGGTGACAGGGAAAAAGCTGGGAGTGAACATCCCAGAAGCAGTCAGGGTTCACTGATGGACAGAGACATAGGAGGCAGCACAGAGGGAAGGAAAGATAAAAGAGCAAAATAGAACTTTTAATTGCAAGTCTAACACCCTGAACCTCCTCTCACCAATTATTTGGGCCCTGTGTCACTGACATCTCCTAATGACTTATCCCAGTCTTGAAGCACTGAATGATTTCCTTTTCTCCTTGACAGGTATGGCAAGTCTGCACTGTTATTTCTTGTGCTAATTAAAACCAATCAGGCCTAGAGGCTGAATGAGTGACCCTTCCAGCTTCCCCCAAGCTTCCCCCCTGCCAGGGCTACAGGAAGCCTTCCTCCCCTTTGGAAAAGGATCTGCAGAGAAGCCAGTCTGTCTGCATTTAACACAGAGCACAGCTGAGATTTAACCTGGATGGTTGCCTTGGAGAGATGCACAAACCAGTCCTGGTTCCAAACAAAGCAGGGAGACACCAGGGCCCTTAGGAACATGGGTAAGTTGGTGCAAGAACTGCTTTGCTGGGGGTACCTGAACTTTATGGGGTGGAGGTCAAAAACCAATCAGGTTGGATTTCAGCAGCCTTTTTCCCACAGCAGGGTCAGTGGAGAGGAGTAATTCCAGGATTAAGGGAAGACCTAGACTCAATTTACATCCCAGTTGGATAAATGTAGTGAGAATGGCATGAAAAACCCAAGCATCTTCCAAATGCCAACAGAAGGAATAGAGGGATAATGCTCTTGGAACCAAACAGGGATGTTTCAATTGTAAGCAGAGGCAAGTACGTGAGACTGAAAAAACATAGCTCAAGTGTGGATGTGGAGGATGATCAGTGCTGGCAGGAGTGGGAATAGGAAGCAGGTGACCAACACTTCTAATGAGAACATGCAATGTGTCAGACAGCACCTTGCAACACAACCAAGGGAAAAATAAAATAAAGGCAGAGACTTTGAAGTGCTGTGGGCCAAGGTTTTAGCATCCAAACATGTCTCACCACAGCTACACACTCTGTACTCATCCCCCAAACAGGAGAGGCAGAGCAAATAGGATCATGAAGATTATTCAGGCAAGGTGGGATAGTGGGAATGAAAGGATGAACCAGAGCAAAGAGGGAAAAGGAATTATTTAAAAAACCCAAAACATTCAAATGAATCTCAGTGCAGTAAAACTGAAATGAAAGGTGATGACTGTGGACTTTTTGGGACATCTGTCAGCTGCTAAAGGGTAAAACTGAAAAGCACAGAATTACTAACAACCCCTAAACCCCAAAATCTCAGTGGATGGAGAAGAGGGTCATTTTGGAGGCCACTGGATTTATTGCAATTACAACACCTAAGGAAACGACCCAAAGCACTTCGATTTGACCATCTGAAATTTGTGGAAACATTGCTGGGGGAGATTTGTGACTCTCAGGTGTGAAATGCCTGAACCACCAGTAAAAAAGAGGTCAGGGCAAACTCTCTGCAGGACCAGCAGGTGCCCACAGGAGCTCCTCCAGCTTGCAGTGAGTTCTAGCCTGGCCTGCAGGGAATGAAGACGCTCCCACACATGCCCAGGATATTTCAGCTCCGTGGTTGCAGCAAAATAAAAAAAAAATAATGAGAATCAGGGGCGGCAGAGACTGAGACTGAGGCTCAGCCTTGGGAATGTCATGTGGAAATGGATAAATGGATTCCATCACACCACTAGCAGCTGAAGGGCTACATCCTGAACCTGCTGAAAGCTGAAAATGCAGCCTGGAAGGGCAGGGCTGTGCCAGTGTCACCCTCCTGCACCTGATGTCACAACGTGGTCACCCCTTTCCCAGCCTTGGGGAGCTGCATCTGCATATTCATAAATGTCAGGGATGGTTCAGCTCAGCCTCTGCCAGATGGGATGGCAGGATTTCAGCAGGCTCCTCTGCCAGCTCTCCTTCCCCAGGAGTAAACGCAGGCTGCCCACATCTCTGATTGTTCTTACATCTCTCCAGCACCACTGAATTCCAGTGCTGGGGTCAGGGCTGTGACATTCCCCCTCTGGTTTGGATGTTTTCCATCCAAGAACCTTATGAGGACCCTCTGCCTGTCAGGCTGTGACAAACACAGCTTCAAGAACCTTGCAGCCAAAAAAAAGCCACAGGAGCACATCCCTTTCCATCCACAGTGGGTGGACCTGGGAAGTTCCTCTGAAGCTCCTACTGCACTTGGATTGGCATTTTTTTCTCTCTCTATAAAACAGCACCTCCTGCCCAAATCCAATGGAAGGAGGAAATCTCCTCTGTCTGTGCTGGAGAGGGGGATATCACCAAGTCCTTTACCAAGGCAAAATCAGAATAAAACAAACACCTTGTTTTCCTTCAGATTACCTCTCTTGAGCTGCCACAAATAAAGGCTCTGCCTAAGCCAAGCTGTACAAAGTTTCCTTCCCAGTTTGGGATGAGCCTTCAATACAGTTTTTCCTCAGCATTTCGCAGCTTTTGGTTTTGCCCATGGAAAACTTACCTGGCTCGCTTCCTGTTGGGCTTGGGTGTGTATCCCTGGGGAAATTTAGCCAGAAAATCATCAAGATAGAGACTCTATCATGTGCAACAGCAGAGATGGTGGCCCAAACGAGTGGGAAAGCACAAAGACCACATTAAAAAACTGTGGAGTCATTCAGCCACCTCTGTGCACTGATTTCAACCTCTGTGGCCTCCAGACAATGTGTTCAGACTCAGCTCTGGGGCCCAGGTGTCTGCACCCACATTTTGGTGACCAGGCTGGCACAAGCCACACCTCTTTGAAAAACTGAGAGATTTTTCCTCCATTCCCACTTCTGCATGCAGAGATCTGCTGAAGGCAGCTCTGGAAGAGGAAAATGGGCAAGGTCCACCTGAAGCAGGAGCTGTGTGACAAAACAGCTCTGGAACATTTGCAATGGCTGGGCAAAATAAAACAACCAATGAAACCCTCTGAGATATTCCACAGAAGTTCCTCTCTGCAGCTCCAGGGAGCTGAGTGTCAGCACTCTGAGAAGCTGCCCCAGGGGCTGGAGAACCAATTAAACAGCTAAAACACTCCTGCTAATCACCCATCAGCTTCTGAGCCACTCTGGCAGAAGGAGAAGTTAAAGAAAAGAGATGGGTTTATCCTTGTTTTGAAGGTGGTGGGGATGTCTGTGTTATTCTAACCTGACTTGCTTGGCCAGCAATTTCTCAGTGGACAAGTTTCAATTTACCTCCACAGCAAAGAGGAAAATACTAGAGCACTCATCCCTGTTTTGTTCTGCTGTTTCATGAGGATTACAGATGGCCCTTTGTTCAAGGACAATTTTTTTCCTGCTTTTTTTTTCTACTAGAAAATTAAGATCTCAGCTATTTCACAATACCTGGAGAGCTGGTCAGGTGTTATTACAAGCTGCTTAAATGGTGAACAATTCAAGAAAAAGTTGTTCTCCTGGCCAGTTCCTCTTTTTTTCTTCCCCTATTTTATTTCATTTTTTTTCCTTTTAATTAAAAAAAGGAATAATTGCAACCTATTTAACCGCTGCTTATCATGAACACTTAGAATAATAACAGTTCCAGGGAAAGAACGAATATTCTACTCATCCCTAACAAATCTATGAGCAAAAGTCAATATGAAAATAACAGTGACACATTTAAAGCAGGATTTCTATTCTACTTTTAAATCCTCTTAGGTTTTGGCGCAGATGAAAGTAAAGAGAAGGAAAAGATACGTGCAAGAAAATTAGAAACCCTTCTTGGGTCAAAAGTGCATCTCCTTGGGCAAAGGCAACAGGGGACAGATTCACTGAGAGGTAATTTCTGAGCCAAGTGAACAGTTTTGATTTGGAGAGACATAGGTTTATCTTGAAGTAGGACACAGACCTCAAGATGTGAATGGAGAAATCTTCTTGAAAGCTTTATTGCTCACATATCCCCTCAAATCCTTTCCAGCATGAAAACATCAAAATGGGGCTCAGCAGTTTGTCTGCAAAGAGTATCCTGGGACAATTAATCAGAATTAATTTATTTATTTCAATGGAGTAAATCAGTTTGTGCTGCCTGACTCTGTGTGTGTACTCTCCTTCTAAACTAGGACTTTCCACTTAGGTTAAAATTCCTTCTTCCCAAATAATCTGAGCTCAAGCAATCTCATTGCAGTTTGGAGAAGGAATTGACTGGGAATGCAGTGGAAAAAAGACAGGAAGACAAGCGAAATAATTTATTGAATCATAGCCCTTTCAGGCGGTTTGCACTTAGGATTGGCTTTGCTCAGTGCTGTGCTCTGAAGAAAGTGAAGTAAATAATGAGTGAAAACTGATTCATTCTTCACTGCTGCACTCCATGCCATGGAAATCCAACCCAGTCTCCATGGCTCTCCACCCCATCCCACTCCTTGCCACCACAACCTCAGGATATCTACCATGAAGAAGAACCGAAGTTTTGCGCCTGGGGAAGATCAAGGGAAGATGTTTCACTCCCCTGCTCAGTACTGATGAGGCTGGCCCTGGAAAAGAGGGTCTTCCCTCTGGAAAACAGAGTCTTCCCCCTCTCACCACTTCAAGAGGGCTGCAGAAGAATCAAACAGGTGCCATGGACAGTTGGGAAAATGGCTAGGGATGAGGAAGGATGCCCTGCAAAGAGAATCTGGGGAACTGGGTCCCCCCTAGTTTATCCAGCACAGGAGAGACACGTTAAGGAGTTTTTTTGCCTGCTGTCCCACGTGTTCCCATGTTCAAAGAGTGACCAGCCCTGCAGATCCTCCTCTCCCACTCCCAGTGCCATCTCTACTTTCTGCCTTCACACACCAAGACTGGTGTTGCCCTTTCTCCAACTCCACTCAGGCACTCCCCAATCCCACAGCTGGACTTTTTCAGGACCAGCTTCCAGGTCCTTGCACTGTTACTTTCCCTACCACAAGCCAGAACTGAGACATTACTACAAAGTCACCACCAAGCATGGGAGACATGGATTAAATATCCCTGGTGTGGGCAAACCTCAGAGGGAATTTTGCAATTGTGAGTCAAAGAGATGGAATTCAATACACCAGGTTTCATTTTTGGAAAAAAAAAAGGTCTAAGCCTAATTGCAACATATTTTAAATTTATGGAAATGTTAAAAAATGCATGAAATCATTTTAGCCCTTATTAGAGGAATATATTTATGTCCCTTTATTTGAACTTCCTCCTTATCAGGAGATACTTCCCAGCCTTTGAAGACAGTTGAACTTTCCTTAGTTATTTGACTAGTCAGAGTAGTTATTCAAATACTCTTTACTCTGAATTTGAAATAAAAAGAAGGGAATAATTATAGCCAGCCATTTGCTCGCATTTGTTGAGCTGAGCTGTGTCTGCAGTTGGCTTTTCCTCTTCATCCTCCTCTCAACACAGCTTAAAGCAATAGAAGAACTGGGGATGAAAGTGCTGGAGGTTCACCAGCTCAACCCACCAGCATCTGACTGGTGTGGGCACTCTGTGCCCTGTTCTCTGGAGAAGGGGACCTGGAAAGAGGATGCATTGCAGGGGGAGAGGGGAGCACACACTGAAGCCTTTGCATCACTCAGTGCCTGTCTAACAGCCAGATCTTTCTCTACATCTTATCACCGAACTTCCATTTGTAAAAGGAAGGGGCAGGGTCACCGCTCTTGAACTAAACCAAGAAGAAGCAAGATTAACATCTCTTAGCTTTAATTATTTGGGAGAACTTAAAAAAAAAAAAAAAAAGCCTTTAAGGACATGGCAGGTTTACCACCAGCATACGAACACCTGATGTACGCCTGCTTACAGATTCCTATAAATCCTCTGTGCCGAAGGAAGGTGCAGGAAGACCGTGCCAGCGCATGCGAGACAGGCAGGGACGGGCAGGGCCATGCACAGCCAAAACCCACACGTTGCCTCACTGCTCCAGCACAGCTCCCCCAGCCTCTGGAGCAGCCTCCCTCCTCGGCAGGGACGAGGCCAGGCTGCTGTTCCGGGAAGGGCGCCGCGCGTGCCAGGGATCATGCCTGCACTTACTATTGCACGCCTTCCTATTGCACAGCCGTCCCTCCTCCAGGACTCCCTCGCAGGCCAGGCCCTCGCTGGGAAGGGGCTTGCAGGAGCGCATGCGGGTCTGCAGGCCGCCCCCGCAGTCCTTGGTGCAGTCGCCCCAGGCCGACCAGGAGTTCCAACCACCTGGGCAAGATCCAGAAAAGCCCCGTCAGCCCCGGTGAGAGCCCGGCGCCCCGCCGAGACGAGGCTGCCAAGACTCAAAACTGGGGTGTCTTTAAAAAGTGGTGGGACTGTGTGGACACTGCTGAAGGCCTAGGCACATTTCAGCCAGGCCTTTTTCCCAGGTTCTTTTTCTCAGGCCATGAAACTTTCTCAGCTCCAGCCAGGATTTTTCTCAGCTAGAGGCCTTTTCTCTACTGTAAACACAAGAGAAGGAACATTAACAAAAGATAAAGCAACTGCTGGATGCGTGAGAAGCCTGGGACAAGAGGTGTCTCTTTCTCTGTCCAATGAATTGTCTGTATTTTGTTATGCACGAATTGTATTATAAAAAGCAATGGCTTCTTTCAATAAACTGCTCTTTATTGCTCCTTCTTGCACCAAGCAAGAAAGTGTCTTGTTGCTGTTTCCTCTTGCTGCTCCGAAAACCCTCTATACAGCAACAGGACTAGACACTGCACGGTAGCCCAGAAAGTCAAGAAGGGAAGGGAGAAGCATTGGCTGCCTTTACATTGACTTCTCTTCAGTTGTTCCTGTTTCTAGAGTTTGAAAAGTGTTTGGACAATGCCTTCAGGCACGTGGTGGGGTTTTGGGGCTGTCCTGTGCAGAGGCAGGAGTTGGACTTTAGTGATCCTTGGGGGTCCCTTCCACCTCAGGATATTCTATGATTCCAACTAGTCCTGCTCTTCCTGTGCTTACTGTGGCAAAGAGCTCCCCTCTGACAAGACCCTCTGCCCATTTTGTGTCCTGTTGGCTTCTAACCCCAGAAGACACGAGCAAAAATCACTTTCACCCATCAGTGAGGTTGTGCCTCCTCCTCCTACCACCACACAAACACACGATGTGAAGACAAGGAAGGTGAGAAGGGATAAGGCTTCCACCATTCATAATTCCCAAAAAAAGGCATTTCCTTTCCCCATACTGCAGACCCACCAGCCACAGAGAGGCACCACTCTCAAGGACAGCTTTGGTGGGGGAATAACATGGGAATGGCACTCTCCTCCAGCACCCATTGTAGCACCCACAGGGAGCAACCTGTGAGCACCATAAGATGAAGGTGCATTTTTGGCTTCTCTCCCCAGCCATGCTCAGCGCTAGTGTCAGCAACACTCATCTTTCCCCACTGTACCACAATCTACAGGTCTGAAAACTGATGGATCCACCAAACTACCTGGCTGCAGGGATGATCCTGCTGCTTAAGGGAAACTCTGAGCCTCTGCAGCCTTCTCCACCCTGTGTCTTTCCAGTTTCCTGCCAAGAGCAATTGGCCCGGGTGGAACGTCCATAAATGCTGGTGGCAGGATGAACTGTGAAGCCCATCTGAATCTGGCTGGCCTCCCACAGCCCAAACGCCTGCAGGGAGCACAGCAAGGCTGAGTTTTGGGTTGTAAAAGACAGCAGGGGATTATCCAATCCTTTCAGGTGATGGATAAGCTGTCACATCCCTCAGTGGTCAGTTCGCTCCTCATCGGCCCCATGCAGCAATCTAAAATCTGCTGAAATAAACCTCGGCTTCACTGTTCTGCTCCATCGTTTGTCCACCTCATGGGGAGAAGCAGAGGTGGCCCTTCAGCCCAGAGGTGGCCACTTTCACATGGCTGCCTTTCCTGCTGTGAATTCTCTCATTACCCACAGCTACCCTTGGAGATGTTTCAGGTCCAGGGAATTCAGCTCTGTGCTGTGCTCATGCACGGATAAGGATAACAAGCTGAAGATGCAGGGGTTTTTGAAGACAGGAAACACTGGGAAAATTCTTGTTTTTAAAATAAAAATGAAATAACTCCCTTCTCTCTCCTTTTTTTTTTTTAAATTTTTTTTCCCCCTTGCCGAATCCAGAGAATTCAGAGATGCAGATGATCCATTTCAGCTGACTCAGCCTCCTTGAATTTATGAGATTGTGGCTGTACACTGAGCTCTGGATTCTGCTGGTCCCTACACACCCTATTCAGGACACTAGCCCTGGAAAAACAAGCCCAACTAGGTGCCAGATCAAAACTTAGGGACATTATCAGCACCCTCTTGCACAGGGATGGGCAAATACTCGTCCACCTCCACAGCAAAAACCCACAAGTTCATACTTGCTACCTCCAGCCTGGTTGTGGTTTAACTTTTCTCTCCAAGACAGAGTGAAAACAAACACAGGCCCAGCAATATTCCCACTGCTGATGGCCATGGAAGCTGCTCAGATACTTAATCATGAGAATAAGATGGAAAAATGGAGCAGGAAGGAAATGGAGGGCAGTGAACTTGCCAGCAAAGTACCCAGAGATCCTGGCAGCAGCGTGGAGGATGGAGTTGTTATTGGCACAAAACCAATAGTTGACCTTGAAGAAGACTGTCTTTCCCTCAAAAGTCACTTTCTGTGCTGGTCACTTTTCTAAACAGCACAGGAAGACAGGCTTGTCTTCCATTTCCTTATGGGAGACAGATTGTGTTTCCTTTGTAAGAGAAACCATTGGTGTAATGGGAGGTATCCTCATGCCAGGCTGGAGCTGATCAATAGGATATCTGTAACCAGACACGTTTAGGAGTTAATCAGCTCCTGGCTTGCCCTTTTCAGGATGTCTTTCTTTCATCTCACTCCCTTGCATATTAAGAGTGAGGCTGGGGAAGAAAGAAAGCAGCTTCATGCAAGCCTTGGCTTGGATTGTGATTTATTTGGGATGCCTTTTGTTGAGACAAAATGCATAATTGGTCCAGTATCTTTAGAAGTTATTTCATATTGTGTTTGCACAAAATATGCAAAGTATGGGCACAGTCTCACTGGCTGTCATGGTGCCCCCCAATCTGATGATGGGTTATTCAGTTCTGCATTTTGGGATATGACCTACTATGACACGGATCCCCTAAAATAAACAGAGAAATTATTGCTGCCTGGTCTCACTACAGGAAAGAAGGAGGGATAATGAAGGTGCCAGTGTTTGATTTCTTAAATCACAGAATCACAGAATCATGGAATGGCTTGAGCTGGAAGGGACCTCAGAGATCACCTTGTTTCACCCCCCTGCCATGGGCAGGGACACCTTCCACTATCCCAGACTGCTCCAAGCCCCATCCAACCTGGCCTGGGACACTTCCAGGGATGGGGCAGACACAGCTGCTCTTGAAAACATTTGCCAGGGACTCACCACCCTCACAGGGAAGAATCTCTTCCTGATATCCAAGCCAAACCTTCTTTCTTTCTGTTTGAATCCATTCTCCCTTGTCCTGTCACTCCAGATCTTTGTAAATTTTCTCTCTCCATGTTTCTTGTAGGCTCCCTTCAGGTACTGGAAAGCCACAATTAGG
>JANRGV010000001.1:146103255-146130262 GCA_024734035.1 Alethe castanea | reverse complement strand
GTTCTGGACAACCTAGTTTTGTGGAAGGAGCACGATGTGAGTCAGACATCCTTCATGGGCATGAGGACATGACTTTTAGAATCAAAGAACAGAATCATAGAATGGCCTGGGCTGGAAGGCACCTTAAAGATCATCTCATTCTAACCCCCCTGCCATGGGCAGGGACACCTTCCACTATCCCAGGCTACTCCAAGCCCCATCCAACCTGGCCTTGGACACTGCCAGGGATGGGGCAGCCACAGCTTCTCTGGGAAATATTTGCCTCACCACCCTCACAAGGAAGCATCTCTTCCTGATATCCAAGCCAAACCTTCTTTCTTTCAATTTGAAGCCATTCTTCCTTGTCCTGCTACTCTAGGCCTTTGCAAATATTCTGTCTCCATGTTTCTTGTTGGCTCCCTTCAGGTACTGGAAAGCCACAATTAGGTAACCCCAAAGCTTCTCTTCTCCAGGTTGAACAATCCCAATTCTCCCAGCCGTTCCTCCCAGCAGAGCTGTTCCATCCCTCTGATCATCCTGGCGTCTCCTCTGGATTTGCTCCAGCAGCTCCAGGTCCTTCCTGTGCTGAGACCCCAGAGCTGGAGGCAGCTCTGCAGGTGGGGTCTCACCTGAGCAGAGCAGAGGGGGTAACTCTTACTCTGCTTATCCTCAGCAATGGGAGAACCAGGCAAAATATGATAAAAACTGTCATGATCTCAAATCCTTAACTGGAATGAGAACAGTTTATGAGGTTGAGCACAGATAACTTCCTTCCTCTCCTCACTTCTCAGTTTCCATTCCATTTGTGAGTACTAAAGAGGAACTAGAGAAGTACCAGGGCACTTAGTAAATCAACCCAGGCATTTACAGCCAAGACAAAGGTATTCCCCACTTTATGGAGCAGTCCTTTTTTATCATCAGGTTGTACCATGGTCCTGACAAATTAAATGCTGCATGTTATTTATCTTGTTTGTTGGCTGTCAGATAAACCTTTTGAAATCCCCCTTCTTTTCCTGGGTCTAGTCCTTCACTGCTTCAAGTGATTTGTCTTTTTTAGTGGAGCTGTAAACAAGTGGTTAAGGGTCTATTATATGAAGTCATTCCTATCCCACCTTTCAGGGGGGGAAATACTGTGCCATGAGGAAAGCACAGGGTTCTTGTGCCCACTGCTGCATCTGGTTTCTGGAAAAGAGTGGCTGAGGGAGCTGGGGGGGCTCAGCCTGGAGAAAAAGGCTGAAGGGAGACCTCATTTCTCCCTGCAACTCCCTGACAGCAGCTTGTAGCAAGGTGGGTGTCAGTCTCTTCTCCCAAGTAACAAGTGATGGGATGAAATGCCCGCAAAATGTGCCAGGGGGAGTTTTAGATTATTTATTTGAAAAAATTTCTTCACAGAAAGGGTTGTTAAACACTGGAACAGGTTGCCCTGGGAAGAGATGGGGTCACCATCCCTGTGAGTGTTCAAACAAGGTGTAGATGTGGCACTTGAGGACATGGTGATGGTGAACATGGTGGGGGTGCTACATTGCCTTGGTGATCTTTTCCAACCTTAATGATTCCACGATTCTATGAAAAGAATCATCTGCAATGGCTGTGGAATGATCTGCAATGGCTGTGGTGTCACACAGACGCTTTTAGCTCAGTGCAGAAGCTGCAGAAGGCATGTAGGGTGATGTGGTCCCTGCAGAGGCTGCACAGCTGCCCCATCCCTCAGTCTCTGCTTGTTGAGCTGACACAGCCCCCCTGCACTCCCCACCCTCCAGAAAGCATTCATCCCCACTTGCCCACCACACAACCCCTTGCTCTGCCCCTCTTTCATTTCCAGCATGAGGGTGGATGTTTTTTTTGATTCTGGGAAGCGAGGAATGCACATGGAATGCACATGGAATGCACATGGAATGCAGTGCAGTCACTCTGAAGGTGATGGACCCTGTGCAGACAGTCCCTGCCACCCCTGGAGTCCCGTTCCAGGAGCTCTCAGCAAACTGCAGCTCCCGCTGATCGATGCGGGCTGAGCTGCCATCTGTCCTTAATCCACAAATAATGAGGCTGCTGCAACTGCTCTAGAAAGGATTTCTGCTTTTCAAAGGCACTGAATCCTCCAAAGGTCACACACCCAGCCCGTTCCCACTTTGTGAAGTTTTTCTCAGCCATGGCCTCGCAGAACCACGGAGTTCTCTCACTTTGCCCTTCATCCCCCTACACTGGAGGATACACTGCCTACACTGTGGCTCATTCTCCCAGCTCCAGACAGCCCCATCACAACCAGCAGCAGTCACCTTGATCACACAGCCAGGGTTAACTTGCATTTTTTATTTTTGGAGAGCAGCCCAAGCTCCTAGAATGTTTTCTAACCAAGGTGGCTGTTGCATCTGAGGCTCGTGGCTGGTCTGAGTGCCCATCATTCAGGGAGGCCTTTAATCCAGGTTCTAAAGAGTTTTTTGATCCTCCTCAGTCAGTTCTTACCATGATCATGGACTAAAACAAATTACTTTTCATGCAAGGCTGACCCAATGCATTTTAATTCTCTGGTTAAAATGGAGAAAATTCCAAGATGGTTTACATCAACCAGCAAGCTCGTATTTGGTATTTCTCATTCTGAATCTTAAGCAGAGATGCCAAAAGAATGGGTCCTTCCTAGTGCACATTAACTGAGAGGGCTCCACTTGGACACCTCCTCCAAACACCCTTGATCTTTGGGAAGATTTGCAGCCCAGATCCGGAGTTTATCTTTGCAGCTGACAGCTGCAATGTGTCTCGGATGCCAGTCAGTCAATCACGCCTTTTAATTTAACAGCAATCCCTTAAATTAGATGGTGATAGTGATAGATAGTGACAGCAGCAAAAACTCAGGAATCTACACCAGACAATCAATAGAGCACAGCAGAAGGGGCTTTGCTGGCACTCCACATCCACCTCCAATTTTGCTTTTTTGGATTTGGCCTCTCACTGACCCCAGCTGAAGACACGTCTTGTTGGCAGCTGTCTCAACTCAGCAGGTCAGGGCATTTTGTGTCTGAAAAACAGGTCCAGGCTGCAGAAACCCCACCACAGCTCTGTGTGCTACCACTGGGAATATCTGCAGTGGAATTCATATCGCAGTTCCTGAATCATCTCAATTAGCAAATGAGTGGAAAAAATGTCATTTCTTATGCAAACAGAGGGAAGGATACTGAAGGGAGATCAAGAGTGAGATTGTCTTTTACCATCTGAATCCTAAATTTGTTACACAATGGGGTAAGTGAGGGAGCTGCTGCTTTATCACTCTCCTTTCTACTGTGCTGGAAAAAAGCAAGTCCAGAAGGGGCTATTCTGAAGACATCCTTCTATTACACCAACCAGTGATTGTTCCCTGGAAAGCCATACATTCAGTTTTTTCCTTCTTTGGGAAAAAAGGAGAGAAATCTTTAAAGGGATATGCCCTCCTTGTGCCCCATGCATTGAAAGTCTACAGCAGCACAAGTGAGTCGCTCCAGTGGAGTTCCTTCTCTGTCCTTTCCAATATAAATCCCATGTAACACTTTGTTGTTTTGCAGATTGTGCACATTACTATAAAAACCAATGCCCCAAGCTCCCTAAAAAGCAAAATAATTCATTGCAAGGACATGCAGTGATAGGACAAGGGGGAATGGTTTTAAGTTGAAAGAAGGCAGACTTAGATTAGGTAACAGGAAGGAATTCTTTACTGTGAGGGTGGTGAGGCCCTGGCACAGATTTTCCAGAGAAGTTGTGGCTGCCCCATCCCTGGAAGTTTTCAAGGCCAGGTTGGAAAGGGCTTGGAGCAACCTGGGATAGTGGAAGGTGTCCTTGAACAAGAAAGGAGGCTTGGAACAAGGTGACCTTTAAGACTCCTTGCAAACCAAACCATTTCATGATTGTTTGACTTTTCTCCATGGAAAAGAGAAGGATGAGGGGAGAAAAATTATAAACGTGCATTAAAAGTTCATGAGCTGCAGGGCAAAGTAACCAGGGACTGGCTGCTCCTTGAGTCTTCCAGAACTGGAGTTGAGGGGTGTCAATGAAAAGGGCAGGAGGCAGGTGCAAAACCAGTGAAGGACATAATTTACAGACAGAGAGTGGTGTCAAATGCTGCAGTGCTTTCACAGCAAGAAAAAACACCAAAGTTTCCATGAATATAAAACATAACTGGGGAAATGCATAAAAGACAAACCCATAAATGGTGACAGATACAAACCCAGCAGCTCTTGTTCAGAAGTTTCCTGGGCTTCAAGCTGCTGAGTTGTATAAAGTTGGAAAGGACTTTCAGGACCATCAAGTCCAACCTCTGACCTTGCTGGCCAAATCAGAGCACTCAGTGTCACATCCAATCATTTCTTGAACATTTGCAGGGATGGTGATTCCACCACCTCCCTTGGCAGCCTATTCCAGAGTCTGACAAGCCTTTCAGTGAAGAAATTCTCCCTGATGTCCAGCATGAATCTCTCCTGGCACATTTTCTCTTTTCCTGTTGCTGGTTGCCTGAGAGAAGATGTTGAGCCCCAGCTGGCCACAACCTCCTTTCAGGCTGTCTGGATGTTGTATGTTTGTCTTGTTCTGCTATTTTCCCTTGGTAACCATTGCTAATGAGAGGATATTGGGCCAAAAAAAACCCTGATCTGCCAACAGGATGGTTCCTGGTACTTCCCAGTTGCTTGGCCTCTTCCCACCTTGACTTTTTAACCCTGTGACTCTCCATGGAGATCTGGTCTGGGCACAGCCAGCTCCAGGTCAGGCCAGTATTTCCCACCACCAAAATTGCCAGAGTGTGCTCAGGTCACTCACTTCTAGACACCCAAATAAATGATGTGATTTTCCAAAGCTGCTGAGTGGCCAAAGCTGCCACTGATTCCCACAGCATTCACAAGCCCCTGCAAATGAAGGCAACGAGGTCAAACCTGGACAATCATTCAGGACCAGCTTCAATCTCCCTCTGCTCTACAAATCACTTAAAGGAAGATGGAAATGAGGCCAGTGTGCAGCTTTCAAGGAAACCCAGCATAAAGCTGTGCTTATTACAGGAATCCCTGCAAATGAAACACTAGGGATAAAGAGAGATTATTTATGTGGAAATGGTGGGGGAGGTGGGCAGGGAAATGAGAAAGGGAATGTTTAGTCTGGAAAGGGAGATCAAATAAAACCGTGGAAGAATCTTCCCATAAGAAAGCCACAGAGGCCTAATCACTTAACTCATTTCAAAGCAGAGCAGGCAAAATATCAGAGAACAGACTTGTGAAGAGAAATCCAGCCTGCACCACTGGGGAAGAATGAAATGCTTCCCCGCCCTGAGCCTCTCTGAAGTTGTACAGATCACACCAGAGCTCAGTTCATGCACTATTTGCTTCTTCACGTTGCTGCAGACCCCAGTGCAAAGCACAGAGGGGACAGATTAGCTCAGCCATGTGTGTGTCTCCCCACGGTGAGGAATCATTCAAATCTAACTGATCCCATTCAAATCTAACTGTGCAGCCCAAGCTGAGTGAAACCTTCCTGATACCAGGATCTGTTTTCATAAAAGGCAATCAAAGCAGAGCATTTGTGAAATTTCCTTTCATGTCTTTACATGATCTGTTGGGGATGTGGTTTAGTGGTAGGCTTGGCAGTGCATAGACAGCTTTTCCAACTTAAACAATTCCATGATTCTCTGTTCCATCTTTCCTGACTTGAAGGAAGGTCTTCATTTATAAAACCCTTGCAGAACACTGCATAAACCCATAAATGCCATGAAATATTGTAACACCCAGAGCTCTGCAAGCCTGTGCAATTCCATCTTGTTTCCTGGACAGCATTTCCACCTGAAGGATCCCTGTGGTCCCCAAGACTGCAGTTTCTCACTGCTCCATGAGCTGTGATGCATTCCTCATCACAACAGCACTGCAAGGCAGGGCTGTGCCATTATTGCCTCTGCAGGATGAACTGGGGAGGTAGTGTAAAGCTAAAACACTTGCCCATGATATTTTTACAACACTGAGACAAATCAAATTGTCTTCAGCTGAACATCTTCCAAGAGGACAGAGGGAAAATCACCTGGGGGACAGCCCAGGAGCCAAGTGTCCCCTCTCAGAGCAGTTTTGATGAGGACACCACACAACTTGTGTCTCCCAGCACTCCTGGCTCCATGAACAGCTCCCAAGTTAGAGCCAGAAACACAAACTCCAGCTGAGGAGCACCTTTGCACTATTAAACCAAATTTTTAATGCTGTTTTGATAAGCACAGCCAATCCCTCTTCACACAGAGATGTCAGTGATGTGGATTTTGCCTGGAAGGGGAACAGAGGTGGCTGAAAATCACATGGAGGTGTTGTTTGTGTGGTCACCTCTGAGGCAGGCTGGGGAACAAGCACGTTGTCAGCAGGAATTTCTCCTGGCAGGGTCCTCTCCTCCTCGGAGCTGTCGAATACACTCACCCTGCAGGGGAAGATGTTAATCCAGCCTGCCAGAGGCTGTCATTCCCAGCTCTGCCCTCCACACCTTGTTTGTGCTTTCCACTGCAGAAGGGAGCAGGTTTCAGGCTTGTCTCAGTGCCTCTGCCTCTTTCCAAGCCCCTTCATTGAGAGGGGGGCAGGCAGAATGCTTGGCTCATGTAACACTTGGGTGAGGTGAGGGAGGATTTGGGGGAAGTTAAATCACACAGTAATATAATGTTTTGGTTTGAAGGAACCTTAAAGATCATTGAGTTACAACCTTCCTGCCATGGCCAGGGACACTTTCCACTATCCCAGCTGGCTCTGAGCCTCACCCAACCTGGATTTGAACATTTCCAGAAATGGGACAGCCACAGCTTCTGTTTCTTCCCCATGCCAGGGCCTCACCACTCTCTGAGTAGAGAATATCATCCTAAATTCCCCAGCTTCTTCAGTCCAAGGAGAAGGCCAGGATATATGTTCAAGCCATTAGAGGCACCCAAATGAGAAGCTCCTTTCTGGCTGCCTAATGAGACTTTCAGGAGACAGCAGCTGCAGTTCTGCATCTGGGATAATCCCACGTGATTGCCTTGGCACCAAGGACAAGAAATCAATATCATCAACCTTTACCAGCACTATAATGACGAGGTTAATATTGATCTTTTGACATTAAGGTGTGGTATGTGAGTCCTTAGCAGCATTGCTGGGAATCTGGAGCTGGGGCACTATAAAACAGACTGCAGGCACAGCAATTTGCTCACAGCTCCCTCAGAGACCCTGGATTAGAATGAATAAAGCAATTCTCAGCCTGATTTGTAATTGACTATTCCCAAAGTCGTTGCCTTTTCTATCAGTGGTGAGAGGGGATTATTCACACGTGTCTGTTTTGTCCCTTCAAAGTCCCAGAGTGGCTCAAGGAAATACCAAATGGAATGCAGGTGGTCCTGCAGGCAGCGGAGTTGTGGTCTCAGCCTGTGTTTTTAGCCTGAAAACTAAATAGGAGTTAAGCTCTTGTTCTTTAAAATGCCTTAATGCAGAACAGACATTACCTTGCTACAGGTGAGGTTTCCCTCTGATTTCTCCTGTAATCAGGAAAACCTTCTCTCCACTGAAAGCATCTCCACGAGAATTTCTTAACCCTGAGTCTGCTGATCCAGTCCCTCACAATGATAATCTTCAGCCCTGCGAGATCAAGGTATTAAAGGCTTAAACCCCCTTGTTCCTAGAGACAAATCTGACATGAAATTCCCTTGGTCTGAGGCTCTGCTTAAGAAAAGAAAGGCAGAGAATTGAGCCATTAAATCATCACAGATGCAGAGATGCCACCAAGGCTCAGCATTTACCCAGGAATTCGTAAATGACTTTTCCTGTTGCTCCCATTTGCCATTTATATTCCAGCAGTGATAAGAGGCCTTGAGTAAAATGAGACTCGTTCTGGGACTGGCACTCCATAGGCAAAACATTCACAGACAGTCCTTGATCCTGAGAGCCTGCATTAGGCAGTGCCTAATTGCTGCTGTGATTGGAGCTACAGAGGAGGGAGGTGAGTGTGTGTGGAGAGGGAGGAGAGGAGTGGGTTTAGTAACAGATACACAGACATTCAGACCACTTTACAAATTATTGACCCTACTTAATTGCTAATCATCATGTGCATTAGCTATTTTTTTTTTTTTTCTATTCGGAAAGGCAGACAAATATCCCTGTGCTATAAGATTGTCTGAACAAACAGGCGGGCTCTGGGCGGACCAAGGGTGGTGTTTTCCTCCCAGCACATTCCCAGATTGACTGGAAATTAATCTATATTAAAACAGAGGATGGAGACAGATGGTGGAAGATTCCCCTGCCTCCTTTTTCCCTTTTGTCACCTTTGGTGCTCAGAGGACTCAGGAGTGGTTGGGTTGTCCTGGATTGCCAGGACTGTTCAGGATGGAGAGCCAGGTGACTCCCTTTCCTTTAACACTCCATGAAAAGAGGAACATGGCTGAATCCCTTCTGGATGACCTCACTGCAGCCTTCAAGTAGTTAAGGAGGGTTTAATAATGAGGGAGAGGGAATTCTTACATGGAGTGGTTTTAAAGTAATAGAGGAGAGATTTAAATGAGATATTAAGAAGAAATTCTTCACTCAGAGTGTGGTGAGACACTGGCACAGGCTGTCCAGAGAATTCCCATCCCTGGAAGTGTCCAAGGCCAGGTTGGATGAGGTTATGGGGTTTGGAGCAACCTGGGATAGTAGAAGGTTCTGTCCCATGGCAGGGAGTGAAACTGAGTGATCTTTAAGGTCCTTTCCAACACAAACTATTCTCTAATTCTATGAATGCAACCTCCCCTACAGACAGTGACTGCTTGGCCAGCAATTCAAACTTCACACAAGGCAAACGCTCTCTAATAATTGTATCTACTAATTACCAGTGACTGCTGTCTGAGGAGTTGTGTTGTACTCTATTTTTTTCTGGAGTCACCTGGGATGGCCCATGAAGTCCAAAAGAAGGAAGCTGGTGAAGGATGGATCTGCACTGCCTGGCTTCAGAGGCTTCCCAAACATCTCAGGTTGGATACATCTTTTTCTTTTTTTCCTTTTTTTTTTTTTTTTTTGAGCACATCAGTATGAGCCAAGAGCAACACCTACTGGCCAAGCTGTTTAGCAAGACCAAGTGTAGATCTGGCACAATCCATGGATTTTACACATCTGTGAGGTATTTTTAGGTATTACCCAGGCACCAGGATTAGCACCAGCACTTCCCAGCTGTGCAGGTTGCCACCAAAGCAAACATCTCAACCCTGCACACCTGGTCTTGGCTTTTATCCATCCCTAATGTGAAAATTGGTTTTTGAGCCCTCTGTGTCCTAAGTATCATATCCTGATAGATGGAAGTATCTGTGTATCTCCATTTCTTCTTAGCAAAGTGCTCCTTGCACATTCTGTTGAGGTTTCCTGGGATAAAACAGGCTAAAGGGGAGCAGCAATGCATTTATTGCCACCAAAACTGCAAGAAACTTCCTATGGATGGTATTCAAGTGGTCTAACTTTATAGATCAAAAAGAGAGTCCAAATTTGGAGGCTGAGCCTTTTCTGGTGTCTCCTGGTGGGAGCTAAGAGAATGTGTGGATTTCAAAATAGGAGCTCAGCATTAGAAATGGTGCTGGCAAAGCTGGGTTATGAGCAAAGATTATGGGAAGGGGCTTCACCCCCCAAAACCATCCAGATGTGACAAATTCAATGTTGTTATCAGCCTTTGGGTTTTTTTTTTTCACAATCCATCTCAAAAGGCAGCGTGGGAATGTGTGGGAATGAGACTGAGATATCAGTGAAGCCACACCCAAAATATGTTAGCAAGAAAACAAAAGGAAAATGGAGAGACTGTGAGTTCATGCTGTTAGGAAGAGTGAGAAGAAACCCCATGAATAACAGGCACAGCTCATGTGTCCATCTCTGCAGCCTGGAGCACTCAGCTGTTCAGGCACTGACAGGAGAACAGAGCTCTGAGGAACTCCAAATCAATTACACATAAAACACAATTTCCTCCCCCCATGAAGGCCACTTCTCCCTGCTGAGCAGGATTTAAAGGGGAGTAAAACAAAAGCAGCCTGATCTGTGTTCTGAGCTCACTGCAAGATCCCAGACCCCCCCTCTAGAGCATTGCCAGGTGAGCAACAAAGAGCCCAGGTGGTTTTAGAGGTCTGTGGTGCAGATCTGGCCACTTGGGCACTTCATAAATAAAAGAGGAAAATGAGAACTCTGAAAATACAGGCTTTATATTTGGCCATGTTGCTAGAAACACCCATTCCTCCTCTCTGTTGATTACAGGAGACCAAATGACCTCCTGAGACATCGAGGATGTTTTTTGGTCACAGGAATCCTTCTCTCATCAGGGATGAGAGATGGCAGAGAACCACAAGAGGTTAAGATGAGCAGGAAGCACAAGCCAAAGCTGCACAAAAGGAGAAGGAACAGCCCTGCCTGCTGCAGGCAGGTGGTGAACTCGCTCCACGCAGGTGCCTCGCCTGCTCCTGCTGACTCACAGCCACGTCCAGCTGTCCCTTCGGCTGTCCCCTCTCAGGACAGGACCTGCAGATGCTCTGTGCAGACCAAACTGAAACCAGGGCATCTGAGGTGTGCAGGGAGCTGTCTCTGGAGGGACAGGACCAGCAGCATCACAGGACTCTGGATGTCTGCTCAGGCTTGTCAGAAATCTCATGCACGACCTCAGCAGAGTCATCAGCCCTCTGCCTGATTTCCAAGGTGGGAGTGTCCCTGATAATGATGGGACACACGATGACACAGGAAGGTGCTGCTACTGGGAAAGACAAATTTTGTTTTTTGTGGCCATGATCTATGGACATTGATTCCAGCTGGGAACACCCTGTGGTTTTTACATAGCCCAAAAATCCCACTAAGATTCCACATCCAGATCCCTTATCCAGAAAGGGATTGTAACCAAACCCACCTCTTTGGACAGGTGTGGTACCTGCCCACATAAAACAGCCAAGACAGACAAGGAAGGTTTTTGTTCTGCTGGATTCTGATCCATAGATGATGGCCTGGCTGAGTCCATGTAAGGAAATTTGTAGGATCCCCTTCATGAGGAGGACAGGAAGGTTCTCACAGGGAAATCAACCACCCAGCTCCTCCAAACTGCAGCACAGATGGGGTCTGACCCAATGCCAACAACAGTTCAACTGGATTAAGATGGTCACTAAAGCTCAATTTACCTCTTCTTGAGGATGCCTGGCCTTATCTAATGTTTTATGGTGATTTCTGTAACTTCCACCTGGTTTTGTGCACAAGTTTCTGGACATGGCCCCAGTGCAGCACTTGTGGGAGAAAAGGGAAAGGCCACAGGGAGTTGGAGTCTTCCTCCAGTCTCTGCCTGAATAATCTGGTTACAGCAACTGGCGCATGGAAAGTTATAATGACAAGTGCTTGGGAAAAAAAGAGTTGTCTTAAACCTAAGGAAAAAAGAGAACTCCAGGCTACAGAAGCCCAGGGGTCTGGTTTTGGCCTGATGCCTCCCAGAAATGATCTATTTCTAGATAAAAAGTGGAATCAAAAAGCTGCATCCAAGCAGATGGGCTGGTTCTGATCCCTGGCTGAGCAGGCACAGGAGGATCCACGCAGGTAATGCGTGAGCAGAGGCCAAATAAAGAACAGAACAGCAACCCCAGACAGGAGGGGAACAAGCCTGAAGGGAAAGGTTGAGCTCTGGTGTCTCCCTGAGTAATACAAGGCGCAAAATATCCTGTTACCAGCCTGGGGAGCAGACAATTAAAACACTACTTGAAGCAAATGTCTCCTGACTCTGGCTCAGAATTTCAATTAGGCTGGGAAGGCTTATTGCACTTAAGTGCAGGTTAGTGACATTTCAGGAAGGAGAGATTGATTGGGAGCTGGGTCACAGCTCAGCAGCAGGGATCATGTCTAGGGGCCTGTCCTTAAAAACAATGTGTGATCTCTGCGTGGCATTTTCCTTGTTTAGCTCGTTTATGTTTCCTTTGAGAATGAATAATCCCAGTAGCCAGAGCTGTGTCCCCTCCTTTCAAACACTGGCTTCTTTTATTACTCATTTCCTTTTTCAAAGTTCTTTAAGCATCCTTAGGTGTCCAAGCAGTATTTCCCCTGGCTCCTCTCTTCCTCCTAAGATAATTAACCTTTTCTTGTCCAGAAAAAGAGTTTCTGACTTGCAGGAAACTTTTTTCTTACTGGTTCACCAGCTTTACAGAGCCACGGAAAACCAGGAGAGTGTCTGCCACTACAAACTGCAGATGCAAACAACTCACTCCAGCTTTTCCCTCTGATAACAAAGTGGGAAAATGCCCTCAACCAGCTCAAAATATAAAGAAAATTATTGGAAGACACCAAATGTGCACCAGAGAAAGTCCAGTAGGTGATAAACCCAGGCAGGACATGTCCTTTGGTGTGGTTAGTGGTGACTGAGAGAGCTGCAGTTTTTGGGAGGTGTGCATGAGACAGGATTGCTTTTCCATAAGACACCCCAAAATTCATTAATTCCTCACCATTCCCACACATCTGTACAGCAACTGCTGTAACCACACAACTGCACAGACTAATAAAAGCATCACACAAAATGAAACCCTCCCAGAAGGAAAAACTCTGGTCTAGGATTTAACCTCCAGCACAGACAAAACCCTCCTAGGGGCACACACTGGGGAGATGAGGAGCAAAGCAAATAATCAGATGTGATCAAATCAACCAGGAGAGGTTTAGAATGGATTTTAGGGAAAATTTCTTCACTGGAAGGGTGGCCAGGAGTTGGAAGAGGCTGCCCAGGGAAGTTGTGAAATCACCATCCCTGGAAGTGTTCTAAAGGTGTGTGCCTGTGGCTCTTGGGGACATTGTTCAGTGGTGGACTTGGCAGTGATGGGTTAACAGTTGGAACTGATCATCTCAGGGATTTTTTCCCAACCTTAATAATTTTCTGATTCTAATATATCTGCTAGCAAAAAAGTTGTAGGTAAAGGAACCTCATTTGGACCCATGATGGGCACACTGATGGACAAGTCTAATGTGTGCTCTGCTCAGGGGGAGTGAATTTGTTTTTACATCATGAATAGATTTTTTAAACTCTATAAACCTGCTGGATTGGTTTCTGCAACCATGGATTCTTCAGTGCCCTGCCACAAGTGACTCCACAGATTCATGATGGGCAAACAATTTTGTCCTTGTACTCTCCCAGGTAAAATTGCCTTGGTTCAGTCTCTCAGGATGGCCAGGTTTGATGGACTTGGAATCACAAAACAGAATTGTTGAAACCCAGGAGCCTGGGAGTTGTGAGCTTTCTGTGCTTTCTGACACTGACCCCCAGGAGAACACAGCTTTTGACCTGGGGCCTTGGAGAAGGTTTCCAAATTTGGGTGATGGAATTAAAGTCACAAGTGTGTAGTTGAAATAAAAGTGTGTAATTTCACATAGTGAAGTTTTAACTTTGAAGGTTTTAAAATATAGTAATAACTATGGGACAAGATGAAAGATTTTAAGTGTTGTCTCTTTCTGTCTTCTTCCTTCTTCATGATTTCAGGCAGTAGTTTTTGGTTGGACATTTGGTGCTGCACTGTGGGTCACAGGAGTTTGGTTATTGGGTCAAAAGTATAAATAATGTAAGTGTTAGATAATTATTGGACTGTTTAGCTTTAAAAAAAACTTGTAACTAGCTAAATTCACCCTCCATTTTACTCACTTTTAACTAGTAGCTAAAAGTGTTACAAAAGTCTCTATACTTTAGATAAAATTTAATAAACAACCAAGTCAGACCATGAAAAAATTAATCTCCTTTGTATTTTTAATCCTAACTCTGACTAAAGACAAATGAAAACAAGCCACTAATTAAGTGATGCAGTTAACCCATTTACACAGAATCACAGAATCGTTAGAGCTGGAAAAGACCTCTAAGTTCATCGAGTCAAACTGTTGGAATTTTATACAAAGTTTAAAATTTTTATATAACTTTAGTCAGTGGCTTCGTTCACCTTGCCCAGAGGGAAGCGAATTGAAGTTTCTTTTCTAAAGACTGTTTCAACTGTCCAGACCTGATGAGCTGAACATCTCAAGAGACTGGGAATAGCACAGAAGATACACAAAAGATAACGACCATTAATGACCATTAATTACCATTAATGACCATTAATGAACATCAGCTCCAACCATCACCCCTGGCATGGTCAGAGACACCTGACCATGAGGGAAAAGAGAGATAAAAGAAAGGAGAGTGAGAACCTAATTAGCATTGAAGGCAAAGGAATCAATAACCAATAGGAACCCAAATACTAAGAACTGTGTGACTTGGGACCAATGAACATTGAACCAGAGAATTTCTCAGGGCTTCGACTCTGTAAGTATGTGAAAAATACAGTAAAATTCACGTGTGATGGAAGGATTTTCTCTGCATAACCCGGGCAATGTGTGGATGAAATTATTTCTATTGCACATCCTGGCCAGAATAAAGTAATGCCTTGATTCTCCAACACTAAAAAAAAACGTAGTTGCAGAGTTTCTGTTTTTCCTGCAGTTTAGGTGACACAACCATGAACCCAGCACTGCCAGATCCACCACCAAACCATGTCCCCAGGCAGTCAGAGAAGAGGTGACAGCAAAAAGAGGTGAAAGCATCCTTCCTCTCAGGAAGCAGCCAGCTCCCATCCCAACTTTTCCATTATGATCCCAAACATTGCTTGGGTGGGTTTCCCCTCATCCACACTCCACCTCTAACCTCAAACAGAGCCAGCTGCACTCAGCAGACTTAGAAAAACCCTTCCTAATAGCGAGGCTGCTCCTTTGGAAAGGGTTTTGGTTGTGCTGAAAGGCAAATATTTGCCAGAGAAGGTTTTGGTGGGTCCTTCAGGGATATCTGCACAGGCAGGGCAAATTACTGCACAGTAGTAAAACATTATTTTTAATTTTTTTTTTCCTGCACGAAATGGTGTTTTCTTTTCCCTTGGTCAGCTCTGAGAAAGGTTTTATTATCAGAGGAAAGTCCATTTTGTGTCATCACTGATCGTTCCCCACGGAGCCATTCATGGCACAGAGTCCCTCAGAACCACCCTGGCCCCTTGGAAGCACCGTGGAGGTTTTTTCCAAAACCCCTCCAACAGATTATTCCTCTCTGCATCTGTGGAGTGAGATGAATCAATGGGGTGCCCAGGAGGGTTATTTTGTCCATGAATTATTTACACCCACTGGGTAATACTTCATTTTAGACTGGCCTTGTTTTACGCTTGTAATTTTTAATTCTTATAATTCCACCTCCAGCAAGCAGAGGCTCCTGAGAGCAGTAGATTATATCTCAGCGGGCACACTCTGGAATGAATAAATAACCTCTCCTCTGCTGACAGCACATGGGAAATGGGCTGGGCTTTCATTGAGGTTAAAGATTTTCCCCCCCTTTCTCTCTGTCTTAAAGGAATCTTTATCTCCGCCAGCTATTCTGTAACACGCCTCTGTTTGGTAGCAAAAGAACTATTTAAATGCTAATGTTGACTTTTTGCCAGGGGCTGGAGGGAAAATACTTGTCTAATGATGTCCTTCCAAAAGTACAACTGTTGCTGTTTGTAAAGGAATTGCATCAGGAGGAGTTGGGACTTTGGTTCCTTGCTCTTCTGCTTCTGCCCATACTGACTTCTATCACTTGAAGTCGTTGCCAGGGAAGAAACAAATTAAAATAACCCAAATATATCAATATTATAAAAAACATACTAAAAGCAAAGCAGTTTTTTGATGAGATTTCCCCTTCTTCTGCCCAGCCTTCCAAAGATGGAAGAATTGGGATCACTGCATGCTCACTCAAGTTTGAGATGTTTGGGTTTTGTTTTTTTCTCCTCTGTCTTGGGTCTGAGTTTTCAGACATTGGATGACAGAGTCTGCAGGGTGACTTTTGGGCTGGAGCCCCCTTGGAGGGAAAGAGGAGATTCAGATTCCAAATGTGAGTGAGAAGGAAAGACCCAGAATGAAGAAGAAATAAAAAAGATGCCTGCAGCAGGGTGATTAATTTTTTTCAGGGATAAACCACTCTTTACTGTTTTGTACCATTTTTCCTCTGCTGATTCTGATTTAAAGCCAAAATTAGCCAGATCTTCCAGACTTGCTTGCAAAGCAAACAGCCCAGGGATGCTGAAAGAAGACCAAACTTACACCAAACAGGGGGAGGGAAGAAAACACAAAATAGCCAACCAACATCCCCACAGAAGCACCTTCACCCCCAGCCAGAGGGGAGAATTAAATACATACTGTGGGTTTAATTTTGGGCCATGTCCCCTTCTCCCCATAATCATGTTTTGTGTAGGAGCAGGAAGGGCTCCAAACAATTGGAGACAGATTTGTGGGATCCATCAGGAGTGGATGGGGCAGTGCCTGGAGACACCAAAGTTTTCCTCAAACAGAGAATGTTGGGAAGGGGTGGGTGAGCTGTTAGACCTGTCACACCCAGGAGCTGCAGCAGGAGCTGGAAGCTGTGAAAAATCCCAGTGGGTCTGCCTGGGGGATGCTCCTCATGAGCCAGGCCAAGGCTTCCCACATCATTCCCCATCCTTCCTTCCCCATCCTTCCACATCCTTCTCCATCTTTCCCCATCCTTCCTTCCCCATCCTTCCACATCCTTTGCCATCCTTCCTCATCCTTCCCCATCCTTCCACATCCTTCTCCATCTTTCCCCATCCTTCCCTATCTTTCTTTCTCCATCCTTCCCACATCCTTCCCCATCCTTCCCTATCCTTCCTTCCCCATCCTTCCCCAGCCTTCCCCATCCTTCCCCTATCCTTTCTTTCCCCATCCTTCCCCTCCCAGCTCGAGCTCTGCAGGCTGATGAGTTCCAGCCCGTTGTGATCTGATGTAGCTCAGTTACCAAGGAGACAACGATCTGCAAAGGGGAACCTTTGTGGCATCCGGGGGAGGAGAATCGATGCACATCACTCCGGGCTGGAGCATGGCCCCAAGCCCAGAGCTCAGGAGCAGGGAAGCAATGTGGTGCTTGTGAGATATCCAGGCAGGCTGCAGCCCAGAGACCTCCAAAATACCATTTTGAATGAGATCAGTCTGTCTGTGGGAAGAGGAAGGGTCAGTCTGTCCTTAAAGCCTGTCCTAAGCACCAGTTAGACCGTTCAGCTGGGACACTGGAGATGAGAAATGGTCACTTTGTCTGACATCACCCTACATCTCAATGAACCTGGTGGGGAAATAAGGATCACCTCACTAAAGCTCCTTCAGCTGAGAAGAGCTGGAATTGAGGTTTCAATCATGCTGCTTATATCAGGGCTAATTTTTTAGAGTGGGGTAGAAAAGTTTGTCAACCTCCTGCCAGTGTCCTGGCCTTCCTTTTTCCTTACCCTCCACAAAATAAGGAATTGTCACCCTGCCCTGACAGTTGCCCAAACCCAGGTGGAGTTTACAGGTGCAGCAAGGAAGGGGAGGTTGTGTTACTTTGGAAGGCAAAAGAGACACCTCTCTAAAAACAAGGATTGTGAAGGATAATAAACCCCCTTGGCTGGAGCAGTGCAGATCTGGCTGTTCCTGACTGGTCCTGAGCAATCACTTGAAGTACTGACCCAGCATCATCCCTCTCCCTCCTTCCCAGCTGGAATGCTGAGACTGGGAAAGATTCTTTCCAACAGGCATTTCCCCCTGATGAACAAGCCATGACCATGAAGGACCTCACAAACTAGTGAGTGTCTGCAGGACAGGGTTAAAACCCAGGAACTCAGGGGATGATCCTTCCTCCAGCAGCTGGGGAAGAGGGAAAATAGAATTCAGCTCTGTGTATTCTCCTCGCCTGGGGAAGGATATGTGGCTGAGTTGTCAGGTTTAATCTCTTCCCAACACATATCCTGCAAATAACTCCTTTGTTCCTTTTTAAGTTCAGCAGCTCAAATTCTGAGGCAGTGACAGTCTCCAGCAAGGATTTCATGGGAGAGAAGGGAGGCTCCTCCCGTGTCAGCTTTGAGATGTTCTCTGCATGAAGGAGGCCATGAAAAAAGCACTCGAGATGTGGTGACCCCCCAGCGAGCACCTGGGTTGGGAGGGACCTTAAAGACCATCAAATTCCACTTAAGGACTGTGTGATCCCAGCCCCCCTGCCATGGACAGGGGCACCTTCCACCAGCCCAGGTTGCTCAGAGCCCCATCCAACCTGGGGAACTTTTTTGTAATCCCAAACACCCACAAGACACAGGAATAAATCTGGGTGTGGCAGTTCCCTTACTGGTTTTGGAGGTTTTGGGATGGACTGGGTAAGGATTAGGGGTGGGTTGAGGAGCTCCTGCCTAAGGATGGATGAGCCAGTCCCAAAGTGGTTCTGCTTCTTGAGTCTTGATACAGCAAATTAAAAAGGTTGGTCATCAGTGTTACAGAACATTTCAGACTGCTCTGGGGGCAGACTTGCTCAGCCAGATTTTTGCACCCCCACCCCATTTGGGGAATAACAGGAGCTAATTTTGGAGGGGGAAGAGGGAACGTGGAAAGCAGACCTGCAGTTGTCATGACAGGGATCTGGAGGAATGATGCACATTTTCAGCTGGCATTGGTGCTGTTTCTCTGTGCATCAGTTCACAGGAACATCGTTCAGGCTGGGGACAAGTGGGAAGAATAAGTCATTCCTGTCTAGCGAGCCCTCCAACTCCCCCAGCCTGGAACACCCACAGGCCCTGCAGGCTACCCTGGGCTCCATCTGGACTGTGCTTTTCAGGTAGAAGCTCTAAACCATTCCCCAAATCCCCAGGCAGCAGAGAATCATGGAATCCTAGCATGGTTTGGCTTGGAAGAGATTTTAATCTTGTTCCATCTCACCTGCCACTATCCCAGGCTGCTCCAAGCTCTGTCCAGGCTGTCCTTGGACACTTCCAGGGATGGAGCAGCCACAGCTTTTCTGGTCTCACCACCATCACAAGGAAGAATTTCTTCCCAATATCCAATTTAAACCTGCCCTCCTTCATCTCAAGGCCATCCCCCTTGTCCTGCCACTAAATGCCCTTAAACAAACAAATAAATATCCTGAAACAACACCATTGGTAGGGGTTAAAAATCTACAAATGGAAGAGCTGCCAAGACCTTAGAAGATGAGCAAGAGTTTCATAAGTAATGAATAATATGAATTATTTTTCCTGAACTGCATGGCTCGCAGAGCAGCCACACAACACAGCTGTGCTGGAAGAAGGAATATAAAGGTTATTTTATCCTGATTCTGGTGTGGAACACCCCAGTTTCCAATTGACAGTGGTTTTGGGAAAGCCACACTCCAGCAGCCATTGCTCCAGAATTTTCATACCCCAGGCAATCAGGATCTCCAGGCTGAAGATGCTTTTCCAGCACATCTGTGACAGGATCTCACTCAGGAGCAGGAAAAATGAAACAAAACAAATACACAAAAAAAGCCCACAAAATCCAGTGACTGCAGAGCAGCAGAGCCAAGACCTCAGCACAGGGCAGAGCAAAGAAATTTCATCCGGGTATTTGATAGCCAGAGTTTTCTAAAACTCTTTTAGTTAGAATATCTAAGTTGTTTCCTGACCAAAAGACAAATTTTTCATGGAAGCATCTGGGTTTTTCTGTGTTTTTAAATAAAAGAGGGAAACTCTTTTACCAGAACTCGATGTTCTGTGTAGGACATTCCTGCTAGACCCATTTTGAGGGGGAGCAGGAGGATAAGAACTGGAAGTGTGTCACTGCTGGGGGAGTTAGGAAGAGATTTTTAATGCGTTTAGAGAAATAAAAGGGCAGGAAATTTAAGACAAAACTTTTCAAGTGGGTGAAAATATCCTCCCATGTCTAATTAGGAATTAGTAGAAGGTTCAAAAGGAAATGAAAGATCTGTGATGTGAATCATAGAATGAAAGTTCTGTGATGTGAATCATGGAATGACTTGAGTTGAAAGGGACCCTAAAGATCATCACATTTGGGTTGGAAGGGACCTTGATTATCACCTAATTCCAACCCTCCTGCCATGGGCAGGGACACCTTCCAGTGTCCCAGGTTGCTCCAAGCCCGTTCCAACCTGGCCTTGGACACTTCCAGGGATCCAGAGGCAGCCACAGCTTCTCTGTGAAACCTGTGCCAGGGCCTCACCACCCTCACAGCGAAGAATTTCTCCCAAATATCCATCTGAGGCTCTTGAGAAAAAAAAACAAACAACAAAACAAAACAAAACCAAAACAAAAACAAAAACCATTTCTGCTCTTGCACTTGGACTCCTGGGAATGAGCCAGTAAGAAGTCCAGCTTGGGTACACCCCAAGGCAGTGTGGCAGCAGAATTCTTCCCTGGTCCTCTTGCCCTCTGCAGCTTTAGAGGACTCTTCCACTAGTTCTGGATGGCAGAAGGCATTTCTGAATAGGTGGGAATTGCAAGGAAAGAAGGAAAAAGAAGGGAAAGGGAAGAAAGCAGCCCTCCAAGTGATAGGACAAGGCAAAATGGCCTCCAGTCGAACTAGGGAAGGTTGAGGTTGGGTAACAGGAAAAATTATCGACTGAAAGAGTTGAACTGAAATTTTTTTGACTGAAAGGTTGAACATTGGAACAGGCTGCCCAGGGAAGTGGTGGAGTCACCCTGGGAGTGTTTAAAAACTGAGCAGACCTAGCACTTTGCCATATGGTTTAGTGGGCAAGGTGGTGGTTGGTTGAAGGTTGGATTTGATGATCTTGGAGTCTTTTCCAGCCTTAATGATTCAGTGATTCTGTGATTCTACAAAGGAGAAAAAGTCACCAAAAATGAGGAAGAAAAATATTGCTTTTTCCTACTAACTTCTTTCTGAAAACCTTAAAGATATTTAAATTCTTTATTCATGTGGGCAAACTGAGGCACAGAGACATTAAATTTCTTGCCCAAAGACATTCTGGGCACCCACGAGCAGAGACCAGAAGTCGCTTTCCTCTCTTCTGATTGCCGTGAGACCAGGGATCCATGATCCCTGCTGGATCTGATTGCAGAGAGAGTCACTTGAAGGGTATAAAATCCATTCAGTCCTCTTTATGGAAGGGGCTGGACACCACATCCCATCAGCAGTGACCTCGGGGAGGCTGCATTTGCAGAGCCCTGGCTCCATAGCTCAGCTCCTGGTGGCTGTGTCTGCAGTGAGCACAGCATCTGCTCAGAGGATGAGCAGAAAAAAAGGTGTGAAAAACACGGTTTACTGTATTGGGAGAATTAAAAGGTTTAATAAAAAGACAGTAAGAGACAAACATAAAGAAAAGGGTTAAAACGGCCGGGTGCTTGGCATGTTGCCCAGAGCACACCACTGCTTCTGCTTCAGGAACGCCCCTTTATATACCTTTTACAATTCATCACTTTCTTACATATTCATAGACCTTTATGCATAGTCAACTGTTTCTGGGAACTGTTTAGCATGGCCACTTTATGGGTCTGCCTTTTTAGAGCATGCGTATTTTTTGGCTTGTGGTTTTATTTCTCTTCTTATTTTTTTTTAATTTGAGTGGTGGTTCAGGCCTTTTGCAGCCGGTTGAGAGTTGATAATTGTTGTGTCAGCTGCGGGGTCCCCATCACCTGTTCACGGGCTGTTATCTTCACTAAACGGGTAGTCTGAGCATACTATCTTTAAAAAACTTATGTTTAACTTTTACTATTAACAAAGACTATATCCATATAGAAATGCTATTTTAACATTATACATATAGCATTTATCCCAATACTTGCAAAGAGAGAACAACATGTCATGCATTTATAACAAAGGTCAATTGCAAAAAAACAAAGGTCAACTGCCTCTCCCCTCCAGGCTGGGGGCAGGGAGAGCTCTCCATGGCATCATGGATGTTCCCTGGGCTCCTGACCCCTCTGATAATTATCCCACCAGGCCATGTCAGAGAGCGAAGCCCCTTGGGGAGGAAGCAAAGCGAGCGAAAGCAGAGCTCCCGGATTCCCTGGCTCCCAGAGCGAAACAATCCCAACCAGCCCGTCCCTTCCCCGTGACCTGAGCTCACCCCTGGGCCCAGGGAGCCTTATGGGCTGTGACACAGGACAGGCTTGCAGGAGGGGGCTGTGGCTGGAGGGGACACGGTGCAGGTTCAGAGCCATGGCAGGGTCTGGGGATTCTTCCTGCTGCCTTGATTCAATGTGACAAACTCATTTCTTCTGCAGCGTGGCTGTGTTTAACCAAATGGCAACTGCTGTCCTGGGCTGAGATGTGGCATTTGGGAGGGCAGAGCTGTGGCATTTGGGAGGGCAGAGTTGTCTCTCCCAGTGAGGTCCCCACAACCATGCTGACCTAAACTGGTCATGGTAAATGTTCTGTCCCTTCCTGCTGTACCCAGACTCTATGGGGTGACCCCAAAGATGAACACACAGCTTCAGACATGGCTTTGATCCTCTAACCCAGCATCCCAGACCCTTTTAAACCCCCTGGCTCCATGCACCCACTGGAAATCACCTGGATCTCTGAAGATCTCTGCAGAACTCTGCATCACCTGCCTTTTCCCTGTGTCTCCATGCTTTGGGGACCTGTGCCCATAGGAACATGGAATGGTTTGGGTTGGAAAAGACCTTAAAGATCATCTCATTCCACCCCTCTTCTGCTTGACCAGGTTGCTCCAAGCCCTGTCCAACCTGGCTTTGGACACTTCCAGGGATGGGGCAGCCCCAGCTTCTCTGGGCAACCTGTGCCAGGGCCTCACCACCTCTACAGTGAAGAAATTCATCCTCTGGAGCACTTTCAATGATAGAAAGCCAGGTGATCATCTCTAAATGGCCTCCAAATCTCAACTTCTTCCAGAAAGCTGATCCAGCTGGTCACAGACTGAGCATCCAGCTGCCAAATTCAGCTCTGTGAAGCCCACTCAGGTTTGGGGCCAGGTCACTCTTGCTCATTCAGAATACCTGCTGAGCCCCAGAAAAACATCCTGGACAAACACCCTGCTCCATCCACACCCCCTGCTTCCAGCAGGATCCAGGGCATCCAACACTGATCAGCAACAGCAGCAAAACCCTTTCCTTTAATGCCCCAAGGTGGCCAAGAGCAGCACACCAGGGACAGATTTGAGCCTTGCAGGGAAGAAACATCACTTTACTCCCTGAGAGAAGGGAGAGCTTTGCTTTCAGAGGAGCAAATGCCATCTGTTCCCACCGCCCACAGATCCGGCCACGCTGCGCGGCTGCGTCACTGCTCCGAGCACGAGGCAGCAGAGACAGCTCCAGCAGCAAGGAACGCTTAACCCTCCTCCATCCTGGCCAGCAGGACAAAACCAGGCCTGCTGAACACCACCACACCTGAGCTGGCTCAGTGTAGGGCTGGCAGTGCCCAAAAGATGCCCCGAGAAGTTGCTCCAAACCTCCCTGGTGCTGCCGCATCCAAGCGGGGAAATCTGGAAAACTCAGGAGGGAGGACTGGGGAACACACTAGATTGCAAAGCAGAGGGAAGACAGCCAGGTTTGGCTCATTGCTTCTGGCCTTGGAGCGCCCTGTTGTCACCAGGAAATCCCTTTCACACCCACAGGAGGAGGCCTTCAGCAGCAAAAGAGCAGAGAAGCTCTTCTGGGATGGAATTCACCTCTGCCAGAGAGACCTGGAGTAAAAGGGGCAGAGGAAAACCTGATTCCTGTGCTGATTCCTCCAGCTGAAACCTGCTTTGTTCAGAGAGGGCTCCTGTATCCCTGTTTAATGATCCACTCTGCATTTACATTTAATTAGAGGAATGAAAGAGCCAATTAACAAGATCTACACTGAATGCAAACAAAAGGGATGGCTGGTGACTCAGCTGCAGGGGCAGAGCCAAGGGCTGGGGCTTTGCAGGCAGCTTAACCAGACCTCAGGGCAGGAGGCACCATCCTTGTGCCTCCTTTCTGACAGTCCAGGGGCTGCCACGGGCCCCCTCATGGATCCAAACTCAAATTCATCCCTATTTTTCTTTCCTGGAGTTGGTTTTCAGCTGGATAATGAGCAGAGTCACTCACCATACACTGCAATATTGCTGGTGCTGGCATGGAGGAGAAGGCAAGACCTTTCTTAAAGAGAGGAGGGGAGACTAAAGCATTTTTTTCAGAGCCAACCCAGGATGATTTTGGCTCAGCTGGACCTCAGAAATGCACCAAAGGATCCATCTCCCTGCGCACAGCTGCTGTGGGGGCTTTAACTTGCACCCCTGGCATTTATTCTGCATCACCCCTCCTGTGCCAGCACAGCTGCCTGTGGGTCCTCACAGCCAATCAATCCCAGTAAGTGATTAAAAAAACCTTAATTTTTTATTTTTTAAGCTACACCAGCTCCCCGTGCAATGTTGCAGGTGGTGGGAAGGAAGGATTCCAGGAAGAAAGGATTCCAGGAAGGAAGGATTCCAGGAAGGAAGGGAGGAAGGAGAGGAAGGAGAGGTTTGGTGCCCTGGGCTGTGTAAGCTGGTCCCAGCCCTTCCTGCAGTGTGAAAATCACATTCAATGAGGCTGAAAATGCTTCCAGTGCTGGTCCAAACCCCCTGAACAGCGCCAGGTGTGTCAGCACAAGCTCCACCCTTCTCAAAGGGCTGGATCTCATTAATCCAGGTGAAGAAACATCTCCTCTGTCCTGCTGTGAGCCAGAGCTCATCGCAGAGCCCAGCTCCAAATTAAAACAGGCACGGGAAGGTGTGGGTGAGGACAATTCTAGATGGCATCCTTGTGATGAGAGGTCAGGCTTGAAAGGAAGGGAGCAACAAGAGGGTGGGGAAGGAAATCCCCAGGCAGGGCCTGAGGATGATCATGAAAAGGGGGCAGCAGAAAAATAACCTGAAGATTTGCTGAGGGTGATGTGAGAACAAATCTCAGCAACCATGAAAGGGGAAACCTCCCAAAGGTTTAGACTTACTGAGAGCCTCTTTTCAATTTTAATTATTGATTTCTTTGTTTGCTTTAGTGCTGTGGAAAGATACAGCTTCAGCAGTGGAGGAACAGGCACAGTGGAATATCCCACACTCTGGGATGCACAGTAACATTCTGCCTGCAGTGCTCTTGGACTCCAGCCCTGAGGGATAAATCCCACAGAAAAAACCTCTCCTGGAAAGGGGATGAAGAGGAGCCAGCAAGGTCAGGTGGCTTCAGGGATGACCTTGGTGCCCCATCTCAACCCAGAGATAATAACTGCAGTTAGAGCCAGTGCAAGGCTACTGAAGTGAGATTTACCCTCCACGTCCACTATCCAGTTTCCTTGCTAAAGATCCTGACTCCTGCCCTCTGAGACCTGTTTTGGGATAGGTCAGGGCCTGCCCTCACACCCACCACTCACCCCCAAAGAGGAGCAGCTCTTTGCTGCTCAGAGGGGAGCTCAGGGTGGCTTGCTGAGAAGGGAAGGTCTCCACTGGGGACAGCTGGAGTTACTCACTGCCTCACACAGGACATGAGAGCTGAGTTCCTCTGCTGCTCAAATCAGATCTGAGAGCCAGAGCTTGTGGCACAAAGAGATCAGCAAACCATTTACTGCAGTGGGTGTCCCAGAAGCAGTAATGAGGGTTGTGATCAAGCTGAGCTTGGAGAATGGCATGTCCTAGGACACATGTGCTGGCAAATGAATCCCTGTCATTACCTGATCTGCCCAAATCTGAGCTTCCCTGCCTCTCACAGTGCTGTCAGTAAAGATTTTTGAGTAGTGAGCAGGAATTTTCAGTCTGGACTCACTCCTGTTAATGGTCTCTCCAGCTCCTTTGTTAAGCCACCTCCAGCTGTGCTGATGCACAGTGAGGAGTGAGGATCCATTATCAGAGAATAACCTTGACTTGCCCACCCTTGGCTCACTCCAGAGCAGCAGCAGATGCCCCAGCCATGACCAGAGCACGAACAAGAGCAGCCCAGAGTTTTTACCTCCACAAATGGAGCACCACAGAGGTGACAGCACCTTCAGAAGACAGAATGGAGGCTTTTTCCATGAGACAAATTATTATTAAGACCAACCCACTTTTGTCCTTGCTCACCCTGGTGTAAAATCAGAGCCTTTCAGGTCAGCTGAGGAGTGACCCCAGTTTTGTACCTCGGCAGCAAAGGATGAACTCTGGTTCTTTCTTGATTTAGGCTGAAAAAATTCAGCATTAGGCAGACAGCAAATGGAGTAATCAGTGTGATGGATAGAGGCATCCTCAGGGCACGATGTATTTTATCACTGAAACACTGAAAACCTACACTGGGCCACCAGAGATAATTTCTCTGTGACACCCACCTGCCTCTCTCAATGCTGGACATTCCCTCTCTTTCTAAAGTAAATGTCAGGGTGTCATCATTTGTGAGATGATTCTTTTCCTAAAAGAGAAGTGATTCCATGACCAGACTTTAATCATACCAACCACTGGAGTATTTATTGACTATCACAACTATTTCCATCCAGTCCTGCTAAGAGCCATCATCACAGCTCAGGGTGTGCTGGTGCTCAGCACTGTGCATCTGTTTGCTAAAAAATGCCAATTGCTCTCAAGATCTGAGTCAGAATAAAGGAAGAAAAGAATAGGAGGGTGAAAGCCATGTGCAAAAATGCCTTGATTTCTCCAAGGTCATGGGCAGATGAAGGATCAGAGCTCAGATTCTCCTACAGGGTTCTGGACCAGCATCTTTAGACCCCTCCCATCACAAGACTAAGCTAAATTGGGTGCTGAGCCCATGTCACGCAGTACAGATGACACACTCCCAATATAAAACTAATTTCAGCATGCTGCACCATAAGAAAACACCCACATGGAATGAAGTTTAAACTAACATTATTTTTCTTCTTTTTTTGGCAAGAATACACAAGTGGCAAGACCAGATGTTTCATGAATTCATGCATTCTATTGGCTTGTTTGCCTTCGATAAAAGCAAAAATCCAGAGCAGAAATGTGCAATCAATATTTGGGTTTTTTAGCCCAGGAGTATTGGGCAAGGTGGCTGGTCAGGTTTTCCCTCTGTTTTATTTTTGCAAAAACATCATCTAAAATAAAACCAACAAATTCACTTTCCAGGTACAGCCAAATATTTTCTTCAGCCCCAAACACTCAGAGCCCTGAAGAGCCCTTGATCATGGGATCCTAGAGTTGGGAGGAACCTTTAAAATCACCCAGCTCCACCCCCCTGCCATGGGCAGGGACACCTTCCAGTATCCCAGGTTGATCCAAGCCCTGTCCAACCTGGCTTTGGCCTCTTCCAGTGATGGAGAGTCCATAACCTCCTGGGGCAATTTGTGCCAGGGCCTCACCACCC
>JANRGV010000001.1:146087964-146102708 GCA_024734035.1 Alethe castanea | reverse complement strand
AGAAGAAATAAGGGGTGGGGGGGGACGGGGAAAAAAAGTGGTAAAACACAAGAAAGGCAGGAGATAGTTCATTTTGCCAGAGGAGCATTCAATTATTTAATTGCTGAATTAATGCTTTGTCCCCAGGTGACACTGGATGTTCATTTGCAGCGGGAGGAGCTGGATGGGAAAAGGTGGGGAGGGAAGGAGCGGGGGCGAAGGCGAATACTTGGAGTTTTAATTAAAATGTGAGGTAGACAAAGTTGTCATTTCTGTGAGTGCTGCCTTTCCAAGCAAAGGCTTCCTCAGTGGAATGGTCCTCGAAAGCAGAGCAGCCACAATTATCCACTGCACAGAGGACTGGACAGGGAGGGGCAGCTCAGCATCCCAGCACCCGCCTTGGAGGGACTTGGCTGCTCAAAAACACATCTTGCTGTAATGGGAAACAGCCCCCAGGGTGGAGAGTGGGGAGAGGAATGGGAAATAGGGGAGCCAGGAACAGATTTCAAACCCTGCACAGGTACCACACCTGAGCTGGGACATGGAGAAGGAGCCAAAAATCTCCAAAACTACAACTGTCCAGTAAAAGCCCCCCAAAACCAGGGTGAATGCTGCAGGGGTAGATGCTGCAAGATCTCCCTTTGATAAGCCACACATCAGGGAGTGGAGAGAGCTTTGAGGAAGAGCTGGTGGCCCCTAGGAGGGGTCAAACCCCCGGTCAAGCACAAACTGGACTCAAAGCAGATCAGAAGCATTTTATGGAGCAGGGGGAGTCTGTGCAGTCTTTGCTGTGGAGGGTGGGGCAGAGGGATGCATGTCCCACATTCTTTTGGGATTTGGGGACAGCTTTGGCTGAGTGCAACATCAGAGCAAGTCCTTTCTTTGTCCCCTCAGAACACCAAACCATGCAGGCTGTCCTTTCCCACCTCTGAGCCACTCGGTGTGCTTTGGCTCTGGGGGGACTAACAGAAATTCTACTATTGTGGGAAGGATCCTACAATTATAAACAAAGCCATCTCCTCCTGGAATGCACCAGGAGGCACAGAGAGGCCTCATGGCACATTTTGGGAGAAGCAGGGAAAGGCTGAAGGATGAGTCAGCCTCTTGCTCCTGCAGTGAGTTTGCACCCTGCAGGTCCCCATGGATGCTCTCCCTTGAGTGGGAAGCAGCAGGTCCTGGGTCTGTGCGTGGGGGGGAGTTGGGGATTCCCATGGGGCTCTCAGCACCAGGATTTGCTCATGGGTGGGTCGGAAGAGACCTGAAAAATAATTTATTCTCAACACCCTGCCACGGGCAGGGACACCTTCCAAGATCCCAGGTTGCTCCAAGCCCCATTCAACCTGGCCTTGAACTCTTCCAGGGATGGGGCAGCCACAACTTCTCTGGGGAACTTGAGCCACGGTCTCACCACCCACAGGGAAGAACTCCTTCCTAATATCCAATCTAAACCTCCCTGCTTAAACTTAGAACCATCAACACACATATACCCAAAGTCCTGACCCAAAACTAACAAGTCAGCTTCCAAATCCCAAAATCCAAACCGGCAGAGACCAGGGCATCCCACTCTTCATCCAAGCAAGGTGAAAAAGCCAAGGACTTGCAGCAGTAATTGCGTTCCTGCCTCGGGGCATGGGAAGGATCAGAGTCCCCAAAGTGCCCTAAAACAGCAGGGGAAAGCAGCCACCCTGCCAGGACAGCCCAGTTTCCTCAGGAAGCTGGAGCTGCAGCTTTCACAGCCTCCAGGTTCCTTCTTTACAGCCTCTAAACACGGGGCCGATCCCAAGGCAGTAACTGTTTGTTTAATGGCATGGACCACTCCAGACCTATTGAGAGCATTCAGCTTAATGAGGTGTGTGGCAATTATCGCTCTATTGAAACTCCAGCCAGGGAACACAAAGAAATATATTTAAACTCAACAGATCTGCAATTCTGATGTGCTAAAGGACGTCCTTTCCCAGCCTGGCTGTCTCACCGCGCTGAAGGATAAAATATGGGATTTCAGGATCAGATTGTTGTCTGCAAGAAGAGAGTGCCAAAAGGAAATTCAGCGGCTGGAGGTGACATTGGCACAGCCACCCTAGGGACAAACAGTTGCTGAGTCTGACCCAGGATGCTTGCTGAGAATCCCAAACCAGGCTTCTAACCTATTTATCCCAAGCTTACTCCAATATCGACCTGGGGAATGTGGGACTTGCAGGAGATAGAGTCAACACCCATAGATGTTGTCAAAATTTCACTGATTGTAAGAATGGGAAGATATGGGAAAAGAGATGAGTTACAGATGTGTTGGTGATGCTCTGAAGTGTCACTGAACCTGCAGGAAATGCAGAAAATCTCCAACATTTTTAGTCTTGGAGAACCAAGGCATTACTTTATTCTGGCCAGGATGTGCAACAGAAATAATTTCATCCACACGTTACCAGGGTTGTGCAGAGAAAATCATTCCATCACACATGATCTTTACTAGATATTTCACGTATTTTATACTGTCAAAACCCAGAAAAATTAATTGGTTCAATGATTGTTGGTCCCAAGTAGGGCATTCTTAGTATTTGGGTTCTAGGGAGTTCAGGCACCACACAGGTGAATCAAACACCTAAAAATCTCCGTGGACCCAGTTCCTCTCATAAAAAAAAAGTTTTCCATTTTTCAGCCTGCTCCCATTACCTAAATACATCAGATATTCAAGCTGGGCGGTGAAAAGGGCCAAATATTTAGGATAGGTGGTGAAAATGGACAGGAATGCCTCTGTGCATTCTCCATTTGACGTGTCAGCACCATCACCCTCATTTTCTGCAGTTCTAAATGGAAAACTTCTCTGGAGACATGATGATTTTGACTCTGGTATCAATGTTTCCCTGTACCTTAATTTCACCTTGTACTCTACGAAAAAATATTTTGCTGTGACTGCTGTGGAACATGAATACAAGAGGATGTTAAAAAATTAACTTGAAAATTTAAAAAAAAAAAAAAAAAGAGAGAGAGAGAAAGAAAAGAGGAAAACTGAAAAGCTGAGCCTTTCACCAGGCTGCCACTCATTAAATTACCCGTAAAAGTCCCCGTCGCAATAATGGGAGTAGTTGCCTGTGAAACTCCCTCGGCAACTGGATGTAAATTCCACCTTTACTCCCCCCGCGACCACAACAGTTTGAGCCGGTAATTGCTGATGTTTCTGCATTGTGATCATGTCCACAAGCTGCTGGGTTCACAATGCAACTGATCGCTTCACTCTGCTCGTTCTCCTCCACCCCATCTCTGCACAGACACACGCAGGGATGGATTTAGTGCAGAAAGCAGCCGGAATTTCTGCCCTGTCACTTCACAGAGGTGCTGTGAGATCGTGCTTAATTCCCTCTGGGATCCTGTGATGCTCCAGGGGAGGTGGGGGCTGGACATTAGGAAGGGTTTATTTGCTGAGAGAGCGGTCAAAATCAGAACAAGGCTTTTTTAGAGAGGTGGTTTTTGTCCTGCCAGTGTTAAATGAGTACTTGGACAAGCCTTTAATCCAACTTTTAGTCGGGCATTGGGACTGGATAACCATTGCAGGTCTTTCCCAACTGAAAACCTATTCTATTCTATTCTATTCTATTCTATTCTATTCTATTCTATTCTATTCTATTCTATTCTATTCTATTCTATTCTATTCCATTCCATTCCATTCCATTCCATTCCATTCCACTCCATTCCATTCCACTCCATTCCATTCCACTCCATGTGTAAGGTCTTTGATGATCCCAGAGTTGACCAGTGGGGCAGGCAAGGCTTGTACAGGTCACAGAGATCTGAGTGTTTAAACTGAGTCAGATCTCCCCTTTCCAGCCCCAGGGACGAGTTCCCCAGATTTGCCTCATCCATAAAATATCTGTGACCACAGGCAAGAGAAACATTCCCAGCAGGAGCTGTTCATGTGGGTCCAGTGGGGATTCACTGCAGGAGACAAGGTGACCTCTTTGTCATGTGCTAGGCTCTAATCAACCTCCTCCTCCAGGAGCTGGGAAGAGCTGCTGAGATTTGGACTTAAGCTGGAGGGAGACCAGGTTAAAATTCCAATTATTTCAGCAGTTTATACAGGAAAACTTTGCACACGAGGAGAAATCAGTGCTTCCTTGCCCTGTGCTTTGCTGTTCATCTCTGACCACATCCAACCTCTGCTCTCAGGGATGTCCAGATCAAACAGGGACAGACACGGGAGGAGAATGAGGAGCTGGAATGCAGCACCCGTTCCTGAGAGGCAATGAAAATGCACTCACCCAAATCCCTTTGCCATTTGGTTGGCAAATCCAACACTGAGACAAAACCAAAGCCCAATACCTTTGTCTGCAAGCTCAGCTGCTCCAGCCAAGGGGATTCTTGCTGGATGAACAGAGCATGTGTCATAAGGAGCTGAAGATGTCAAGGAGAGGTTGGAGATCTGCCCCTGGGCAATTACTCACAGTTCTTTTTCAATCTCTGGAGCTTTCATGGCCACTAAAGCTCATCTCAAATACAGGAAATGACTTATCAAGTTATTCCTGCCCTGGGTGAGATTGGAGATTCCAGGGGAGGGGAGCTGTGCCACCCAAGATGATTCCAGCAGCAGGGAGGGTGGGAATTGGTTCATTTCCATGCCTCTGGCTCCTCTTCCACATCATGGACCCCATTCAGGAGCCATTCAGCCACAAATCCAGGCAGAAGCCCAGCCCTGCTGAGGAGACCAAAGCATGTTTTGACCAAAGAACACACCAAGCAGGGAGCAAAACTTCCTAACAACAAAGGGATGTCTGCAGGGTGCGTCCTGCAGTGAGAGATTTATGGAGTTCAGCCTACTTTACACAGCAGAGGTCGAGCAAGAACTTGCTCATGGGCCTCTCCAAACAGAGATCAGACACTCTGAGACATCTTAATCAAGGTGACAGAGGAGGAAAAGCACCTAAAAATGGAAGATGAAACACAACTAACAAAACAGAAGTGATGAGCATGTGTAAAGAAGGGGGATTTGATTTTGTTCAGAGCAATGGGAACAGTAAAAGAATGGAAAAGTTTAGCAGGAAAGGCAGGAAAATCCCCAACACTTCAGTCTAACATGATTATGTTTCAGTTATCAATTCATTATAAAAAGCATCCAGCCCTGGAGCCACCTGATTTATCAAGAAGCAAATAATGTATTTTGAGGGACACTTTTAGCCTTGTTTTGCAGTCAGCATCCTGGATCCCTCCAAAGTGGGGACATGAAGAGCAGAAGGACCAGAGAATGATGTTTATCTCTCTGGGCCACCAAAATGTGACAGCACTGCAATGGTCTTCCAGGAACAGCTCACACTGAGACAGGACTAATTAGACATTCATTAAGTGCCTAACTCAGCACAGCACTTAAGCACACATTTAACCTTCTCTCATTACAGGGTCACATCATCATCCCTGTTAAAGCCTCAGCTCCAATTACAGAAGCCAGCTCACATTTGGTCACCAGGGCTTCCAGACCATGAAGAAACAATGCACAGCATTTCATGAGGTTTTTCCTCCTTCAGTCTCCTGCTTTTGCACCCCAAACCCATTCTAGAAATGCCAATTTGCATCTCAAAAAAGTGAGTTTACATCTAAACATCCAGACCTACAAACAAACCTCTGCCTTCTTCCCACATTTCCTGAATTAGCCAAGGGAGATCTGATAATGGCCGAAAATTGTTTCCATGTTGAATTGTCTTCTCCTGGAAAATGGAAAACATTTCCAGTTCAAGCTGCCCAAGATTTCAAAGCATGTCTTGCTGATCCACCAGGACAAGATCCATGTGCAGCAAGACCAAAATATCTGAGGGATAACCTGAGGGATTCTTCTGCAACCCACCACTGCCTGCTGTACCCTCTGCAATGTCTGTGTGTGACAGTGAGTGCCAAGAGAGCCTCACTAAACCTGGGAAGCAAATTTGGAGCAGTTTCTCCTTCCTCCAGACACTGAAGAACAGATGCTCTACATAAGACAGGGTCGCTTTGGCAGAGTTTCTTTGTGAAGTCCCTCAATAAATGATCATAAACTTCCCTGTGCACCTGAGCCAGGTGTAAAATCACTGGCCATGAGTGAAAACAGGCTGTCAGTTATGTTTTCTTGAGAGTCCCTGTAGTTCTGGAGTGAAGCTTGGAGTGAAGCTTTCAAAGAGATCTCACCCCCAGACCGTGAGCGAAAGCACAGCTGTGTCCACTGCAACACCTCACTGTAGATCTGCACCCATCCATTTGCTTAGGAAATACCCAAGGAATAAAAAGGCACACTAGGGAAAGTCAGGTTTCATATTTCAAGATGGTATCTGGGTATCTGGCAATTCATAGGATGGTTTGAGTTGGAAGGGACCTCAAAGATCATCTCATTCCAACCCCCACCATGGGCAGGGAACCTTTCACATTCCTCCTTGTGCCTTTAAAGTCATCAGAGTAGATTAGTACAACTCGCACATCTCCACTTGTTCCAAGATGAAAGTGTTAAGACAGGCCCAGAAACAACAAATGACTCAGAAAGCAGCAGGGAGGGAAAAATAGCAATGATAATAAAAAAATAGAAAAAAATAAAAAAGCTTGTTGGGAAAAAAAAATGCTACAAATACAATCAGAACAGCAGTGATTGCAATAACCAGCATCAGCACTTGGAAATCAGGAACCCTATCAAAATATTCCACCCACAAAATGCTGTTAAGGGATTGCTGACTCCCTGTCCAAATTGGATCTCGCCTCCATCTTCCTGATCAAGCCTTTGCATAAATCAAAACAGACACAGTGACAGACAGAGCAGCACATGGAGAGCCTGGGCACCCTGCAAGCATCGTTTCTGTGTGGATGGCATCCCACCAGCCAAGATGATAATTCCCTGTCTCCAATATGGAGCAGATGTGAGCAGCCAGCAGAAAAATTATCTCCACTCTACAAATATTTGACACCCAAAAAGGATTTTGATTCAGCCACCCTTGAGCCTCTTTCATATTTACTTTGTGGGAACATTCAGGCACTCGAGCTGGACTAGGAGAGATCCCTACAAAAGCCAATATTAAGCTTGAATGCTTCAGGATTTGCTGGAAATCTTATTTCAAATTTCACCTTTGGATGCAGCGAGAAAGGTCACACTGCTTGGGTGGAATGCATAAATCACCCAATCAGCAAATTCCAGGCATGACACATGACTGAACTCCGAGGAGGCTCCTCACGAGCTGTTCACACAGCAGAAAAGGGCATTGCAAGAAATAAAAAAACACCCAGACCAAATCTGGAGAGTCTTGTGCTCATGGCCAGGGAGGGAGGCACGACTGAAGAACCAATTTGCAGGATTTATGGCTCGGCTGTGCCTTCATGTATTGATTCACAGATCAGTGAGAAGCAAAATCTCCCCCAAAATACACTGACAAAAGCACGAGTACCTGATCATAGCCTAATCTCTCAGCTAATGCCAGGCTGCAGGCAAATCACCCTGCACAACCTGAATCTGTGCCTGGTCACCTCCTTCCCCCTGCAAATCAAATCCAGCCTCTTCCCCTCAACCCTGAGCAACCCCACCCTCAACAGAGGTGAAAAAGTGATCCCAAATTCCTGACCCAGACAGATGTCAACTTTCTGCTGGTGGCAGAGGACATTTCAGTCCAGCACCTGAAGAAGATGAGACCTTGGGGTGAGGGTCAGGTCTGAGACTCACTGAACTGGACGCTCCATTCCCTGCCACCTGCATTCCCATTTAGCATCACACCTCTGCTTTATGTAACCTGGGCTGGGAGCTCAGAATAAATACCCTGGAGCTGCCCTGACACAGGCAGGGAGGAAAAAGCTTCATTTTTGGACACCCTGAGTCCCTTCTGCTTGGCAAAGCCGTGTCAGGTCTCTGGAAGGAGCACTTCCCTCTCCAGCACAAAATCAGACTTCAGGATCATCCCACCTTGACTCACAGCCCTTTTTGTCATGCCTCTCCCACCTCCCCTGTCCCTTTCCAGCCCACACCATACTCAAGACCACAATCAAAACCCAATTAAATATCTGGAGAACGAGCCCCAGCAAAGGCACCAAGTAACCCCATGGAAGCAGCGTGGTGAATTTCCTTCCTGAAAGCCTCCAGAAGGAAAAAGAAGCTGGGAACAAAATGAGAGTGCCTTCTGTTGCCATCCCCTTGAACCAGACCCAGGGCTTAAGTTTTCCCTAGGAATTAAGAGTGGCTGAGAGCAGGAGGTAGCTTGGATCCTGCTTTTTCTAGGACATCTGTAATTATGTTGGAAAACTGCTCACCCTCAGGTAAGAAGCTCCTCTCAAGCAGCTCGGAGTAAAACAAGCAACGAACAAGCCCCGAGAATTAATTGCAACAACTTGGGGAATATTTAGGGGCAGCTGATTTGCAATTCCACTGGCAGGCTCCTAAGGAGTTACCTGACCTGCCTGTCGATTGGGAAATGAGGATTTTCATGCCAGGCATCCACAAATACATAGACAGAGGTGACGGAGGCAGCGTGAGACCCGTGAGAGCCCAGCCATCCCTCCCTCCCCAACACCCTCCACTCACCCAGGAACTCGGCTCCGTTGCTGTCCTTGGGGCTGCTCACGCAGTTCTCCAGGTAAATCCCATCCTTGTAGCAATCCTCCTTCTTCCTGGTGAAGCCCAGGATCTCGCTGGCCTGATCCAGGACCTCCCCTCCCGAGCAGGAGCAGGGGGTCTGCATGATGCCACAGGGGTGGGAGCTGCTGCTGATGGCCAGGCAGGCATCCAGCCACTTGCAGAGCATCTGGCAGGCGGCTTTGCTGGGGTTCCTGTTGCCCACCACCAGATACTCCACCGAGAAGTCCCTCTCCTGAGCCTTGCTGGGCCTCCACCGCGTGGGCCAGGCGTCCGCGCCCGGCGGCGCCGTCTGCTTCATCTGCAGGAACTGCTTGTTGGACTGGAGGAAGGCGAAGCGCGTGGAGCCGTCGCAGAGCTTCAGCACGTCGTCGAAGCTCTCCATGCCCAGGTAGGTGCGCGTGGACTCCAGGAAGGAGTCGAACTGGTAGGTGCGGATGTGCTGGTGCTCGCAGGCGCCGGAGGGTTTGAGGATCTTCATGTACAAAGTGTACCTGCGAGGGTCGGGGTTCTGGATAATCCAGGAGCAGAGAGAGGAGTTCAACGGGAAGACGGCGAAGGAGGAGAAATACCCAAAGAATTTCCCTTGGACCAAAGTGGTGCAGGGAGTTTGTGCCAGGTCCAGAGCGACCACGGTCCACACAAAGTAGAGTGGAGATACCAAAAGCAGGTTCAGGGCGGATCCAATGCTCCTCATCCTAGGTCTCTGGTCCTCTGGAACTCAAAGTAAATGTCAAGCAGGTGCCAGATCCTGGACATAACAGGGACCAGCTTAGAGGAAAAGCAGAGTTTAAGAGGCTCAGGATCCGAAATCAAGGCGATCCTCCCATGTCTGGATTTGAGCTCCCTCCTGTGGCCATAAACAACACCTGAAAAAAACAGGGAAGGGAAGGGAAGGAGGAGGGGAGAGAAAGAGAAGAGATTTGGGATTTGGCGGTACTTTGTTGTTGTTGTTATTTTTATTAACCCTTCACACGACTGAGAAGCCACAGCAGCCCCGTCACTTTTCACGGAGGGATGATTCAGCCCCACATCACCACGCCCAGGTGAGGTGGGTTTGGGGGTGTCCCCACCCCATGACTCAGCCAGGGGTGAACACAGCTGTGACCTGTTCTCCTTCCAGTGCCCCTTGCCCATCCAGATCCCTCTGCTGAGCCGAGCAGAGCCCTGACTGTGAATCTGAATTTCCTCAAAGAAAACAGGATTGATATCTGGGTTAGGGAGCCTCCAGCTCTCTCCATCCCAAGGGAGCCAGGATGCTGGTTCAACAGAGACACCCGGGGAGGGTGGGCTGGAGGTCAGCATTGCCAGCTGGGCTCTGCGTCCTCTCTTCCTTCTGCCAGCGTTTTTTTTTTTGTTTTTTTTTTAGCCTCTTAATGTCCCTCCTTTTCTCTCTCCCTTCCACCAAAACAGTGCAGGGAAGGGAGTTGTTGCTCAGAACCCAGCTCTGGTGTAACCCTGAGGCCAGACAGGAAAATAGAATGAACTGTACACCCAGTACAGGAGCAAAAAAGGACAATGGAGACAGATTTTGTCTTCCCACGTCCACGTCTCCTTTCACCCCTGAGTGCAGGACACCCCAAAGCCTGTGATGCTGTAGCCAAGCTTGGAGCATCTGCAGAGAGTGAGAACCCCCTGTGCCAGCCCCAGGACCTCCTCCAGCCCCCAAAACCCTTCATCCAAAGTAGAATCCACCCTGCAATACCCTAAGGATGCATTCCCTGCCACTTTCTGTGGCACAGATTCCTGCTTCAGCCCAGCTGCCCAGTCCTGCTCCCCCCATGCCACAGAGGCTCCTCTGCACTCCTGTAAATCTCCCTTTCTAACCCCAACAAAAGACTCTGCTATGGTCCCTTCCCTCAATCTCCTCTCTTTCCAGCAGAGAAGGGGAAATAAGATCAGTAGCAGGACTGTCCTTATCTTGTACCCCTCCCACAACTGTCCACCCCCAGATTTGGGGAGGGGCTCTGTTAGCAGCTGCAGGAGTGGCAAACCCTCAGGGTGTGGGGCAGAACTTCTTCACTGCTGATCACATAGCCACGATATCTTTTCCCTCCCACTTTTCCAGCTTTTTTCCCTTCTTCCCCTCTCAGCTCACCCCAGGCAGAGAGAATCAGGCATTTCCCCTTAGGTGAGGCTCATCCTGACCCTGCAGCACTTGCTGCCTCCAAAACTGATCTGCTGGCCCATTTCCAAAGGACAAGGGGGAACCTGGGAGGAAGATTTCAGACAAATGCCACCATTTCAGGAGAATTCGCAGTTCATAGGGAAAAACAAGAGCTCAGGGCCTTTGCATTGAAATGCAAACATCCCAATTCCAGAGGGGCAAACATTGCCCTGGGCTGCAACCTCCAAATAATTCAGATCATCTGGGATGTGTTTCCCATGATCAGGGTGGCACTGCCGGGAGAGAATTAGGGTGAGAGGCTATGGAGAGGGGCATCTGCATCCAGGGAGGAGGGAAAACTCGTTTTGATTGCAGCCAGTGACCCAGCTCCAGCCCCACGGTGTCCCCAGAGCTGTCCCCAGAGCTGTCCCCACTGCTGCCATCTCCCACCCCATGCCAGGCTCTGCCTTCCCAGACTGCAAACAGAGGGAGCTTCCACCACAGCCATGCAAATCCCCAGCAAATCCCCAGCTAAACCCAGCCCCAGGAGGGACTGAAAAACAAGAGGTGAGAAGCCCAAGAGCATCCTGTGGATCTGGGAAGAGATGAGAAGCTAAATGCATCTTCACATTCACTCGGTTCCTCTCCCTGCTCTGTATCAAAGGTTTGTCTCTGCATCTCCCTTCTTCTGTCAAAACATTTTATTTTGGGCAGGAAAGGGTTAGGGGACTCGAAAGTCAGACCTGCTTTTTGCAAGCTGTGTCTCATCCCAGCTTCAAATCACTGCAGCCCCTGCCACCAGATTCCTGAGTGTGTGTTAGACCTGACACTAATCAGCATGGAGTCCAAATGCATTTGGACTTAAATTTTTTACAAGTCAGATCCCCACTCCTGGCTGGTTTGCAGCCTACAAAGCTTGACAGTGCAAATCTCCCCTTGCCAGGCTCCTGTCTGCCTCTGGGGCCAGAATTCAGAAGTGAAAAGGGATGAAAACCTGGTCTTGCTTGCAAAAAAATGAACAGGTATCTACCAAACATCTTAAAAGTTTCCTGATTAGCAGGAGGGGTGCCTAAATAGGATTGTGAATGCTTTAAATATCAAATTCAGGAGCTGAAAGGCTCTTGCTTTATCTGAGACTCTGAAAGGGGCTGCTGGCTGTCTTAGGGCAGTGCTGGAAAAGCTCATTCTGTTTGCAAATCCAAAGTCTACCCAATCTTCACCCTCATAAGCCAGCCAGGGATCACAGAATTATGGAATATATTGAGTTGGAAGGGATCACAAGGATCACAGAATCACAGAGAGGTTTGGGTTGGAAGGGACCTTAAAGATGATTTTGTCCAACTCTCTCCCATGGGCAGGGACACCTTCCACTATCCCACATTGCTCCAAGCCCTGTCCAACCTGGCCTTGGGCACTTCCAGGGATGGGGAATCTGGAATCTCTCTGGGCAGTGCCTCACCACCCTCTGAGTAAAGAATTTCTTCCCAATATCCAATCTAACCCTGCCCTCTGTCTGTGGGAAGCCAATCCCCCTTGTCCTGTCGCTCCAGGCTCTTGTAAATAGTATCTCCATCTTTCTTGTCATCTTAACCTCTGGTCCAGACCAGAAACCTGCTTTTCCTGGTTGGAAGCAGGAGCCAGCAGTGCCTCCATAGCAACCAGATGATGAGGAGACAGGGTTTGTTTTAAAATCCAGTCCCTGATGGTGACTTCAGCTCCTGGGATTCAGCCCAGGCCTCCTGCCCTCCACAAACTCAATTTTTTCTCATGCTGACCACAGACCTGCTTCTGTCTGAGGACGTGGTGAGCACAAAACAAATTCCCCCTTGCTGCCTCTGTCTGGGAAAAGCATCATAAAAGTCAACAACTTTAAGCAGACCTGTTAGAGTTGTTAGGTCTCACAAGTGATTTCCCCTCAGTGCAGTCCCATCTGGAAGGTTTCACCATACAGAGCATAAACATTTTATTTCTTTTTCAGCTAATTCCTACTGAAGTACGAATCTTTACTCAGAGCAGGAGTGGATGGGCAAAGCCCCCTCCAGACCTGGATTTTTGGCTCAACAGGGAAGGAAGATGCAGCAGGGACCTGAGTGGCTGATGGATGTCAGCAGAGATCCATCTCCTACATTTCCAGCCCAAAAAACCCCAAGGGGGACACATAACCACAGCCTGCAGCTGGGAAAGTGATATTAAATGAGTGAAAAAACAGATTATTGCAGTGTTGGAGGTCACATTTCTATGGCACACAGTCAAATTTACCCATGGATAAATGGGTAAACACATTCCCATGGTTTTTGCCACAGTCAGTGCTAAGGTAGCCTGGCTGTTTCTGGAATTTTGAGTGATGGAAGGCATCCTTTGGAGCACACAACACCTCCCCTAACCTCTCCTTCCATCTCTGCCTGGAAGATGGGTCTGGCAGAGCAAAGCCTGGGGACAGCTGGTGACACTGGAGCACCTTGGGCTGTCCTTTGCCTGCCTTTCTCAGGGCCAAACCAAAATATTGTTGCCTTTGTGTGTGAGTCCCTGGCAAAAATGGTTTTTCATCCCAAAAAACCCACAGAAAGAGGCTGAAAAGTTTGGTCTGCATGGTCCTTCTGGCTTGGTTAGCTTGTGCAGGTGTGAGGGGTGAGAAAGAGGGGGGTTATGAAGAGCTGTGAGCCACCAGCCAGGCTCCTGCACCCTCACACAACTGGGCACAGCCCTGGTAATTGTTTCTATCTCATTGCTGAGCATTTGCCATCCCACTCTGGCATCCACTGGATCAGAAATCCACTGGGTCAGACCTTCACAGCTCAATCAAAACCAGGCAAGGACTGAATCACAGGTTGCACCTGGGCTGCCATGGGGGTTTAGGCATCCAGTTTGCACTGGTGCCAGTGAATTCTGGAGCCTGGAAGACATAGAATCATCAGATTATTAAGGTGGGAAGAGATCTCCAAGGTCACCAAGTCCAAGCTTGGACCAGTTTGCACTGATCCCAGTGAATCCAAGCATCCAATTCACACTGGTACCAGTGAATTCTGGAGCCATAGAACCATCAAATTATTAAGGTTGGAAGAGATCTCCAAGGTCACCAAGGCCAAGCTTTGACCACACACCACCATGGTGGTCCCTGTCTTCCTACAGGAATGATCCAGGTCTGAGGCTGGATTTTGCCACCACCCTCGTGTTCCTGCTTGATTCCTGCACAAATTCTGCACTCCCACAGCCATCCTGGGGAGTCAGACAGTGTGGGATGTGTGAGCAGGGATCAGGGCATGCCTGATTTTACCCACAGCAGCCTTCACCCTCTGCCTGAATAGCCCCACTGGCTGATTCACCCCATCCCACCAAGATGGACACCTCCAGATTGGTGTGTCCAGTTCTGCAGCTGGGCCCAGCCCAGGGATTTCAGCTCTGCCTGGGCAGGAGGAGCCTGCAGTGCTGCCATGTCCTGCTTTCCAAAGTCCCTGCGTGGCACAGTCCTCCCAGGAGGGAAGGGTGACCTCCCTGGTGGAGCACCCACCACCTTCCCTGCCTGTGCTGGTGACATTCCTGGAGCAGCAGCCTGGATGTGGCCAATGGAGGGCACTCTTAGACATGCACACAAACCCACATGCACACAAACATTCCATGGGAAAAAAAAAAAAAAAAAAAAAAAGGAAAAAAAATCCAGATGACTGCAGAAAGGGCATCCTTCCCCTCTGCTGCCTGTAGGATCATCCCCAACTCCCTCTCCCTGATCTGCTCCCACTGGTTCAGCAGTTCCAGCTCCCCCTTCTCTGTCCACTGGCTCCAGATGTGCCACTGTCCAAGCTTTACTTCCCTCTGCTTTTCCTTCTCTGACCTTGGTGCACTGCTGACATCCCAGCAGGGCAAAAACCACTCTCATCAAGCTGATCCTCCTTTCCTGGGGCTTCCCATTTCCCTGCAAGGAGGTCCCCAGATATCACACTAAATATCCCTTTTGCCTGAGGCAGAAAAATGCCTGGCCCTGAAAGGCTCGTCCCTTGCCACTCTGAGCAAACACAGGAAAAGAGTTTGTTCTGTCCTTACTCATAAGGAACTGTTAGCAGAGAAAAAAAAAAAAAAAAAAAAAAAAAAAAAAAAAAAAAAAAAAAA
>JANRGV010000001.1:146056413-146087864 GCA_024734035.1 Alethe castanea | reverse complement strand
AAAAAAAAAAAAAAAAAAAAAAAAAAAAAAAAAAAAAAAAAAAAAAGCTTCAATAGCTTGGAAATTTTGGGGTTTTTTTTGTGAGGGAGCAAAGCAGGGTGGAAATGCCTGGGAAAACACGGTGGCACCTGTGAGCTGACAGCAGAGGGGAGTCAAGGAGGGCTCAGACCTGGGTGTTGCTGGCTGCAGTGGCTCTGCTGGGCTGCAGGGACAGGAGTTAACCCTGGAAGGCACCCAGGGAGCTCAGACAGGTTCTGGAGCACCACCTCTTCCATAAAATCAGTGCTCAGAATCAAAGTTTTTCCTTAGTATTGTTTGTTTTATGGTCCATTTTCCATCCCTGGAAGTGTTCAAGGCCAGGTCAGAGGGCTGTGAGCAAGGGAAAGGTGTCCCTGCCCATGGCAGAGGGGCTGGAATTAGATATTTAAGTTCTCTTCCAACCCAAACAACTCCATGATTTTCAAACCACAGGTTTCTGCATGGCCCCCTCACTTCCTGGAATATTTGTTCCATCACTGCAGAGACTGATGTGCTACCCCCTGCCTCTCTCTGAGTCTCCTGAGTGCAGAGAAAGCCAAAATCTCACCTGCCTGCTGTGTTAATAAATGCCATATATACACACACACCAACATACTTCATCCCAAATTTCTCCCAGTTCCAAGCAGGAAAGGCACCTGCCTTAGGGGTAGAACCAGCAGGTATGGAACAGCCTGCAGAGCTGTTAATAAGGTGGGAAATGTTGGATTCTGAAGGAAATTGGCTTGTGGGTCAGGATCTCGATCCAGTTTCAACTTTCAAAGGCTGGAAGAGGGGATCTGGGGAAAGGGAGGGCTGGGAAATGGGAAATATCTAGAAATGGATCATCCAAGGGGCTTTCAGCCACAAGGAGGAAACTCCAAAGCCCCTGAGTTTTGGTTAGACCCTCCCATCTGTGATCTCCTTCAGCACTGGCCAGATGGGGGGACACAATCAGGGGAACCAGAGGCCAGATTTGAATCCTGCTCCAGGATTTGTGCACACTGTCAGTGAAGCTGTCTGCCAATTCATGCTTCAGCTTTCCCACCTGAAAAGATGGACATGAGAAGCATCCTCGGCTTTCCTTTAGTGCTTCATGATCTGAAAAATTCCAGCAGAGTGCTGGAGATGATGATTCATTTCCAACCAACCAGGATTTCATCCCAAAAGGACATTAATTTAAAGACTAAGGTGTTTATTCCAGATCTAACTATAGATGGGCTCATGAATAAAGCTCTGAGGGTTTGGAAGGTCAGGCTCAGTTCCTGGCTCTGGATGATTTTTTTTTTTTTTTCAGTGGGTGGGATTAGGGGAGAGCTGAGCACAAAGACTGGGTCTCAAAAATCTAGGATCCAGTCAAAATTCTGTAGGGAAACTCCTGGCCAAGCAGAAGGGCCAGCTGTGCTCCATCTGCTCCCAGATGTGGCTGCCTGAGGGAAGGGGGCTCAGGGCTCTGCTGGCTCCCCACAGTCTCATCCAGGAGTTTTCTGTGCTCCTGGTGTCTTTTAAGCATCACCTCATCCCAATCCACATCTGCTTTTGTCCTCACCTTTCCTCTGCATGGGTGCAGATTTTGTTGGGAGCCCTGGCAGGACTTGGAGCTTCTCAAGGATTTTCTAGGGGGGGCTTTTATGCCCTTGCACAGCAAAGTCAAGGAGCACGTGGGGGTTCTTGGCAGAATGTTGTTGATGGAGATCTCAGTGTTACATCTCACCCTGCCTCAGTTTACCTCATTTAAGGAGAGCAGACTGAAATCCCAGTTAAGAGTGGGATGACAGCAATCCTGCTGTGAGTTCCCAGGCATTTCCTCCCTCCCAAGGGAATACACAGTCCCTCTGGTCGTGATAAAATCAGCTTTTCCTCCATGCCAGCATCACCCATACTCCCTGCCTGGCCTAACTCCCACCCATCCCCACCAGTGGTACCAAAAAATACCATGGATTCTACACCAGCAAATCCTAGAAAAATCCCATTTTCCCCATTCCCTTACTCCTGCCTGCCAGTGCTCCTGGGGACCCCTTTGGGGTCTTTTTCCCTACGTTACCACCCTGCTCCTGAGTGTGAGGGTTACACAAGAGGGCCTCTGAGGGCAAGGTCACCCCAATGAGTGAACAGAAACGCTTCCATTGTTGCTCATCTGAGCTGGGAACTGGGATGGGATTGATTGGGAATTCAGCTGGAGGTTAAAAGCACTGGCATTAGCTGGGGAGCTGAGTGGGAGCCCCTGGGGACAGGGGGTGTTTAGGGAGGGGCTGTGTGTGCATGACCAGGCTCAGGCTTGCACAGGGACATGTGCAGAGGGATGTTTGGCAAAGCTAAAACTGGGCTTTGGGACTCATGGGGTGCACGTCCTGACACTGCTCACTTCTGCATCCCACATCAGCCACATCCTCAGGCTCCTTTTCTGGCCCCTGAGGATGAGAGCCTTGACTCAGCTCCTGTTCTGTAGCTAAATTACCTATTCCCAAAGCAGAACAGCCTTCCACAGGGTTTACTGCTCTCTCCTGAGCTGTGCCCTGCCATGGCCTGCGGTGAGCATTATTGGCTGGGGCAAAAACCTCACCAGGAAGTGTCCTGAGATGTGTAGGCAGTGATGTGTCAGAGTTTCAGGCCAAAATTTAGGAAGAAATTCTTCCCTGTGAGGGTGGTGAGGCCCTGGCAAATGTTACCCAGAGAAGCTGTGGCTGCTCCATCCCTGGAATTTTCCAAGGCCAGGCTGCACAGAGCCTGGGGCAACCTGGGACAGTGGAAGGTGTCCCTGCCTATGACAAGAAGGTGGAACTCATGATCTTTATGGTCTCTTCCAACCCAAACTTTTCCTGCCCCTCGGCTGCCCAAGGGAAACCAAAGGAGACAAAGACCCAAACAGCTGATTCTGCAGCCAGCTTGGGGCTGCACAAGCTGAAGTCCTAGTGTTTTTCCCTACACCAGGAAAGGAGATTTCCACTTTGCTGCTCTCCAGCTTGTGGATGATCCCTCCAGCAGGAGATGACCAGAGGCCTTTTACCAGCCCCAGTGTACAGCAAATTTAATGTGGCCTCTTCCTTCTGGCTCCTTTGAATGACCGTGCCTCAGTTTCCCCCCACCAGACAAACAATGTTTACACTCCCCCAGTGATGGGGATAAATTTCCTAGGAGGCAGCTGGGAAAAGATGGAAAGACTGCATCAGAGTCCAATTTTACATCAACCCTGAAGGTGCACCATGCTGTTTTTGAATGCTGCTGTCTCAGCAAAGTTAAAACTGGATTGGGAACATTTCCCCTTCTGACAACAGGAATTCAGCTTGCAATTTTAGGCATTCAGTTTCCAATGCCCAGTGAGGACGTCATTAAATTGCACACAGAAGTACCCTAAGATCCTATTGCTCAGATTTGCAATTTTCCAGCAATAGGAAGATGGAGATTCAGGCTGTGCCTACAAAGGACACTTAGAATACAGGTCCTTTTAGTAAAACCAGAGCTGTGACCATCCCTGGCCTTACTTGCACTGTCCATAGAGTGAGGACCACGAAAGAACTTGAATTCCAGGACTGCTTTAGCTGTGGGAAAAATTCCATCTGCTTCCACAGGGTCTGAAATGAGGAGCTTTGGAATCTCTGATACCACAGTAAAGTAGGCAGGTGGGAACTTGCCAGAGTCATGGAGATGGCAGAAATACCTGAGCTTGAGCAGGGTGTGGAACCTTTCTACCAAATTGAGCACAGCCCCTGAAGGTGGAGAGAAACAGACACAAAGCAAATCCCTTTGGAATCCCCAAGTTTCCATGGTTTTGGATCCAGCCATGACCTTGAAGCAGCAGAAGTCTGCACCCTGCACTTACAAAGCAGGAGAATGATAAATATGTGTGTTCCTGCAGCACCTTCTCCCCGAGCTCCTCGAGGGACAAGGGGAGCAGCAGTGAATTAAGGCTCGTGATGCAGGAGCCATCCTCACTGACCCCAAAGCCTGAGCACAAACTGAAGGAAGTAGTTTTTCACAGAGCTCATAATTCAATCGGGGACCTCATTGCCACAGGATGCTGTGGAGGCTAAAGGCATAAAAGGGTGACAAAATGGATTAGGGAATCTGTGGAGGAGAGGCCAATCCATTGCTCTTGAGCAGGATGGTCTGGGTGTGACTGCCAGTCTCAGGGTGGCTCTTCCTTTGCTTTTCCTTCAGCTTTTCATGGGTCATCCAGATGGATTTGGGTGGCCCTGGGTTTGGGCAATCCCCAGTTTCAATACAGACTGGGGGATGATGGATGAAGAGTAGCCCTGAGGAGGAGGAGGAGGATTTGAGGATACTGGTGGATGAGAGGTTGGACACGAGCTGGCAGTGTGAGATTGCAGCCCAGAAAACCAACCAGATCCTGGGAGGCTTCAAAAGAAGAGTGGCCAGCAAGGTGAGGAAGGTCATTCTGCCTCTCTGGTGAGACATCAGTGCTGGATCACTCAGCACAAGAAAGAAATGGACCTGGTGGAGTGGATGCAGAGGAGGGCATCCAGAAAATGATCCGAGGGCTGGAGCCCCTCTGCTGTGCAGACAGGCTGGGACAGCTGGGGATGTGCAGCCTGCAGAAGAAAAGCCTCCAGGCAGACCCCACTGCAGCCTTTCAAAATATACAGAATACTTGTAAGAAAGAGGGAGAGAGGCTTCTTACCAAGGCCTGTGGAAACAGGATAAGAGACAGTGGCTTTGAACTGAAGGAGGGCAGGTGCAGGTTGGACATGAGGAAGGAATTTTTTAAAATTATGGTGGAGAGGGCCTGAGGTTGCTCAGAGAAGCTGTGGCTACTCCATCCCTGGAAATATTTAAGGCCAGGTTGGATGGGACTTTGAACCACCTGGTCTTGTGGAAGGTCTCTTTCAAACCAAGCCCCACTCTGTTCTGTTGCTGCCCATGGAAGCAGGGGAGTGGAGTAGATGATGTTTAAATATCCCTTCCAAACCAGTCTGCCCTATGATTCCATGATTCTACGTCTCTTACTCCTTCCCTAAATAACCATTCTTTCATTTACTGTAGAAAGGTGCAGGGATATTATATGAAGCCATATGTTCACACTGCCAAACCATCTACAGAGCCTGAAACTAAAAAGTGTCACAAGTCACATCCCTGTTGGTAAAACCCCCTGCCAAAATGGGCTGGCCTGATCCATCCTCCCTCTCCACTCTGTGGGAAAGCAGCCCTTGGGATGGATGGTGATCTGCCCTGACCTGAATCCTTCTGAGCATCATGCTGACCCCCACGCAGGGCTGTGCCTGAGCTGACCATGCTGGACAGCAAAGGACCCTGCCTGCTGTGCTGCCTGGAGCCTCCCCTTCTCCTCACAGCCTCCAGGGGCAGGAGCTGCCTTCTGGGCTGCCCTGTGACAAACCCCGGGGTGCTGGAATGCAGAGGGGCTGGCAGGGGATGCAGTCACAGCACAGGCGTTAACAAGCTGGATTATTCCTCGCATCTCATCCATCAGCCTCATGACAAGCAGTTCAGGATTTGCATAAACGAGACAGATGTACTCTGCTCCCCTTCCCAGCCCTCTCTCCAGGAACCCTTGAGCAATGTGACGTGGGAGAGGAGATTGCTGGTGAGGGGCAGGCAGGGGGGTTATTGGGAGGCAAAGTTCCTGCTCTCTCCTCACTTTCTGTGGCTTTGTTCAATCACAGGAGATGATGGAGGATGTTATGGAGTGATTTGTGCAGCACTGAGGATGTGCTGGTTTGGGGCTGGGGTTACTGAGCTGTCTGTATGCAGCCTTGATGAAGATGAAGGGCTGGAGGAGAACGGTTTATATTTATTCTGAGGAGGGCTTGGATGATGCTTCATCACAGGGGTGACAGAATCTGGGATTTTTACACGCTCCTTTATTGTATGAGTGTTTACTTCTGCCTCAGGGGACAGGAAAACAGGACTGAAGAGCTGGAGGGCAGCTGGAGGTCTGCAGGCAAGAGAGCTTAAATTTAGGTTACTACACAAGACCCAAGACCTTGGAGGGGAATTCAGCTACGAAGCCATGTGCTGGCAATTCTCCTTGTCCCATTTCCTCCAGAGAAAGATTTTGAGGCTTCTCCTCCTGCTTCCAGCCCAGCAGTGTTTAGGGAAACCTCAGGTGTTCCCGAGCAGCCCTTCAATGACAAACCCACCTATGCAGAACAGGGACCTGCTTCAGTGAGCCAGGAAATGTAGGAATGATGAGGATTGGTGCTTTCTTGCCCAGAGAATAAGCTGACCCAGCACAGTGGGATGCACTGGAAGTCTCCCAGGACAATCCTGGAGGGGCAGGGGCATCTCCACGTGGAGTGCCAGGCTGGAATCCAGCACAGGGTGGTTGGGAATGCAAGCCCTCACCTCGTGCCAGACACAATGAGCAGATGGCCCTCCTTTAGCTCCTGAAGAACAGGAATCCACATGCCAAATCAATGCTAATTTGCCCTTTTGCTGTCTGTCTCCACAGGCTCCGTCTCTGCTGCTGAAGGGTAGGGCTGAGTTTTGGCTCAGGGAGCAGGCATGGCACAGCTTGTGGACACTCCCCAGCCCTCCTTCCCTCTGAGAGGGGCTGGCCTCATCCCACAGAGCTGCAGGAGAGTCCCTTGGCTCAGCCATCTGCCACCACGTGTGTCCTGGCACTGCCTTGGGCCAAAGATTCACCAGGGAGCAGGGGAGTAATTAAATGGTCTGGATGATCCAGGGACCACTCTTGTTCCTGCCTGTAATCCCTCAGTTATTTATGGGGAGAGATGCAGCCTCAGAGGGAGTGCATGGACATGAACAGTGAAAGGGGATGCTCTCTCAGGTGTCACTGCAGGAACTGAGGGGTGGGGAGATCAGAGAATCACAGAATCATGGAGTGGTTTAGGTTGGAAGGAGCCTTAAAGACCAGCCAGTTCCCACCTCCTGCCATGGGTCCAACCTTCCACTAGACCAGATTAATCAGATCCCCAGGTTAATCAGCTGGTCTGGAATCCCTGCAGGAATGGGGAGCCTCTCTGGGCAGCCCCAGCTCTCTGATCTCCCCCTGGGGAGCAATTCCAGCTATCACCTCTGTGGGATCAGGTAAACTTTTGCATTGGAGCCACATCAATGGTGGGCTTTTCCCTGTCTTACCCTTCTCTGCACATAAATCATCAACTTTTTGAGTAGACCATGACCCCTGCCAGCACCAGCAGCAGATCAGAGCACTCCCCTCAACCCTCAGCATGCCTGACCCAAAGAGGAAGGTGAGAAAAAGCATTTATATTTTATTTTATTTTTTTTCAGGGTGACTCACAAAAACCCAGTGGGTAGAGCGGGTAGATCGTGGTTAGGCGAGCAGGAGCACAAAGTTTGCTGCCAGTGCTTTTCATGAGAACTGGATCAGCTCTTTTTCCCTCTCCCTCCTTCCCTGCTTCTCCTTTGCCTTTGCAAAGTGCGGCAGCGTGGGGATGAATCGCCTGATTGTGCGCTCCTCTTTCCCCCAACAGCAGGGCTGGGGGATGGAAAAGGAGCCCAGCTGCCTCTTGTGGGCTGTTCTCTCTCCACCCACCAAGCACTTTAAATCAGACACAAATTAACACCAACTCCTGGCATCCTTTATTAGCCGGGTTGGCTCAGCCTCAGTTTGCTTTGCTTCTATCTTCTATTTTAATATTTCGTATTCTTTCCCCCCCTAGCCCCACCTTCCTGATGAGCACACCTGACAATAACAGCACTGCACTGGAGAGCAGGGATGGACCTTCAGCTCTTACAGGTAGTGTTGATATCTGCTTCCTCAAGCTTTAAACCATACACTGTTCCCCAGTAGGGGATAGCAATCCCTCAAATGTCTCACATTTCTGGGATTTTTTTTCACCCAAGCTGCTCTTAAAGCATCATTCAGGGAGAAACTCCATGCACAGAGTCATGAACATGATGAACACCACCTTTAGGGTACAGAGTATTTGTCATTTATCATCTGAGAAGGAAATTATGTAAGGTCTCTTCTCCAGTACAGGGAATTGAGGTAGCTGAAATTTGACTGCCTAAGGTAGGACATGGTGCAGGTAAAACACTTCTGTAGCTGCAAGGGATCACTGTCTCCAAAGGCTCCACAGTGACTTAAACATAAGGAGATGTCTCCACACCCCAGGGAAGGTGGCACCAACATGGTCACTGATCCTCATCATGATGGGGCCACAGGACCAGAGTCTAGAGAGGAGCATCACTGGTGCAGACACACAAATGACTTCATGAAGGGCCACACAGATGGTCAGAGGGCTGAGTGCCTCTCCTCAAAGACAGGTGAGAGAGCTGGGGTTGCTCAGACCAGTCAGAGAAGAGAAAACTCTGGAGACACCTCAACACAGCCTCCCAGTGCCTTAAGGGAGCTGATAAAAAGGAGGGGGAGGGATTTTTTACATAAGCAGATAGGGGCAGGACAAGGGGCTGTGGTTTTAAACTGAGAAAGGACAGATTTGGATTAGAGATCAGGAAGAAATTCTTCCCTTTGAGAGTGGTGAGGCCCTGGCACAGGTGTCCCAGAGAAGCTGTGGCTGCCCCATCCCTGAAAACATCCAAGGCCAGGTTAGATGGTGCTTGGAGCAGCCTGGGATAGTGGAAGGTGTCCTGCTCATGGCAGGGGATCAGAATTGGATGATTTTGAAGGTCCCTTCCAACCCAAACCGCTCCACAATTCTGTGATCACAGGGCCCTGTCCCTCCTATACTCCTGTTTTTTCAGCTCCCATCAGCAGTGTGCCTGATGGAGACAAGATGAGAAGAACAAATAATGGGTTTCCTGCTGGAAGCACCATGGAATTGTCTGTCTCCTCCTGGCTGGCTGCTTGGCCACGTTTGCCAAGCCCCTCACCATTCGGCAACTGTCAAACCTTTTGTGGATTTCCATCTCTGCAATATTCGTTTCTTAGCAACTCTGTTTGCTTTTAGCAAAAACAAAATGTCTCTGCCTGTGGCGTGCTATTTCGGGCAGAAACGGTGCTGTTTCAGGTCCATGCCAGTCAGAAGGGCCCTGGTGAAAATGGTCCTGTGTGCCCACTCACTCTTAAAAGCGCTGAATGAAATTCTTATTTGTTTCCTGCGTCGCACCTGCCGCAGGGAAAGCGCAGCAATCCTGGGCACGGGCTGTGGCAAACAGCTCCCACTGCTGCACTGCTGCTCCACAGCCCCTGCCATCCCTGGATGCTGGAGCAGACTGTGTAACCCAGGTAATGAAGGTACAAGTCAGCAGCAAATTTTACAGCAGAACGGAATTCCAGCGAAAAAACGCAGTTATGTGACCCCTGTGTGCTTTACTGGGAATGTCCTTGGGCTTGCAAACTTTGGTTGGATCCAGCTCTACCAGAAGATTCACCAGCATATCCTGCTTGAGAGAAACACCGATGAACTTGGAGGAAACCCTGTAAAAGAGCTCAGCAACCATTTCTCCCATGGACCAAGAGTGAGCAGCACACTGTGCCTTTGCAGGATCCATGGTTTTCATTTCTTTATTTCCATGTGGTCACAGAATGGTTTGGGTTGGAAGGGACCTTGAGATCATCTCATTCCACTCCCTGCCATGGGCAGGGACACTTTCCACTAGACCAGATTGCTCAGAGTCCTGTCCAACCTGTCCTTGAACACTTCCAGGGATGAGGACTCCATCCTATTGTTTCATTCCCACCAAAATGTTCCAAATCCAGTGTCTGTCTAGTGTAAAGTGCAATGAGTGGCCAGCTCTTCTCAAAACCCCTCTGCTAGGTAAGTTTTATCCTCCTTCATGAGTTCCCAGTAAGGGTAAAGACATACAAAAAACTGACATTAAACAGCATCAGCACCTCTTGAGATTATAATTTAGGAGATCTGATCGATTGGAAACTAATTCCAATTAAAAACCAACCAGGCAGAAATGCTGTCTCCCTTCACAGGCTCTGGAAGGAGCTGAATTAAACAAGATTCCAGAAAAACAAATGGGACTTGAAGGCATTTAGCATCAGTGTGGGGAGATGGCTGAATGGAAAATGGGACTTTTAGAAGGTGAAGATCAGCTGTACTTTAAATATAACTGCAGACATCAACTCTCCCACCCATCACAATCCCTCTAGTTTGTATTCTCAGTTGGAGCCGAGTGAGCACATCACCCTGAACACACTCCACACCTCTGAATTCCTTGGAATATTTAGGACAGGATAGAGATCTCACCAACTCAGTCTGCCTCTGGCATAAGGCTCCTTTACTTCTCCACTGCTCTGTGCCCACGGGAACTGCAGACCGCCTGATGTCTGATTTGTGGCATTTTATACACTGTGCGAGTGGCTTAAATGATGATGATTCTCAGTATGAATCCAAAAATCCACAAAAGCTGGTTAAAAACCAGTCAAGACAAAGAGGGAAAAAATAAGACTTGAATTTTAAAGGTCTGTCACTGGCAAAACTGTAGGTGCAGGATGAGAATAGAGGGAAGGAATTCAGCAGCTCCAGAGTTAATATCTTGAGGTCTCAGGAGGCCTCTGAGAATCAGTGAAGCTGGACATGGAACTCAAGTGGTGGAGGAACTGGTACAGTTTGTGTCCCTTTCCTCTGGAAATAAGGACCATCCTTCTTTAATATAGATCCAAAGTTATTCACTGACTCCAAGCAGCCTCAGTGACGTTAGCAGGGCCAGGAATCCATCTCTTTATTCCTGAGCTGAATGCCTACATATTGTTTTCATGCAGCTGTAAAGACCTCTTTTATGCATCTTCTTGATTTTTCTCTGGCTCATTCATCCTGATTCATCCTCCTCTGCTCAGAGCTCCTTGAATATCCTGCAAGAAGCCCACACACCCAGACACATTCTTGCCCGAGCCTACATCACTGTGTATTTGTCCAACTAATTTTCACTGAAATAAAGTTCCTGCCTTGCAAGATTGCCAAGAGCAATTGTTTTGGTGAATCATAAATACTGCAGAAAGCAAATGTTGGTTCAGGTTGTTTGTTTCCACCCTTGGCAGACCAAGCTCTAAGGGTGCACACATTCCTCAGGAAACTGAGATTTTAGTTCAGCAAATAAACAATGATGGCAATGGATATTCATTAGGAGAGTCCTACATTTGACTCTGGGAGATGAATCTGCAGAAAATCATTAACTTCTCCCTGGCAAGGATGACTAAACAGCAGCAGAAGTGTGGAAGTAAATACGTGTGTACAACCTCACCTTTCTGCTCAGCATCCTCACCTTGCCTGCAAACCACCCTCTCCAGGCTGAGGAATGACCCAGGAAGATCCCAGGGCCAGAAAGAGAAGATAAAGCAGATTGTGCCACTATAACTTGTGGTTTGAACCATAGTGGATAGAGGTACTGTGCATTTTATTTGAAGCTTTTTTAAGGAAAACTACACAAGTTACCCAAGACTTGAGAAAGTGGGGATTTTTTCAGTCCCACTTTAACCCACTGGGTTTTGATGCTTAAGATCTAGGCAGAACCACCTGGAAGATGACAGAGTCATGGGAAGGTTTGTATTGGAAAGGACCTTAAAGATCATCTCAATCCAACTCCCTGCCATGGACAGGACACCTTCCATTAAATATTCAGAATGAGAGATTTAATTTGTCCTTGGATGCCTAAAAGACAGAGATGTAAATCTGAGCTGTCCCCTCAAGATTCTCTGGTCTGTCTATGGGAGGAAATGGGAATCTGCAGCAGGGAATTATCTGGGACAAAGCTACCATGGTGCAAAGGCTCAGGCACTCCCACACGGGCAGAGGAGCTTCCAGGGACACATTTTGGGATCGCTGCTGTCCCCATGTCTTTGGGAAGGGTGTAAGTTCCAAAGGACAGATTCATCCATGGACAAACTCCTCAGCAGTGCTCAGTGAAGACTTTTCATGGGGAGACAGAAACTGGACCTCAAAATAGGGATCCAGACCCCACTTCAGGATTAAATGCCAAAAATGCTGTTGAGCCAGGGTCTTTTTCTAGGGCTCACTCTGGATCTGTTTCCTGATATGGATGGAAGATCCTTATCTTCTTCAGCAGATACTGATTACAAGGCCCTCTAAATTTTACTTTCATACAAATAATATATAAATGTAATATATAAATGTAATGTCATATTTCATAATATGGTGACTGTAATTCCACTCCTGTTAAAGAGCAATTGCAGTGTAATTATGATAAGTGTGTTCTCTGACACGCTTTAATACCACAAATACAAATGTAACATAATTATACTCCATTACGATATATATTAATATTGCAATTTAATTTTGTGATAATGCAATAATATAATTGGTAATTATAGGACGTATTGCATGTATCAGTGCTTTACACATGTGCACACACATGCACACACCCCCTCGTGTCTTGGAGAAGAAGTGACTGAGTTGTTTGTGGTGTGGCTGAAAATAAATATTGTAAATGTCACTGCAGTGCTGTACATTCAATTCAGGTAGCACAGGGACACCAGAGAGCCAACACAAACCACTCACTCATGCAGTTAATGTTCTTATTATATCAACAGAAATAATTATTGATTGAGGAAAAAACCAAACCACAGTATAATTACATTTTAATTGCAATATAATTCTACTGTAATTACACTTTTTCTGTTATTTGGCTTGGCCAATAGCAATCGGGTTAGTGAGACATTGTTCTCATAATTTTAAAAGATTGTATTATTGTGTGATATTGCACAGCATCCCAAGAGAAGAGGTTTCATCATTGATCAATTATTTCAACATAAACCTGGATTAGTGTTGGAAAATTAACAGTAAAGAGCAACATTGCTGAGTAGCCCTCCTGGTTCTGGTATTTCCAAATCACTGGCACTCAAAAAATCTGAAAAAAATATTGCATGGAAAGATGAGATGACAGAAGATGGGTTCTTAGCCTCAGTTTAGAACCCTCTGTCAGCTTCTAAGGAGTCTGCTTGTAAAAGTGTTCTAGAGTGGAAAAGAAAGGTTATTCTATCTAATTCTACATCCTCTCCCCAAAATATCACTTGATTCAAGCCTATCCAGGAAATATGAGAAAGAAGGTTATGGATGCTGATCCCACTTTTCTCAAGATGCAATGCCATGAATACTCCTAGCTCCCTCCAAAGTAATTGATGGTAGAAATTCTCATTCCAGTGAAGCCATAAAGAGAATTTTTTACTTTTCTCAGAAATCAGAAAGGTCTGGTAGACCTCACAAGTGACAAGAGACAATTATCTCATCATCAGCCTTGGAACATTTTTGTGCTCAGAGCACTGGCAAGAACAATTAGTGTCCTCCCTTCCTGCATTCTCCCTCTTATTTCCTATTCATTAAAAAAGTAATAAAAAATCAAACCGGATGAAAAAGTTGGAGAAGGAATCCTGTGTGCCTCCTGGATACTTTGGATGATACAGTAGCCATGGTAACAAGCAGTACAAGAGAACTCCTTTACCTTTGATTTTTCCTTTTTTGTCTTAATGTTTACAAGAAAAAAAAATTGAGTTTTTGCTCCCAGTTCATCTCCTGTGCAGGCCAAGCAAAAGGCTTTGTACAGTTTCTCTGAGGTTCTCCCTCTTTTTCATCATTTGCATGTGGACATGACCAAGCCCCAGCTGAAATCAGGCTGTCTATGAAGTTTTCATCCCTTGTTATTAAACAAAAAACCCCAAAAACAACAGGAGAGGAAGGTGGGAGGTGAGCTGGAGACATCCTGAACAGCACAACAGTTTAACACTGACTCATTCCCACAGCAAACCCTGGACACCAAACGTTCTGGAGGGTCCCAGGGGGGATTAAGCAGATTCACAGAGGCACAATCGATCCATGGTTATAGAACAGGTTTTCTCAGACACAGCCCCAAATCAGAGAAAAATTATCATCCTTCAGTCAGTAACTGCTGGATGCAAGCAGTGAGCATCACAGAAGGGATTACTTTATACTCTCTCCTTTCTGCTTTATTCTTCCCATTGGCATCTGCCCAGGAAAGGCAGATTTTTAAACCCTGGAAGGGTTTAAAAAATGTGTAAATGTGGTGCTTAGGGGCATAGTTTGGGTTGGGTTAATGGTCAGAATGGATGATCTTTGAGGTCTTTTCCAACCTGAGTAATTCCATGATTCTGCACTGTTTTACAAGCTCCACTGATCACTGGTCTCACCCAGCATGGCTGTTACAGATTTTGTGTTCAAAGTCACACCCAGACCTCAATCTTCCCACCTGTTCTGGAGAACAGAGGTGTTGCAAGGTGAGGGATGATCCCAGGAGAGGATCTGAGCCAGAGAACCTGGATCAGCATTTGACAAAGGCTCTGGCGTGGTCCCCAAGCTCAGGAAGGATCTCTGGTGAGATCCCTTGTCTGACAAATGCCAAACTGTGCAGCAAACCACAGATCATGTGCAGATCATGGACTGCTCGTCTGAGCTGTGTCTCCAGGGCTGGGAATGGTTTGTGAATTTTCATGGCATTCCAGGGAAACCTGAAGTGAGCACAGTGGCACAGGAGATGAGCTCAGAGCCGTGGCCCAGTGCCTGCCACTGCAGAGGAATTCAAGCCCGGTGCCTTGCGTGGGTTTCTTTTTTTAAAATGAGCTTTATTTCAGGCCAAGGCTCCAAGCAGAAGTTCAGGGTGGTGAGGCCATACCCCACAGACACCAGATTCACCCAGATCCTCTGAGAAAACAGGGTTCCTCTTCACTACTAGGAAAAGAACTGGAGGGGTTTTTTTGGTTTGTTTGTTCTGTGGGTTGTTTCGTGGTGGATTATTTTTTGCCAACAACCCCCACAGCAGACACTGACTGGAGCCTGGCTTTGACTTCTGCTCTTTCTCAGCTTGCCCAGCACTAACACCATGGACACACAGAGCAGAACTCTCATCCCTCCTTGCAGCTCCAGCCCTTCCTTCTCTCCTGGAGCAGGCAGGCAGACTGCAGCAGCTCTGAGAGAGGGGCCAAGTGTTCTCATGCTGCTCCCCAGAGCCAGGAGGCTGTGGCAGAGTCAGGCTCTGTGCTAGGGCTTGGGCTTGCAACCAACGCTGACACTGCATTGCAGCACTAGGAAAAGTGGGGAGGGAGGAAAACTGATGCACACCCTGCAGGGAAAGCAGCAGAGGTGGGACCATCCTCCCCATCTCTGGTGGGAATCCTCTGTCCAGCAGGGCTGTGCCCCCGTGGCACTTCATCACAGAAATACACAGAGGGAAACCTAGCACTGACAGGTGAAAAAAATTAAAAAAAAAAAAAAAGAAATTAAAATAAAACCAAACTCCCAAATGTGTAAAGCATAAGCCTAGCTGAGCTGGCACTTCTGCTTCCTTCCACAGCCTAACTCATTACTTTATTGAGTGCTCTGGGATACTCAGAGTGTGAGGCTGTGCTCTTAAAAAATACACCACTGTCCTACAGTCAATTCCACTCGTGTTCAATAGAGAGCAGATCAGGCTGTTACAGAGCAAACCCTGCCAGAACCAATAACTGTACAAGCCATGGCGTTATGCTAAGATGCTGCTTCAATAAATTATCAGCTCGGAAAAGTCTGGATCCTTTAATACTCCAGAGATTTGTGACTGCGCAAACCTGAGTATGGATACAGATAAATGCAGTTAAACAGATTCAGCGGATGCTATTGGCTGGGGATTCTCTGAGAAACAAGGAATGACACATTATAAGCCCTAGGTTACAATTGGGACTGACTGGCCCAGCTCCAGAGATGGAAAAAAAGTCCATGTTTTAGGAACACGGTAGCTAAAGAAGGGGGAATCCTGCATGTCAACCCCCAAACCACTGCATTTATGTCAGGAAAGATCTGTGAGGGATGATCCCAGTGGATCCCTGGGACTCATTTCTGCTGCCAGGTCATGGTAAACACTGAAAACAATCTCCAGAAGAGGAAATCAAAGACTGGCTGGAGGGAGAGAGGAAATTTGGGAGGACCACTGACAAAATCTGTGGAAAAAACTGGGGAAAATTTTCCTCTTTGGGAGAAAAAAGCCCTTCAGTTGAATCCACCTGAAGAAGGGCTGGAGGAATGGATGGAGGATAAGTCCACTGAGAAATTACACTGTGACTCCTGCCCCCTCAGCACGTGGTTAACACTGAGTACTCAGTGCTATTCCTGGAACCTTCCTAGAGGTCTTGAGGAGTCCCTGGACATGGAGAGAACTTTTCCCAAGAGTTTTGGTGGCTGGTTTCAGAAATCATAGCAAGGCTGATCCTGAAAGGAGCCTCCTCATCTCTTCCTGAGGGCCACACCCTTCCAAGTGTCCTGGGGTGTGTCTTCTCATGACCAGAGTTTGTTACTGAGACATCCCTGAGTCTCTGGCAATATTAAAAGTGGTCAAGTGGAATCTGTGAATCCTACTAATCTACAGGGATCCAACTTTCTTTTTGGGGCAAAAAATTGATTAAGAACTTCCTGTAAGACCTCAAGAGTACTGGAACTGGCTACAGCATCCACTGTGTTTACTCATCACTCACCCCATCCTTCCCCTTTTGAAACATCCAGCATGTCTTTAGTGATCTAAAGGACCACGTAATTTAGTGTTACAAAACAAAAGTACTCAAACAAGGCAGGGAGTGAGGAAGGGGGAGGGCAGCTACGAACAATGGACTGAATTTTAAGTCAAAGAAAAAAACTGAAAAGGTCACCTGCCCAAACATCAGCCCTCTACTTTTCTCCCTCCCTCAGTGGAGGGAGAACCAGAGCCTCGCCTCATTGCCTGGCTGATGAGCTCTGAAGATGCAGCCCCAAGCAGTTCTCTTCCAGGGAGTTTCCTTGCATTTCTCTTTGCAGCCTGTAATCAGATATGAAGCTTTTTGGGGATGCATTAGCACAGATGACACTCTGCAGAGAGGAATTGTGTCCCACAGATGACACTCGGCAGAGAGGAGTTGTGTTGCAGCTTCTGCTGCGTGCGGACGTGAGTCCTTCCCTTCCCAGCTGATGTTGCTATTATTGTTCTGGAGTTCATAACAACATGACTCGGAGCATTTCCAGTTTGCCCTGCAGACACAAACCCTAAAAAAATGATCTTTTCTTCCTTTCCATGTCTCCCTCGCCAGATTGAATTCCTGGGGTGGGGGCAGAAAGGGGAGCACGTAGTGGGTCCAGTGTGGCAGAGGAATTGGATTCCCAGATCTTGAGCTTGGAACAGAATTTTCCATTGATAGTGTTTGTAAAATGAAGCAGTGCTGACACTTTTAATAGTGGAGCTTGCATGAATTTTATTCCATTTTGCTTGTTGACTGGTTTCTTCCCAAGAACCCAGATTTACCAAAAATAAAGGCAGTTGCTTTAGCAGTGCTGGGAAGATTCAGGTTTCCCTTCCAGGAGAACCTCTTTACAGCAAGATCTGCTTTCTTGGGAAAGCTGGGATGGAACAGCTCAACTTCCCCATGTCCTGGAGAAATGCCATGATGGGAAGTTGGCTTGGGGCAACTTGGAATGAAGAATGGTGAATTTCATTTCTAGAGGACTGGCTTGATTCCTGTTTGGACCAATGAGGGAAAAAAAATAAGTTTCTGTTTGGATCAATCATGAAAAAAAAGATGTCTCCTTTTCATGGCTCCCTGTTGAATTTTGTGGTCCTTCCTGAATTTTTAACCAGGTTGGTGCTTGCACCTATGAGAATGCAATGCAAACAAATACTAACAACCCTACTGATGGTATTTTTCAGTGAAACTGAGAGATTTCTCCTCTGCCACCTGAGATCTGGTCTGAGAGATGCTGCTAGGGAAGGATGGATGGAGTCCAGTTTCTTTTTGCTTTCACTGTGTATTTTAATCTCTGCAGTTTTCAGTCCCACACCTTTTGCAGGCATGAAAATAAGCTTCCAAGCAAAGATCTTCTGCTGGTACAAACCAGTAAAACTCAATCCTATCAACAAAGAAATGTCATTTCAAAGTGACTCATTATTTTTTAACAAGGGACCAGAGAGAGAAAGTTTCCTTTCTTACAGTCTGATGATGCCTCTGTTTAGCAATTCAAGGAGTGAGGCTGGGGAAGTGTCTGGAGCACAGATTTTATCAGGAGTGTCTGAGGGAGCTGAGATTGTTTAGTTTGGAGAAAAGGAGGCTCAGGGGGGACTTTCTTGCTCTCCACCTGACAGGAGGGTGAAGCCAAGTGGGAGTCAGACCCTTCTCCAGGTAACAAGAGACAGAATGAGAAGAAACGGCCTCAAGTTGCTCCAGGGAAGGTTTAGATTGGCTGTTAGGAAAAACTGCTTCACAGAAAGGGTTGTCAAGGTGCCAGGACAAGTGGTTGAGTCACCATCCCTGGAGGGATTGAAGACTGTGTAGATGTGGGGTTTAGAGACATTGTTTAGTGCTGGCCATGGCAGTGCTGGGTTAATGGTCAGACTCGATGATTCTAAAGGTGTTTTCCAACCTAAAATGTCTTTTGTTCTGCTGAAGGAACTAAAAAACCACTGTGCTCCAGCATCCTAGATAGCTTTTGATCCCTGAAAAAGAAACAGCCTGGCTTGAGGTTCTCACAACAGCAATGAACCAGGCAAACAGTGCTCTGGAGGGTCCTGTCTCACACCCTCTGGGACTGAACAGCAGTGATTGCTCAGTGCAATAACCCTAAAAAAAGCGCTGGTCATTTTCCAAGAGCTAATGACAAGTTTGTTAGTTAATGGCCCAGATCAGAGCCAAAGGCAATTAATGATCTAACAAACCAGTCGATGAACTGGTAATGAAGACCAATTATGATCCCTATCAACACCCCCCCACCAAAGAATCCCCTTTATTAGTCTTTTCTTCCCTCTGCAGAGGGTCTTGGACAAGCCAGGGGCTATTTCAGGAAATTACTGGCTCCCTGGAAATCAATAACCAATCAACACCTGGAGCTTGTGCTGAAAAAAAATGCATATGCCAGAAAGCAAACCCTCCAAGAAACATTTTACCTAGAAAATTAATGAACCCAACATGTAATGTGATTTGCCTTAGACTCAGCTGTTCAACAGCTTGTTCAAGGGACTGTTTTTTCTTTGTTTAAATCCCTTGCTAAAAATTTACAATGTAGGGGAAAATCACATGGAAGTGGAAAACCATTTTTTAAGTTATGATACTGACTGAGTGACCAGAATGAGCTCCTTTGCTGTGACAGAGTCAGGGAAGCATAGTAAAGGTTTGTCCAAAAGAGGCATCTATAATGTAGGGATGCTATTTTAGGAACTGTAGAGTTCACAACAAACTTCCCAGGTCCTTAAACAACCCTGGCTTGGGAGAACACTGAACCATGGCTAACACAGGGAGAGATCTACTCCATCTCGAGGCCAAGCCCATCTGGAGAGGGACTTTTGACAAGGGCACGCAGTAATAGGACAAAGGGGACAAAAAAAATCTAGGAAAAGCTCTGCCATGTCTAATTTGGATATCCAGCACTGCAGTCAAAGCCAATGGCTGGGTTCTTTTGTCCTGTAAATCCAGGAAAACATCCTATTCCCTTTCTTTGCCACAATTCCTCCTGTACCCCTACAGCAGGTGGACTCATGTCTCTATTGTATTTTTCTGCAGACAGAAAAAAAGAAAATATATATATTTATTTATTCTTCAACATTAGTTGTATCCTAATCTAAACATTGAAGTCACCAGATCATTAAAAGCTGATTAAAAAGATACTCTACCATAAAATCTTAATGAGAGATATTATTTGGGGTGAACACATCTCTCCTATTTAGGATCTAGAACTGCTGATTCAGAGACATTGGAGGAGACTCATCCTTTTAGTATCCACCCAATTCCTTCAGCAGATAGCTTCTTTTGAGGACATCATATGGCAGCAGTGGGTAGTGACAGACTCTGCTCAAAAGGGAGTCAAAATACCACTCAGGAGATTTGGGAGTTCTTGGAGCCAAGGGCTGGGGACCCCAGAGCTGGATTCTGTCCCAGGATAAGACATCTGCATTCTTCTAAGTGTTCTGTGGTAAAAAGTATGAAGGGCTTTAACTCCAACAATCAGCACTTACACAAGATTTACTACTGGTTTTAATATTGACAGTGCTGGAGGCACAGAGGAATGAACAAGCATGGGAGCCTTCAAGCAGTCAAGAGAGAATGGCAGCAGCCTCCTCCAAGTGATTTACCCCACCAGAGAGCTGAATCACTTCCAGGAGCAGATGATGGTGCTGGTTTCAAGGTCTGGGCTTGATCTCACCCCTGGCAGTGCCACCAGGCTCTGGCTTTGGGGGAGCCGTGGGGACAGGGCATTGGTGCAGTCTGCATTGATGGCAGCAGCCCAGCCCAGCTCCCACTGCTCGAGCTGCACTGGTGTAAATCATCTCTCATCCCCCCACGATAATGTGAGTCACTGGTCCTGGCACTTGGCTCTCTTGGCAGGTCTCCCAGAATCGTTGCATGGCTCTCAGCAGCCAGGGGATGCTTTCAATGGGATTTGTGGGTAGAGGGATATTGACTTCTCTATGCCTTGGTTTCCTCGTTGGTGGAACAAAGCTAATAACCCTTACCCAATCCTTCAAATAAGAAAGGAAAACCTTATCAAAAAACTTAGCCAACTGTGGTTTATGCAATGGTTTGTGATCCTGTGGCAGAGAGAACTCTAGGAGAGAAAAGTCCTGTTATCCTGAATAGTTTTAAGTGTCTCTCCTCCACACTCTGTCGATTGGCTCATGCTGACTTAATCTCTGAACTCAGCTGAGCATCTGCTCGCCCAGAATTAGCCCCAGGGATGGGAAACCCAATTCACATTCCATTTGCAACCTGCAAGGTGAGGCCCTGATCTTTTTCACCAGCTGGAGCTGGTTACAGGGTATTGTCTTTTTTCCCTTTTTAAACACTGAGCTGTCCTGCTAAGTCTGTCCCTACTTGTCTTGCTCCTTTGTTCCCTGATGATCAGTTTGATCTAATTCACTTTTCTTTTTCCACATATTTACAAGTTCCTTATAATACAGCACCTACTACAGCTGCCAAACTTTTTTTTTAAAATTTCAAGTTCCTCTCCCCCTCCACTTCATCTAATCTTTATTAATTAACTAGTTAATAACCATCAATTATTCTATAAATAAACAAGTGGCTGAGCAGCCTCTGTGCAGTGCTTTCCTCCTTCTGAGCAGCATGGTACCAAATTCTCCAATTCACAGTCTTTGCAGCAGCTATTTTAATAGAACAAAATTTGTACCCTGGGACAAACTTTTTCCTGTTGCCCAAGAACAGAACATTTCAGATGCTTTGAGTACTAGTGAGCAGTATTAGGACTGCCATCAGTCTTCTGAGCTTAAAGAAAGTTTAAAAATCACAGCAGAGCTCCTCACTTCCACAGGCACCTTTCTAATACCCCAGCTTTTGGAGGAGGCCTGAAGAAATCCATCCAGGCTAGGGCACTAAATTTGGGATAGGGAGCCACCAGCTTTTCTGTTTTGGACCATGCAAACCTAGTGGGTCAAAATATGGTATTATTTCTACCAGAAGAAATAGGGAGGCCAAAGAAATGTGAATGGGACTGATAATTCTCTTCTAAACAAGATAAAGGATTTGGAACTGTGCTGATTTGATTCCCAGGTTTGTGACTTCCTGAGCGCTCTTGAGTTAAGTCACTTGGTTCTGTGCCTCAGCTGCTCTATAAAAATGCACCATAAGTACCAAGCCTTCCTTAGAACATCTCAAGAAATGCTTTGAGTCTCCCATGAAAGGCTCTGGAGCAGAGACCAGCTGTTTCCAGCAGGATTACACCAGATTCATGCAGATGTGAGAGCTGAGGGGGTCTGTAAAATCACAAATCAAAGAATGGGTCAGGCTGGAAGGGACCACAGTGGGGTCACCTGGTGCCACCTCCCTGCTCCAGCGGGGCCATCCCAGAGCACAGGCACAGGATTGTGTCCAGAGGGCTCTGGAATATCTCCAGTGAAAGAGACTCCACACCCCCTCTGGACAATCTGTTCCAGTGAGTTGTCACCTGCACAATAAAGAAATTCTCCTCATGTCCAGGTGGAACTTCCTGGGATCAGTTCCTGCGCATTCCTCTTGTCCCATTGCTGGGCACCAGGAGCAGAGCCTGGTCCTGCTCTGAGCCCTCCCTGCAGACCCAGACAGATGTTGGTAAAATCCCCTCTCAGCCATCCCCTCAAGGCTGAACAGGCCCAACCATCTCAGAACTGGCCCAACTCTCTCAGGAAGTTCCAATGTTTTCTGCTATCTGCCCTCTCCAAACCAACATTACAGAGCCCTTCTGCTCTGTCACATAAACCCAATGCCACCAAGACCAGACCCATTACAGTCCATACAAGAGGGGAGCAGGGCAACTTTACAGATGAGACAAAAGTTGGAGGTTCACACTGTTGACATGGGCTCCAATGTCTGGCTCTGTGCACTGAGACCTGGCTCATCCTCTTGTACCTGTGGCTGAGGTACTCCCCAGTCTCAGTTTTGGAAACTCTTCCCAGAAAAGAGACTTATCCTTCCCATCATAGAAGATCAGCCTTGTTCTGCCCAGGACTCAGTCCTCCTCCAGCCAGCCCCTGAAATTAACAGCAAAATTCTCGCTGATTTTAGGAAAAAACATGTCAGGGCATTCATTTCTTGCTCTTCCTCCCCAGAAGGAGCCATCTACTCTTCTCTCGCCTGAAACAGTTGGAGAAATTTTTCACCACTGTGCTGATGGAAGAAATGACTCTGCTTAATAGAAGCAGATAGGAAAAATATGAGGTCATTTGGTCACAAATGAAAAACTTGCCTAGTCTCATGGTTTAGTGCTGAGTTTGCCTGGCCCCTTTTATGATTAGATTATTACTTATTCACTTATTCGTCTATTTAATCATATCAAGGAAGAGTGCCCTACATGACCCTTCTGGGTACTTGCTGATTCCTTTGTTCTTTTATTCTGCTTTTAACTGAGATTATTTCCATACAGGTTCCTTTCATAATGAGCCTTGAATTATTGTACTTTATCATCCATAAGGTGCTTCTCTGGTTTGCTGGTGTGTCCCTATCTATCTGAGCTATTCCTGCAGGACACATTACTCTTAAATGACTCACAAGGATCAGCCATTCACAGAGCCCTGGATTTTAAGGATGGCTGGGTCCTTCTCTTTCTTAACTCCTGAAAGGTGATGGCCTTAGACATCACATTGTTCCTGAACTTCTGGCTCTCATAGTGTGCCTTTCAGAACTAGTACAAACAAAATCAAAAGGTACAAAGCTTGTCAGGGCACTAAGCACCAGCAGAATGTGTGAATGAATTATAATTTCAGATTTCCCTTTTTTTTTTTTTTTTCTTTTTCTTTTTTTAAACTTTACCTCTGTTTCCTTAGCCAGAAATTTGGGGTTTTGTTGGTATGGGGTATTTTTAAGTAAAGATGAAACAGGCTGTGTAAGAGAGAAGGCAATATGAAATTCTACATAGGACATACTGTTTACAGATTTCTTGTGAAGTTGTCCCTGTGAACAGGGACAATAATTTGTTTAAAAATTGACCCCGTGTTTTCTGGTTGCATCTACCTTGTTTAACTAAGAGTCATTTCACACAGGGAGGCTTCTTCTGTCACAACACACCCATGAGACAGTAATATTGTCACATTAAAGAGCACACAGGGAACAAGGGGACTTGTTTCTGGCTGTATTTCTTAGTAGCAGAGATAGAAGGGAAATTATAGGGTGCAGATTCTCAGTTTTATTGGTCAGTCATTAGACCACATCCAACCACTGCCCCAAAATGTGTTATGATTTGTTTCTACTTTTTGCTCATCTTTCCTCAGTGATGGGACTGCATTGGGTGACTCCTTGGGCTCCTTCTTAGCCTCACCCCCTCCCTGTATCAAGCTGGAAATTGAACTCTGCCATGGCAGCCATGCATCTCTTGCTAAGAAAAGATGCAGTAGTAGTCAAAATTTCATCTTGATTTCATCTAACTGACCAGTCAGAAGTACCCACTTTAATCCAAGCAATAGGAAGGACAAAGCTCAGAAAGATGATTCACATCCTGAGCCAAGGAAAATATAAAATTTGCATGTTCAGCTTTGGTCCAGAGCACAGAATTTTGGACTGACACTCTTTTACATGACTGGCAGCTGAAAGCTGTGCCCTGGGACACAACCTGGGAAAAAATATGATCCAAGAAATTCCAGGGAAGCAGAGAGGCTCTCAAAATGGAGTTGTCCTGCCTCACCTCGTGGGCCACCAAGATTTCATCCAGCACAGGAGCTGTGACCTGCAGCAATCTGTGCCTGGCCTTGGAAGGGACAATACTGACTGTGGGAAGAAAGAGCTGGAAAATGTGCCAGGCACATAATTGCCACTCATGGCACTGAACTGCTGCAGGGCTGGCCTTGGAAAAGTTCACAGAATCACTCAGTGGTTTGGGTTGGAAAGGACCTTAAAAATCACTTTATTCCCACCTCCTGCCAAGGGCAGGGATACCTCCCACTAGGCCAGGTTGCTCCAAACCCCATCCAACCTGTCCTTGGACACTCCCAAGAGATTCCCATCAATCCATGGCTTTCATGTGCAAAAATATTCTGGTGTGATAACATCAGAGGCATGGAGCAGTGTTTGTTGGCACATGAAATAGTCAACACATAAAGTGTGTGTGTGTGTGTGTAGCCATGTTTTCATGATCCCACCAACCTACTTGGAGAAGATTCCTGAGCCCAGCCTCCACAAAATTTGGAATTCCAATCTCCTCTTCAAAGAGGAGTTGAAGAGGAGTTTATTTGTCTCAGTTAATTGAACCAGGATGGACCAAACTTCTCCAGCAGATATTTTACTTAAGTCCCTCAAACATGGTTAACATCCAAATTTAACTTTACAGGATCTGAAAACAATGGATATAGACAGTAGGCACCCTATGTCCTAGTTTTATCTGTTTTCAAGGTGGGTACTTCCATAAGAACAAGTTTTAATGCTCCCCAAATAGGCAGTAGTAATCTAGAAAATGGAATCAGTGAAGAGTCACCACATGTGACTGACTCTCCAGATGACTACTCTGTCATTGTCAAAATGTTTGATTTCTGGACGTTTGAGATGTACAAGAGCTCCAGAAAGAATTGGTGCTGCAATTCCAACTGGAATTTTACTGGAAAACAAGCAGGGTATGCTCACTGGTGTTTGAGCAATGCAGAAGACTGGCCAGCATGTTAGACAGAAATATTCATCAGAGTTTGTTCTGCTGTGACCAAAATCTCCAAGAACCAAAGCAGTAAGGAAGTGGAGGACTTGACATAGGGAGATTACAGAGGGAGTCTTCAAATATAGCTGAAAGTTAAAAAAAGAGCACCCATGGATAGGTGCCTGGTAGGAGAAAAAAAAATCCCTGTCCTTTATTGGCCAGACTCACAGTGTGCAGGGAGATGTGAACAGGGACAGTGTTTCTCCTGAAAAATTGCAATTTTATTTCCTTCAGGAGGGTGGGGAATGATCTTGACTCTTTGAATTATGTTCATTCATAACACAGAACCAGAAACACCTTTACAAATAATACTCCTGTCATGCTGTGCTGTTGTTAAAGCCTGTGGGTTTTGGAGGGACTGGGAGCCAGGCAGTGGTTTAGACAAAAGCTGATCAGGATTCTGAGCAGCGATTAAAGGACAAGTTTATAGAAGAAGCTGGCAGATGATGAAAGGAAATTGTCAGGTGATGCAGTCACAAAAGGCAAACAAATAAAAACAAATTCAGGAAGCAGTGATTTCTTTCTGAAGGCAGAAGAATCAACATGTCTAAAAGGAAAGGGAAGGGAGTGTGGAGATGAAGGAGAGGAGACAAGATTGTGCTTCCATTCTGAGCACAGAAAAACCAAGTTTCAGACCCGACAACCCAGTGAAATAGTTTATTACTTCAGCTTTCTGCTATTTGTTGCTGTCTATTTATCTTGTTTTATTAAAGTACTGAATCCATCTCTTTTGTGAAGTGTCCATTATATAGAGTTAAAAATAACTTTTTAAGCCTCCTGTTTGCAGCAGGAGCAATGAGTCAAAAAGAAGAGCTATTTCTCATCTGCTGCTTCTATTTCCAAAAACCAATCATATGAGTGTGCTAAGTTGGACTTAATAGGATCAGAGCAGTGATTGGGATCCTGGAAGGAAATGGGGTCACAAACACAAGCTTTCCAAAATCTGAGGCCTAAAATTATGTGTCTTGCAAGGTCCTGCAGTGGGCTGGAGCTGATACTCCTGGTATCAATACAGGCTGGGGGACAAAGGTATTGGGAGAACATAGGGATCCTGCTGGATGAAAAATGGGACATGACCCAGCAGCCCAGAATGTCCACTATATCCTGAATCTCTGAGATTATCCTCCTCAGCACCACTCTGGTGAGAGGAAAAGGCTCCAAGGAGATTCTACTGCAGCCTTTCAGAGCCTAAAAGGGTGAGAAAGATGGGGAGAGACCTTCTAGTAGGGCCTGTAGTGATAAGACAAGGAATAAAGATTTTAAACTAAAAGAGGGAAGATTCAGGCCAAATATAAAGAAGCAATTTTTTACCATGAGGATGGTGAAACCCTCGGCCAGGTTGCTCAGAGATTTCTGGTAGATTCCACATCCCTGGAAATATTCAATATGAGGTTGGATGTGGCTCTGAACAACCTGAAGATGTCCCTTTTCCATGACCTTTGAAGGACATCTGGCCCAATCCAAGCTATTCTGTGACACCATTCACATACTCTGTTCTAGGTTGGGTGAGCAGGTTATGTTATCACCATGAACCCCCTGCCAGCACACCAAGGTGGGAGCAGCTCCTGATATTACCCCTAAACACTGACATCCTCCCAGCTCACCTACTCAGGCTCTTCAAACATGGCAGAAGAAGAAAAAAAGCAGAAAAAATGGGACATCACATACCCAGTGGGGTTCTAAATTTAATCATTGTGGGGGACACCAAACATCTCATCTCAGGTTTCTCTTGCTGGGATGTAAGAAGTGCAAAAAGAAAAACCCAGGATACAGGGATTTATGATGATGTAGCTTAGAAAATGATGGGGAATTGATCAGAGAAGACTTAGCTTCTAGAATTAGAGTCTAGAATAATTAAGATATAGCAGAATTAGAATAATCCAGAATTAGATTCTAGAATAATCCTAGAATTAGAATTATTTTCACAGTTCTGGCAGTACTCACACTAACCTTGCACTGAACTGTCCTCATTACAGGGCAAGTCCTGAAAGATGGACTCAGGATCAAGCAGGAACTGCCTTTCTCTGGTGTTTAAGCATCATTGTCTGCTGTTCTTTGGGATAAAAGAGTGACGTTCTCCTACCTGGCAACCTCAGCTCTGAAGGAGCCCTGGCAAGTCAAAAATGAGTGTCCACCACCTCTTACTGAAAGGACTCAGAGATGTTTTGTCCATGTTGCAGACTTGGACTTCAGACAGAGACATGGAAGTTTTTCAGGGTCCCACAAAGCTCCTAAAAGTTGTAATTTCCTGCAGGTTACACTAACCATTTCCTCAGGAGACACTTCCAAACCTTCACTGGAGGATTTGTCTCTCTTTGCAAGCTCAGAGAATGAGAGAGTCTGAATAGAAATGGCTGGGAATACAGGGGAAACAGGGAATACATCTCCAAGCTCCTTTTGCACTTGAAATATTCACTTCACTGGCATCTCAGGGAATCATAGAATTGTAGAACACCCTGAGTTGAAAGAGACCCTCAAGAATCATCCCAGTCCAACTTGTGGCCATGAACAGGATAGCCCCAAAATCTCACCATGCATCTATAATTACTTAGCCAATTACTGCAACAACCAAAGAAATTAAATACATTGTAATATAAATATATGTACATATAAATGCATATATAAATATAGCTACATATATAAATGCATGAATATGTATTATATGCAAAAATATATATATTTATAAAAATACATTTATATATGCATCTAAATACATTATATTGGTTTAGGGAAAAAGATAAAGGCAACAGCTGCTGCTTCAAAAAGGGAAAATAAAAACCCTGGAACAAATTTCTCAGACTCCTGTAGGGCTCTCTTTTCCAGCAGCTCTCCCAGGCATAAAAAGAAATTTTTCCTGCCTTGGGTAGAAGGGCATATCAGCCCTCCAGCTCCACTGTTACGTCATTTAATGCCTATTGCCTGGATTAATAGGCCTCTCAATTGAAAATACTTTTTGGAGCAGAACTTGGCTGCAGCTGTTTTCCTTTCTGGGGATCTCCTACAGTGCTCTATAAAGCAGCAGATTAAATACTGATGGAGCAGTGCTGGGAAACAGCAATTGTAGCTGTGGTGATTGTTCATACTTATGCCTGGACATTAGAGCTCGGCATCTGAGTGAGAGGATATTAGTTGAGATGATGGGGTCGTGCTTTGGTGTACCCAGACTCATATTTAGGAGGTATAAATAGAGCAGCAAACACCTTCACGGGGCTAAAGGCCCATTAATTATACTTTCTGTGACAGCCTGTAGTCTTGGTAGAGATAGATACACTGGTGATACATCCTTGCCTTGAAAATCCAGGTGCTCTTTGGGTTTATTTGCAGCAGAATGGTTTATCTTTAAACAAAACCATTTTAGGAGGTTCAATATATAATTGATCCTGTAATATATAATTTGGATCAGCATCGCTGCTTCTCATTCTCCTGAAGATACTTAGCAAAGTCTGATTTGTTTGTAAGAGTCCTGGGTGAGAAGGTTTTGGAGAAAGGAGTACTATCCCATCCTTCTTCCCTTGCTCCTCTTCCAAAGCCACTGGGATCTTTGCAAGTATGGGCAGTATTGGTCAAACACAGATTTTTGTGAAGCACAAAAGCCCAGCTGGCAGCAGCTGAATGTCCCCACACCCTCCCAGCCCAGGGACTGGGTCCAGTGCTGTGTGACCCACAGGGAAGCAGCAGCATCCCCTGGGGATGCCAAGGCTGGAGTCAGCAGCAGCAGCAGTCAGCATGGCATGGCAGGATGTTTATGTGTACCAGAGTGAGTTATGCTGGATGCTGCCCTCCCCTGAGGTGCTGACCTGTGTCCTGCTCTGCCTTGCAGAGAGGCCAGGATCATTTTCCCTGGGATTGCTCTGATGTCTGGGGATGGGGGTGGGGGTGAGCAGATTTCCTTGTTCTCCTCTGCCCACCTTGACCAGGCACTTTGAATTGTTCATTCATTACCTGTGATGTGGCTGCACCTGGCCATTACTTATCAGCACGAGGTCTCACAGCTATCAGCACAGGCTGGATTAGCAACAATTTCCAGGCATCCATCCCTGGTCCAGAAAGTCCTTCCCATCATTGTGTACAGGTTGCCCAGGGATGCTCCACAGCATCCTCCCCATCCCTGGAGGTGTCCAAGGCCAGGTTGGATGGAGCTCTGAGCAGCCTGGTCTGATGGAAGGTGTCCCTGCACATGGCAGAGGGGTGGAACAGGATGATCTTGAAGGTCCCTTCCAGCCCAAACAATTCCAGGATTCTATAATTGTATTTTCTATTACAGGCCAGAGTAGAGCTCCAAAGGGATACCCAGTAAAGACTCTGACAGAGACTGGCCTGACACAGGTCACTCCTATTTCCTTGCAACCAACATCGTGGAGTGGTGCCTAAAATACTGCAGCATCCTGGGCCTGGGCAGTAACCTTAAACTTCCTGGGGACAGAAATGTACTGAGAGGCAGCCCTGTGTTTTGCCTCAAGCTGAGAGGGGCAGAATCACAGAGTCAGTGATTTGGGCTGAAAAGGGACCTCAAAGACCATCTCATTCATCCCTGGGTATGCCATGGGCAGAGACACCTCCCACTGCACCAGGTTGCTCAGAGTTCCATCCAGCCTGGCCTTGAAGACTTCCAGGAATGGAGCATCCACAGCTTCTCTGGGCAGAGAAAATGTTTTTTTATCCCTTCCAAACAACCTCCTGCATGGGAAGGTCACCAATCCCTATCTGCTGCCATCCTAGGAACAAGCAGTTTGAGAGGAAGTAGCTGTCAGGGAGAGGAGAACAGTAGGAATCTGAGAGCAGATCTAATGCTAAACCCAGGCTTTCTAAAGCCTTATAAATGTCAGCCTTGTTTGTTTTCAAGTAGGTGGTGGGAATAGAGCAAAGGCTGCTCTGTGTTACTGCAGTCTGACTAATGCTGCCAGAGCCAGGCTGGTGAGCTGCTGATGAAAATGTAACTCAACAGGTCTCTGACACCTTTAAACACCTCTCCCTGCTTCCCTAGAGGAAACCTGGATCTGAGGTCCACAGGGATAATGTGGGACAGCAGCAGAGGCATCCCAGAGGGATGTGCAGCCAGAGGCTTGTAAGGGAAAGAAGCAGAGGAAAGTTGTGATGCTGTCTGGAAACATAATTCCCAGGGGTGTAGGAACCTCAAATAATCAGCTTTTCACTCTGTGTTCACTCCGCTGAGGTCACCCTGCCCCACACCCACAAAAACCAGGAGCTCCTCTTGGTCACCCCCCTGTCAGCAGTGGCAGCCTGCTCCTCCTGGGAGCAGGGGATGTCAGGGTTTGAGGAACATCACCAGGATAATAGCACGATTGCTGTTTGACTCCTAAATTATGCATCAGCCCCCCAGCACACGCTCCCAGCAGGTGTCTGTCTCTGAGCTGTACAAGGCCACTGTCAGCTCCACGCTTGTCACCAACCTGCAGCAGCTGAAGAGGAGATGGTCCCACTCTCCTGGGCGCTCCCAGGCATTTTAAATATGAAGTTATGCCAGCAAATTGAGAGCCATCCCTGGTGGAGAAGAAGGGAGCGGAACTGGTAACAACTGAGGGAAGGTGACCCCAGGGTGCTGTAAAAAGGGGATGGTCAGAACTTTTTAAACCAATCAGAGCAGTCTCACCTATTTTATATGGTCATGTCCACCTGTTTTTGAGACCAAAAGAAAAGGTTTCTTTTTGCATGAGTATCTTTACTGTGTCTCTGTTGGGTCGTGGTCTAGCTCTGCCAGGATTATATTGGCATTTCTGCAGCACAATCAATACAATTCTGCCCAGTTTAATTTGTATTTTCTTTTGTCAGGTGAGAAAGTGGGGACATCCAAAAAAGAAGCTGAGCAGTGAAGTAGGAGAGTCACAGTGCTTTTGTGCTGGCTCACTGAGTTCCATTTTTCGTGTGGATTGTGACCTGTGGTCCCCTTGCACAGCAGGGCTGTGCTGGTTCAAAGCATGGTGTGACTTACATGTGCCTCACTAGAAAAAAGGTCTTTTCTTATTGTGGTGCATTCACAGCTCTGGCATGAACCCATAAGTGCCCCATAAGTGGTAAAGACAGGGTGGAAGCTGAACTTATCTCCAGGGAGGGAGCAGAACTGGAGAAGGGAATTTAGGGAAGCTCCTTTAATGTGGATGATGAATGCCTGACCTAAGGGGACTGACTGCAGCAAGTGACCTTTTCGACATCAAGACTCCTTCACCACAGCCTGAATTATCCTGTGATCCTTGCAGAAAGGACCCTGGGATCTGTCATTCTAGATTCAAAATGTCTATTAAGGCCATCTGCCCCAGGCCTGACCCTGTTTGCTTTCTGATCCCAGATAGGTACCATGGCCATTTCTGGAAGATGGGGAGCACTGCCCTTACACACACAGCCCACGCAAAACCTCTTTCCAAACATCTAACCCACAGTCATTTTTTTTTTTTTTTTCTCCTTGGAGTCTCCTTTGAGTTGATCTTT
>JANRGV010000001.1:146037266-146050145 GCA_024734035.1 Alethe castanea | reverse complement strand
TTCTGACTCTGTCAGGGTTGGGATTGTTCTTTGTAATACTGTATTTCTATTTTAATTTTCCTAGTAAAGAACTGTTACTCCCAATTCCCATATCTTTGCCTGAGAGCTGCTTAATTCCAAAATTATAATAATAATTTGAAGGAAACGGGGGGTTTACATTCTCCATTTAAAAAAGAAGCTTCTGCCTTTATTGGCAGATAACTGTCCTTCAAACCAGGACACACAAAAACCTTCACCTTGCTGCTGACCAAAAACTCTGCCAGGGAGTCACACCAACCTCCTCCTTCCTCTGGCCCTGCTCCCCCGTGCCCCAGCAAAGCAAACAAGGCAAAGGGCTCTGTTGTTCCAGACCCCTGAGCAAAGGGAAGCACGACAAAGCATCCCATCCTCCCCGGCTCGCATGTGACGAGCCACAGAGCAGCAGCGGGGCTGCCAAGGCTGGTGACTAAAGGCCAAAGAGAGAGGAGATAGAGGAGCACAAGGGGCTGCTTGTCTGGGTTTTGTTTGGGGAGTTATTTGAAATTCAGCAGCCACTGGGGTTGGAGAACAGAGTCCACTCAGAGCCTCTCTCTTCCCATTCATCCCCCAGGGAGGGGGGGATGCAGGCTGAGGAGCAGGGGGAACAACCAGGCTCCTTATGAGAATTCCTGCCTGGAAGAGGCAGCCTGTGCCCACGGGGAGGAATTGGGACCTCGATTTCATCGGGCACTCGGGGCAGCAGCAGCCTGGTGTCCAAGGAATCACTCTCTCCTGGCTTTTGGCAAAGCTTTGCCACCTCCTCTGTGAAGGTCAGGTCATTTTTTTGCCTCTGCCTCAGTTTCCCCAGGTGTGACGAGAGTAACACTGTCACATTTAGATAATGGGGACATTCCTAAGCTAAAAGCTGGAAAGGAGTAAAGTGATTTCAGCAGAGCAGAAAATACAGCAGAAGATAAAGGCAGAGATTGGGTAAAAACAAATAACATGCTGTGAAAAAGGCAATGTATCAATCTAGGACACAGTGAGGGGGAATATTTCCAGGTTTCCAGATATTAAGAAGACACTATCTTTGACCATGTCTAAAATATTATATCCACTTTTGTGCTTGGCTTCAAGAAACGTGAATTCACAGTGAGACAGGGCTGCAAAGAAAGATCATTAAGGTGACCAGTCTTTCCACAAGATACTGGTGCTCTTGGCTTTAAAAAAGGAAAATTAGGAGAAAATTAAAATGCTGTAATTAAAACTCTGAGGAATTAAAAGAACTTTAAACTAAAGGGCAGTGATGCTGTGAGAATAGACAGGCTTGTTTTGGAAAAAAAAAATTAAGAAAAAATATATATGTATATATGTATATATGTATATATGTATATATGTATATATGTATATATGTATATATGTATATATGTATATATGTATGTATACCTGGGTTGAGATTTTAGCCACCAGAAAAATTCTTGTCCAGCACAGTTAATCTTGTATGATTAAGAGGGAAATCTCCCTGCTAATGTTGATGTGGATTTCATTAAGAAGGCCTTTGGGAAGTGGCTTTCCAGTTCTGTACTTCAGTATTTAATGCAGAAACTTCACCCCTCTGCAGCTCCCATCTGTAGAGCTGGACACTACAGAAGCTTTGCTTTGCTGTGTTTCTCCACCCCCGAGATGCCTCCTCTGTTTCCTCTCAGGTGTTTGGTGACTCATCAGCAGCCAAGTGAAAGTTTTGTGCTCTAACCTTACATCAAAGCCTCTGGTGGCTCAAGGGCTCAGGTGACAGCCTGCAGTCTGACTGATGTCCTGCAGGCAGCAGAGGCTCTTTCCATTCTCTGCTCATTTTTAATTTAAGGCCCTCCACCTCTAATGCCTTATCCTCAAGGATACAGAAATTTAGGGGTCCAGGGAAAATTCCAAGGAGCAACCTCCTCGTGGTAAGATATGGAATGATGTTAAAAGCTGGGACACTTTTAAACTACTCTGTCCAAGCCCAGCTGACCTTCTCACTGAAGAATGATCTTTAAGGTTCTTTCCAACCCAAACCATTCTGTGATTCTCCTCTTCCCTTTCTGAGCTTTGTCCTCCTTCTTTGAGCCACAATCTCCTGGTAAAACCTCTGGAGAGTGTTGAACACCACGGAAATGGGGACAGAAAACTCTTCTCCATGCACTTCCCTCCTGCCTGACTTTCCTCTTGATGCCAAGATGAACAAACCAGGAGAGATGAAGGAAACGTCCTGAACCACCTCCTGTCCCTTTTAATGTGGCAGAAATCTTTGCAAATGGGCAAATCTGAACCAAATGATGAAAGGATCACTCTGAGTACAGTGAGCCCTGACCTTCTCCTGGTTTTATTATCCCATGAAGTCTCTCCTTCTCAATCCCACCTTCCCATTCCTCCTGCAGTCATCACTTTCCCCATCACAGGTACCATGAGCATGGTTGGAATCATAGAATCACTGAGGTTAGAAAAGATCAAGTCCAAGCATTAACCCACTTATTTAGAGGCACAATGTTCTTTAGGACTTTTCTCCCACAGGTGTGACTTGGCCTCCATCCCCTGTTTAAATTTCACCTCCAAGTCCCAAGCTGGTACATTTGCATTGTCTAATTTTGGGCAAATTTAAGTAAAAAAAAAAAAAAAATCAGATTTTCAATCTTCGCATGCACAATGAGCCTAAATTCCATGACTTTTTTGGCCAGGGTGCTGATAAATGTGGCTCCAGTGCCAGAGAGACCTTCATTGCCTGTGAACTGCTGCTTTCAGTTTCTGAGATGCTGCTGTTCCAGAGACAGAGCTCCTTGGAGACTGAAAGAAAAGATGCAGAGGCAAATCCTTCACTCCCCATGGAGACTGAATTCACTCCTTATTACTGTTTGGTAATCTCCTGCTCCTTTCTGACATATCTCTGCCCTCAAATTCTCATTCCACCACTCTCACAGTACCTGGCATTCAGATCAAAATTTCTCAAGTTCTGCGATTATGAAAGACAGATGATATTAAAAAACAAGTACAAGTAATACTTAAAATAAAACCTGGGCGTTATTTTTTGAATCACTAGAGAGCCTGATCATGATCCATAGTCAAGATTTAAAAAAAAAAAAACCACAACAAAATAAAAACCAAAAAACCAAAGTAACTCAGTATTTGACAAGCTCCAGTTTTATAATTTCCAATTTTTTTTTCCCTTTGGCTTTGTTTCATTACTCAGTGAGCAAAGATGAGCCCACAGATGTCTCCATGCAGATCCATGAAACACTCAGAGAAGATTGTTCTACTGACGGTTAAAGCCAGCCTGGCTGCAGCTTTCAGGGAAGAGCCTCAGGAGGAGCAGCAGAGTGACGCTGCTGAAGGAATGACCCCCTGGCATCCCCACCAAGTGCTGCTTGTCCCTCCCCATTAGCAGGTATTTTGGTCCAAGTGTCCCTTGCCACCTTGTTCACATTGCTGTTTTAAACTGGATGTTCTCTGTCACCTTATTCTCATTGCAACAAAGAAAAGAAATTAATATATATATATATAATCCAATAAAAACCAACATCAAAAAACACCACTATTAAAAAAAAAATCTACTCATTAATATAAATGGAGGCTGGAAATATGGATATTTCACTGAAGTCCTGAAGCAAATGACATCTTCTCAGGAGAACTGTTGTGGACACAGGCATATGTGTTTTATTTATAGCTCAAATTTTACTGCAGTCACTCAATCAAGCATGGCCAGGGCTGTGTGTAGGCAAATGTGGCTCATTTCTCCCCAGCTCAGCTTTAAAGGGCAGTTAACAGCTTGTCCAGAGGGTTTGATAGGGATGTTATGAGCACAGCTTAATCACAGAGATAGAAAAATGCTACCCCAGGAATGGAGCTGCAGGAGAGGGAGGCAGATCCCTGCCTTGAACTGTGATCTAGGGGTGCTCCCATTCCTGTCACAGCCCTGACTCGAGGCTCAAATCTCCCTCGAAGTGCTCCATTCATCACCTCTTGGAAGCCTCTAAATCAGGGGAAGGCATCTCTGTGACAGCTTTACCCAACTCCTGCCACAAGTCACAGCATCCTCGGAGTCACTGTGGGATGAGCACACCAGCCCTGTCCACAGCTCAAAACAATTCCCAACCACCACAAAAATTCCTTCTGCTGGCTTTCCCTGTCTGCCCCTCTCTGATGTCCACTGCTCTGCAAAGAGAGCACTGAACTTATTTAAGGTGTGATACAGCTGACAAGGTGTGGGTATAGAATAAAAGTGCTGGAAGTAAAGATCAGGTGGTGAATTTAGTCTAGTTCCTGTTGGTGTCACCCCATTCCCTCTCCTCCCTCTCCTCCCTCCTTCAATCTCACTGCTGCTCCCTTAAAACTGTCTGAAGACTGCCTTGGAATAAAAAAAAATTTAAAAAAAGAAAAGAAAAAAAAACTGTAATAATTCTTCCCTATTACCTGCTCTGAACATTATGTCCCTTGCTTAAAATTTGCTGTTGAATTTAAGGGATGTGCCTGCATGACATGGCCATGGCAGGACCCACACCAAGACACCAACACCAGGTCACCTACTAACCCCTTGCACCTCCCCCTGACCCTGAGCTGCATTTTCCCCTGCAGTCTGCAGCTCTGTCCTCCTGTCCTGCATTGTGGCAAGCTGGCAGAGAATGTGTTCCTTCCCAAACACCCAGCAATAGATCTGGGCCAGTTCCATTCCCTACAAACTTGCACTTTGCAGTCCCAGATGTCATCCCTGACGTTTGGATCCACCTCAGTCTATCTGCTGGCTTAAAGCAAAGGGGAGGGCAATCAGAATTTTCCTGACACAGCAAATCTAAGGAGGAGAAAAGGGGGAATCAATTTTTATAATACATGTTTGGCACTACATAATAGATATAACTCTAAATGCAAGCCATAAAGTTGGAGAGGATTATAAATTAAATCCGTTCTGTCCCTTTTAACTAAAAAGTGACCTTACCATAGAATTAAATGTGTTTTTTACCACAGTGATCTATGGAGCTGTAAAAGTGCAGTGTGGCAGGGGCATGTTACAGCTCAGAGAGGAGCCCCCAGACAGGCATCTCTACCCAGCTCAGCCCACGAGCTGCTGCTTGATTCAAAATGAGCACAGGGCAGCAAGAGCTGAGGATTTCACCTCTCTCCCTGCCAGAAGGTGACTCATGTCCCTGATGGGAACAGTCCCTGGCCAGGTTTTCCTCTGAACTGGGACCAGTCTTGGGATGAGAGAATGCTGCCTGAGAAGATGTTCTAAAACATTTCTGAAAATTAAACAGTCTGCAGAAAAACAGGGCAGTTTTTGGATCTGTGTCCTGTCTTTGTTTAGTTTTCCAAGCCCTAAATACAGCACAAGAGAGGGGGAGGATTAGAAAGTACCCTGGGGTTCATCTAAATGTCCCAGTGGTGGTGAAAAAGGGAATGGAATGTCCTTGATTGCTCATGTAGTGACTCCATCCCCCTGTTCCAATAATCATACAGGAGAATCTGAAATACAAAAGGCTTGACATTGTAATCCAACCCAGAGGACACAATTTAGGATGTTCCTGAATGCTTTTGAATGGCCAGAAATTATCAGGTTTTGTCTCACAAGCAAGTACGGTTTGGAAGCCACTGCTGGGTTACAGGTTGGTATTTGTGGATAAAAGCTCTCTGAGCCTGTGGGAGACTTGGGGCCCCCTGGAACATAACACAGGACTGGAGGCTGTTCCACTTCCAATCAGTACAGCAGTGAGGAAAATCACTTCCCCCATGAAACAGATGCTCAGGGAAGTCAGTGGTGTGTTACCTCATTACTGCTGAGAAGTGGTGCAAAGGAGGAGCCAAGAGCCTGCCCAGACACTGAAAGTCACTGAAACTTGGACAAAAAAAAGTACTGCCAAGTCTGGCTGTCTCTTCCTGCAGTTGCCCTGCAATCCATGAGCATTAACCAAAGATTTAGATTAGGTTTAGTTTGGATATTAGGATTTTCGTTTTCCATGGTAAAGGCTATAAAATATTGGGGTGGACTTCACAGGCAGGTGGTGGGGTCACCATCCCTGGAAGTGCTCAGAAATGTGTTAACATAGATGATGGTGAATGTGATGGTGGTGCCAGGCTGATATTTGCACTCGATGATCTTAAAGGTCTTTTTGAATTTTAGCAATTCTGTGATTCTATGAAACAGCAAGACTGGATTCAGGAAATGTTATGGATTCAGGAGTTATGTTGGAGACTCATCTGAGCTGCCACACTCCACTGTGCTGGATTTGGATGCCAGCGGCTGCCTTCTCATTTTTGTCTTTCTTTTTCTCCTGGCCCCTCATTATTTATTAGCATTATTTCACTCAGTAATGGAAATTTGGCCTGCCGTTGTGCTGCTGGGCTGCACAGGGACAGAACCCAGTCTCAGGAACCATCTGATGAGCTGTCCCTGGAGCTGGACTTAGTGATCCTTGTGGGTCCCTTTCAGCTCAGGATATTCCATGATTCTGTGGAATCCATCCCCACCATGGATTTGCTACTCAGGAAATACCAAGCACTACCCAGGGGATGGTGTGGGGCAGGGATTATTGCTAATAAACCTTAGGATCAAGACTAAGTGACAGGTGGGGAGACAGAAATTCTGTGGTAGCAAGCTGCACCAGGTCACTGAGTCAAAGAACAAGCCTTGACATGTATTGTTAATTAACATTTGATGTGATATTTCATTGATTGAAGGTCTGCGGGGGTTCATACCCCTGCACACACAAGGGACGCTGTAAGAGCAAAGTACTTGCAAGGATTAACCAGAAGGGAAAGAAACTCTAACGGTGCCCAGGTGAAACTCACCTCCACTCCTGAATTAAGAAGGAAAGATGTCTTAAAAAATCTGACTTTACAGACCACAACCATGCTCAGCCTCAGTCAGAGCCTCTACCAACCACTATGGTGCCAATAACAGCATCCTATTTACCCAGACTTCCTTGCTATCCTCCCACCTTGAGTATTTACCAATGCTAGAAATTTTATTTTTAAAGGGGAAGAATTGTTACTATAGCTAATAGTTCACTACAGATTCTATGAAAAAGGAAACAACCCTTAATCAGCAGATGGTGCACTGGGCTGGGCCAGGCTGGTGCTCTCCACCTCCCAAATCTGCCTGTCACACCAATGCAAAAATGTCAGGCTTTGTGCTGTTGCACATTCCAAAGCTATTTATGGCTAATATTCGGCAAAATCAAAATACTGCAGACATCCAGGAACTTCTGTGGATCAGGTCAAGAACATCTGGAGGACAAGACTCACCAGCAGGAGTCCTGATGTCCAAATAAATAAATTTTCCTGAGGGAATGGGTGCAAACAAACAGTTCAGAGATCGTAACAGCTCTCCAGGTGCTCCACAGAGGAAAAGTGCTGAGCTGGAGATGAGGATGATCCAAAGACCTCCAGATGTTGACCTCAGCTATGCCAGATGTTCACTTTCCACCTAATTCAAGCCACAGAGCAAGCAGCTGCCTCTGTGCTCAGGAGTTCTACATTGGCCATGCTCATTTTCAGTGTTGAGCAACGCATGGTGATCAAGTGATGTAAATCCAAAAAGACTCATCAGGAAAAGTGCAGGGACACAAGGTAGTGTTGGTCAACAATTTGGGAAGAAATAAATCTTAATAACTTTAAATAATTCACTCTTTTGATGACCAAGGGAACAGCTGATCAAATCACCACAAAAAAATGAGAAAATCAGGGTTCAGGAAGAGCCTCAGCTGCCAGTGCTGGATGAGGGTGAGTGGACAGAATATTTACACCACTGAAGCCACCTTCCTGACTAGAAGAAACTTGCAGGGCTAAAACCCTCTTTGAAATGCTCAAAGGAAAGGAGCTGCAGCCATCAGAGCAACAATTCCAGAGCAGGACAAGCCTCTGAGTGGAAGGGTTGGCAGGGCAGCACCATGAATCCCCAGCCCAGTTCTGACCCTGCCCTGGGGTGATGGATTTCCTTCCCCCCAGCTCCAAATGCCTTCCACAGGGAGATTACACTGCCTGCTCTGTAATCAACTTCAAAAGGGCTCAGTGCTAAAGGAAAACCTCCAAGGGATGGCGTGAAGTGGGAAACAAACACAGCATTTGGGTCGTAATTTGAGGTGGGAAGCTGGGGTTTTAATAAGCACCTCTCTGCTACCTGCTGGGCACCTTGTGGCTCATAAATTGCATTTATGAGAACAGGAGGCTGCTGGAGCCCTGAAGCCTGGGAGTTTTGAACTTTCTGTGCTTTCTGATCCTCAAAAGAACACTGCTTTTGACTTGAGCTTGGAGAAGGCTTCCAAAATTGAGTGATGGAGTTGGAATCACAGGTGTGTAGTTTGAATAGAAGTGTGTAATATCACATGGTGAAGGATTTGGAATTTGGGGTTTTAGGATATAGTAATAGGTGTGGGACAAAATGGAGGTTCTTGGGAGTTGGCTCTTCTTCCTTCTTGTTCCTTCTTCTTCTTGATTTTACACAACAGCTCGCCCGCCCCCTCCGCTCCCGGGGCGCCCCCGCCGAGCCCCGGGAGCCCGATCTCGCTCCTGGGCGCCCCGCGGGCGGCGCTCACCAAGGTGCCGAGATCCTGCCGGCTGAGGTGCGGCTGCCCCAGAGTCACTCCCGCCTCGTCCCCCGCCATCTTGGCCCGAGTAGGAAGTGAGGAGTCTCGCGCGGCCGCCTGACCGCCGGCTCCTCTCGGCACAGCCCCTGCCGGCCGGCGGCCTCTGGCCCACGGCGCGGCACCGGCCGGCCCAGGAGCGGACACGGAGTTCAAGGAAAAACCGCGATCAGCGCTGGGGGGGCCGCCGTCGGACCCGCAGCGAGGCGGCCACGAGTCAGGCGTTTCACCGGGCAGCCCTGTAAAGGACCCCCCGGTCGCCCTCACGCCGGGTGATGCAACCGGGACCTGCGGCGGGGCCGCGCAGCGTGCGCGGGCGGGACGGCGTGCGCGGGGCGGGAGCGCGGGGAGAGCCAGGCGCGGGCACGGCGCGCCTCCGGGAGCGCGCAGCTTGGCCGGTGCCCGGAGCCCGCCAGGACGGACGCCCCGAAAACCCCGCCAGAGAGCGCCGGGAGCCCGGCACAGGCGTGAAACAGCGCCGTGGCTGCGGGAAGGGAACCGGGCTCGGTTAAAGTCACCGAAGGCGGGAGGCTCGTGCCGTGCTCAGGGTTTGTTGCTGTGCGGATTTATTTGAGGTGCTGAGGGGGTGCGATGCAGAAAGGCACCTGGGGGGGACTAAGGCACAGTCTGTGTATGTACTGAAATGAGCACATCGACCGCCGTGTCTGCTCGAGTAGTAACAGTTCGCCATGCATGTGTTACATACAACCTGTGCTGGCCATCGGCATGAGGAGATCTTTCTAATTTCAACCTTCTTTCTTGTTACTGTCTTTTGTAGACTGGACGCTTATTGTTAGGGAGACCATGTGGATGTGAGAGCTGACCCAACATACGAACAACCTGAATGTTTTGTATGAAACAGGTAAAAATCCCACCAAACGCTTGCTGTTTCCAGAATTGGGTGTGACATAAATGCTTTAAAAATTGAATAAAATCCCTAATCTAGTGATAAGAGCCAGTTTAGAGGTTCACCGGAGAGTAAAGGCCAAATTCCCAACCTTTCCCTGTGGGAAATCAAATTGACTTCTTCATGGGAACCTCTTAGAGGCATAGAGGATGTTGCTGATCGTGACCCTCCGTGGTCAGGGAAACAGGTTTCAATACAGGTAACCAATTTTCTCAAATACGTGTGTGCTGTGCCAACAACAGTGGCTTTGTCTGTTGGAAAAAAACCCCAAACATTTGTTCTCAGATTTTGCCTGGCTTTGCAGGTCAAAAAAGCAGGTTTGGGGTGGACAACCACGTGATTGAAATGTGATGATGGAAATCCGTGTGAAACTGGTATGCCTGGTTTAACAATGGTTGTAACCTCCCACTTTCATAAATGCTGCTATTTCCGTGCTTTCCTGATACAAGAATTAGGAGTGAGCTCTGCTGGATATACCCAGAGCAAACACAGTCCCAGTGTTCTTGATCTGAAGAAATTAACAGGAGCACATTGTAAGAAACCTTCCAGTATCTATGATGGTATTGCCAATGACAAAATGTATTTTGTCTTGCAACCCAGTCATGTTGTACATTGGTCTGGAAAATAAATTTTCACATCTAATCTTTTATCAGGCCTCATGGTGTTTTCAATTTTGTATTAAATATCTCAATTCTGGGAAAAACAACTGAGATACACGAGGTGTGGTGGGAACATGATGCAATACTTGGTCGTAGTTGCCTTAATGTTCATGCATGTATAATCCCTCTTTTATGAAAATGAACTGAAAATACTGGACTCTGTAGTTATTTAGCTGTTTAAATTATGCAATAAATGCAGTGCAGTGTAAAATTATGGAAATAGTTTTTGTCATATTTGAAACAGCCTTTAAAAAGGACTTAATCCTTGTCAAACACTCTGTCAGGAATATGAAAAAAATACACCAATTGTAGCTTCTATTATAACAATGAGATTGTACATTTTACATATTCTGAGGTACTCTTGCTATTTTGATGCACTTATTTGGAAATGTTTGTAGTATAAAGAAAACCCAGAGAAGTCTAAAGTCTGCAAATGTCTAATTATTGTAGAATCATAGAATGGTTTAGGTTGGAAGGGACTTCAAAAATCGTTGAATTCAAATCTCCATGCTGTGGGCAGAAGCACTTTTCACTATCCCAGGCTGCTCAGAGCCCCATCCAGCCTGGTCTTGAACTCTTCCAGGACTGGGACACCCACAGTTTCTCTGGGCAACCTGTGCCAGTGCCTCACCACCCTCACAGTAAAGAATTTCTTCCTAGCACCTAAGCTAAACCTGCCCTCTTCCAGTTTGAAGTCATTCCGCCTTGTTCTTTTACTACATGCCCTTGTGGAAAGTCCATTTTCTAGCCTAGTTTTGGGCCTCCTTTAAGCACTGAAAGTTTCTATAAGGTTTCCTCAGTCTTCTCCTGTCCAGGCTGAACAATCCCAACTAAAATAGGCACGTACATTTCTAGGAGTTGACATTATGTCATATGTCAATATATGTGTATTGTACATGTATGTATAAATAAATAAAGTTTAAAAATATTAGAATTAAATCATAAATAGTGTATTAGTATAGCTCAAAAAACTATATCCAGAATTTTTTTCATTGCAATAGTCTCATTTAAGCCAGTGGTAACTACTTACTCTTTACTTGTACAACTGACTTTGTACAAATGCCTAAATCAGAGGGGTCAACCCAAATCTCAAATTAATATTCAGTAGTGGTCATTGTCAGAGGCCTAATTGTAATTATTTATTTTTACTTAGGAGACTAGAACTGAGACATTATTAACATATTTTGATTTTTTAGTAGAAGCAAATTGTTCAATTAGAAGGAGAAGGGGGTGGGAGGGGGTTTTTGTGCTTTGAAATATTGAGATATTTTAAATGTCAAAGCTGTTGTGGTTTTGTTTTGTGGCTAGGTTTGAGGTCCTCTTCTGTGACAGTGTGTAGGAAAGACCTGAAGATCATCTTGCACCCCAGCTTGACACAAACTGCAGACAGCAAAATGACAGTCAGGTAAAACATGAAAGTCTTGCTTAGTTGTTTCCACTCTTGCTGACTTATGAAGGTCAAAAGTCTGAGGGGTGCAGAAGGATGCATGGAGTTTTGGTTGTATCATTTCTGTATATGAGAAACTTAGTTTCTACTGATTTTTCTTTGTTGAAGCATTAGATATGGGTGGGTACATGCTTGCTGCAGCAGGGGATGTACCTTGTGGAAAAAAGAGAGAATGTCTCTCCTTTGAGACAAAGGTGGCAGGAATATCTGCTGTCTTGACAAGGCCAGTCTGTAAAGGCCAGTTTTTTCACCATAAGGGCTCAAATAACAGGTTATAAAACAGTGATGGGGAGATGGGGCAAATTTACTGCATCAGTGAATGAGATCGAATAGTAAGGAGTTGCAAAGCCGAGAAAGGTCTGGCCATTGGGATGAAGGAGTGAATGGGAGGCTGATTGTAGCAGAGGGAGCAGTAGGTGGGCACTTGAACAGAGTGGGAATAGCATTGGGAAGTCTTTGTGAAGCACAGCATGGAGTAGCTGGTTCATTGTGTGAAGCTGTGAAAGGTGGGAAAGACATTCAGCTTGGGGGTGGCAGCTATAGAGAAGGTATGCTTGTTTTATAAATCAAGAATGGGGAGGGGATGGTAAAAAGAGACTGAAAATAGGCTGTGAAGGAAATGGGAACAGCAGTAAACAGGGAGAGGATGGCAGCCTGTGGCCTGCTATTTAAAGAAGTGAGTGACATAGAAGGGTAGCAAATGTTTTGGGGGTGGTAGTGGCAAACCAAAGGTTCAGGTTCATCTCTTACAATAAAATCACAGATTGCCAGGCAAAGGCAAAATAGCGAAAGCAAAGGCATGTTTGTGCTAAGGCAGAGCCCTGCTCACCCCACTCAGGGCTGTGCTCCTTGTGTGCAGTTTGTTCGCTGCCGGCCCTGACCCCTGGGCTCCGGTGACCCGGTTCCCAGGCCGGCCGGCACGGCCGCCTGCGGAGAGCAGGGAGCTGGGCTCGGCCCGCACACCTGCGGCTGGCCGGTGTCCGGGGCGGAGCTCAGCCGGACCGGGCTCGGGTTGCTGTAGCCCGGGGCGGGATGCAGCGCTACACCGGGCAGCTGCCAGAGGAGACTGGGAGCTGCCATAGCCTCGCAGAAATTGGCCGCAGCCTGGAGGCAGCGGGGTGGGAGAGAGCAGCGCAACACCGACCCTCCGAAAGCGAACGCGTCTGGATGCGGGTCCTCGCGGCCGGACGCGGATGATGCTTCTCGGTGTCGCTCTCTCCGGCCGTGCTCCTCGGGGCGTGCCGGGGCTCCGGGGGCTGGCGAGCGGGGCCGGCCCGGGGCGGTGCCGGTGCCGGTGCCGCTGCT
>JANRGV010000001.1:145979074-145993720 GCA_024734035.1 Alethe castanea | reverse complement strand
AATAAGAATTGGTGGAGTATAAAATATTTCACTGAAAACCTCCTGAGCTTTCAACAAGCAAAGCTACTCTGAAAGCTGACCAACAGCCCACAACATCCTTTTTAGCCAAAGTTTGTCTGGATCTGATCTGTTCCTTACAGATAATTAGTATGTAGTTTCTAATTAATCTCTATCTGATTTAAAAAACCCAACAAAACAAAAACCATAGAAAACATCTTATTTTCTTTCTCTATTTTGTCTTCCTTTTAATCAGACATGAACAAAAAAGGTGCTGCCCTAAATAAATTTGACTGGAGCTGTTGAACCCTTAACTTGTGAAAGGAGCTTCAACTTCTGCATGGTGACACCAAAATATAAATTTAATTTCCACCACGTGCCCATCACACTCCTGTGCCAAGGAGAACACACCTCAGACACCTGGAGTCTCCATCCCTCCTGCTCTTCTTTCTCTGGCTGAAATGTCAGCTCACTGAGAGGATTGATTCAATGTACACATCTTTTTGTTTCTTTTCTCTTTTTTCTTTATTTTTTTGCTGATGTTGTTTTATCCCTTGTCTCTAATGGGAATGTATTATCTTTAACTCTTCTCAGAGCACTCAAGATGACGGGAAAGCTGTTGAAAATAAATTAGACTAAAATAAACTCCAATTGGAAATGCTAAGTACTGCATGTTCCTGCTTTAGGAAAATGAAATACTTCATTCACATTCCTGAAACAGGACTTGGGACCATTTCAAGTGTTGTGACTTTTTTTAAATCCTCCAAAAATAGTGAGCGGGTGTTATAAATTCTTACTTTTCTCATATGATAAGGAATGAATTCATTATTAACAGAGCTTTCCTCTCTATGCATTTAATCAGAGCTGGGCATCATTAACTAAAATGAACACATATTACAAGTGATTTTTGTCAAGTGCCTTTTTGACTGGTCACTGGGGACCACCTGAACACATCTATGCTGTAATTAATAATATCAGGATTAAAATGTTGTTGCACCTTTACCTTACTTTTAAAGGTGAATCTGAATTTCTGCTAAAAGCTGGGTTTAGTCTAATTTGGAAAAGAATCATAGATACAAGGGATGGTTTGGGTTGGAAGGAACCTTAGACACCATCCAGTCCCAGGGACACCTTCCACTGTCCCAGGTCGCTCCAAGCCCCATCCAGCCTGGCCTTGGCCACTTCCAGGGATGGGCAGCCACAGCTTCAGGAATTTTCCAGGGATTTCTACAATTTACAAACAGGCAGAGGGACAGACTGCACTGGGGAATCCAGAGGAGATGTGGACTTCACCTTCCTTTGTCTCTCATTTGTGGTCCCAAATTTATTTTGCTTAGAGCTCTTGTTCCCCTCATATTTTTTCCAAGGACAGTATCCATGTAGATTAAGCTCAGATAAAACACCAAAGTACAAGAAAATGACATACTGCAAGAACCCTTTCCTGGAGGAATAACCTTCCAGAATGAGATACAGGATTTTCAAGGGGAAAAACCATGATATATGAGGGTGGAGGGTGAAGTCCCCTGGGGGTACAGAGGCTCCAGAGAAGTCCCTTTCTCATAACTCCATTTGTTCAATATATTTTCTCTTCTCTCCCTTCCATTTGCCCCATCCCATCTGGTCTTTTTAAACCTTTCAGTAATTCCTCTCTCCCCTCCCTGTCTGCTTCACCTTAAATCTCATGGTCTGTCCTTCCAGGTCACATTCCCCTCCTAAATTGTTCTTCTCCAGAGTTCCCCAGCTGGTCCCTGCAATTTCCATCCCTATTTATCCCCATTCCCTGTGTCCTTGTCCTGACTAAAAGGCCTGGGAATGACCAACAGCTGAGACCTTGAAGTGAAAAGCTTTGAAAATGGAGCAGGGACATCTCATCTCTTTTGAGGTTGCCCCACAGGGGAGTCAGGCAGGGAGTGGGTAAATGAAAGAGCAGAAAGAAGCTTCTATCACAAAGATTCTTTGCCCCTGACACCTTCTCCCTCTTATCCCTAAGGGTGTTGGATGCTGTAGGGGCAGGGTGTCCAGCTCCACGGCCTGAAAACTTCTGCAGTAAGGTGAAGCATAATGCACAGAGCAAATTCCTGCTGAGATTTTGCTGTGTCACTCAGTGCGCTTGGCAGAAACATAGCTCAGGTCTGAGAACCATGGGATGATTAAATTGCAGTAAATACTACTATGAAAAAGATCCTTTGTAGATTGGTTGGATCAGTTATGTTTTAGAATTGTTAAAAAGGGATGAAAATGTTAATTAATGCTTATAATAAAGTCATCACTAATACCAGCCCCTTAGGGTATTGTGTTTAGATTCCCCCTCAAATTTAAAAGGGTGATGAAGATGATTGTCCCAAGCTTAGACAAGGAAAACACTGTAGGCAACACTGTAAATAATTTATTTTGAATCTCATCACATAGCTTCTGTGGTGGTGCTCACAAGCTGCTCCCACCTAATTTTGTTAAGTGACAAGCTCCGACCTTTGCTTTTCTGATAAGCTCCATTTGCTTCACTGATCCCCAGCCAAACTTTGCTAATTTTTCACTTTGGGCAGCTGACAGGACCTGTGCTAGGCTGTGGCTGGGGAGCACTCCAGGTTCCCAGCCCTGTCAAGTATTGAATAAGAGACTCCCCCTCGTGCTGGCTCTCACCCTGTGTCACCCAGGGCCATGGCTGGTGTAAAACCCTCTCCCAGCACTGTCCAGCTCTGCACTGCAGCCATCCTGAGCCCCCAGGTGATGGTGCAGAGCAGGGCCAGCTCTGGGTGCAGCAGCTGGCAGGGCATGGTGCTCAGCAGAGACATTCTAAATTTTTAGAACTCTAAACATTCTGAATGCTTTCCCCTTCCCTGCGTGCACAGCTGTGCCCTTCTATCCTGCCTGCAGGAATGGACAACAGGAATGGTCAGACAGCCCTGAACACACATTTTTCCCCTCTGTGCCAGAGCTATGAAAGGCCCCAGTGAGCAGTGCTGGGGCATAATCCAGTAGCTTGGCCAAAGACCCTCCCTTCCAGCCCCTCTGTGCAGCAATGTTTGTTATTCCCACATCTCCCACCCCTCCAAAGAGCAGAGACAAGGCTGATAATGCAGGGCTGTCCCTCCAGCCCTCTGCCCATGGCTGTCCTCCTTTCCACCTTGCTTCTCTCCCTGGAATCTCCTCTTCAGCTCTTCCCAGGCTTCCCTCACCGTCAGTCAGATTAACAACCTCTGATTTTGGTGAGGCTCTGGCACAGGCTCCCAGAGATGTTGTGGACTCCTCATCCCTGGAAGGGTTCAAGGCCTGGGTGGGGCTCTGAGTAAGCTGGAAGATATCCCTGCAAGGTGATCTTTAAGGTCCTTTCCAAGCCAAACCATTCTATATTTGATGGTTTTGTGATTTTGCTCACAGCAGACCTCTCTCTATCGTGACTATTTTCAGTGGTGTTGTAGCCATGAGAATCTAGAGAGAAATTCTAATTCCCATGAAAGGTAGCTCAACTCTGGCCACAGGACATGAGCCCTTCCTTCCTATAATTCTTTTTTCCCCTGGGGAATACAATGCCTTAGATCACTGGATGAGCCTCACTTTGCATCAAGGCAAATCCTGAAGCCCTCAATTAATTTTTGAACAGTCTTTATCCAGTAGACTGGACTGTCTGCTTAAAAGACACATGAAAATGAATCTTCTCAACTGTCAACTTTGCACCTCATTAGAAGCAGTGCAAACCAGAAGGAAAAAGAGACAAATAAAGGACAACAAATCTCTATTTCCAAAATAGCACTCAGTGCTTTAATGGATTCATACACACAGCTCCAAAAACAAATGGTTGATTAAATTAAATCAGATTAAATAAACAAAAGAAACAAAGGGAAAGCACAGATAAGAATTTGGCTCTGTGACTGGTACTATTAGGTGGGGAAAAACAGTTAATTTAAATTTTAAGAAGGATGCTGTTTGTCAGGGTGGTTTCATTTGAACAGATCTATTCTGTCCATGACACATTGCCAGATCTCCTCTTTGTGAAGCCAACAGAGAAAATCAGTGTTATTTTACCAGCCCTGTGCTGTGGAGAGATTGGGATGTATAGACATGTAGTTTTCCTAGCAGAAAGACACTCTGGGCAGGATTTATTTCTGCTTTAAAGCATTTTGTACATGGGCAGCCCACCAGAGCCTGCTGAAGCCACCTGTATCTTCATGTCCAGGGCTGTCCATGTTCCAGAGGCAGGGATACACCCCAGCACCAATTATCCAGCAGAGCTTTCACTGGTACCAGTGCATGTCAGGGGAGAGTCAGGAGTAAAGTGAAGCGTCATCTGAGTCATACAGATTCACTCAACCTTACAATTCCTATTTTTTCTCAGTATTCCTGGTTTAGTAATGTATCCTTACCATTTTCACATGATGACTCTGGATTGTTTTCCCTCTTTTCTGGATGGAAACAGGGTCCAGCTGAAGGTTTCCATTGTATGTCCTTGATGAGGATTTCTGGTTTGTGGTTCTGCCTTTTCCCCCTCAAACACTCAGCCGTGGGGGAATGTTACCAGTGCCATTCTATTCTTTCTCCAACTCATCAATATTAATTAAACAGGAAAATGCCAGCATTGATTAGGGAAATGCTCCCATTAGCTGCACAAATGAACACCAAAGGAAAATCAGCAGGGACATCCCTGTGGAGAGGATGTCACAGTCAACACAGGGTTCAGTTCTGAGCAGGGCACAATGAATGTTCTTGCTAATCAGCCACCCAAATATTCATCACAGCAGAATTAAAAGAAGACAGATTTTCTACAGAATTGTGTGCACAATATTTTGTAAACAATCCTGCCACCACATCCCCAGCTTTCCTCTCATGTGCAGAACCATCTCCTCCTACTGAGATACAAGAAGGGCCTTCCCAAGTCCCAAGGCTGGCAGCACATCAGCTTTGCAGATCCCTACACCTCCAGGCTCTCACAATCCTCAAACGCCCCAAATCCCTCCAGCTCATCCTCAGAACCCCTGAACTCCCACCCACACTGCCTCCAGTCCCTCTCAGGTACCCTCATGATCAGTTTGCCAGGGAGCAGAAGAAGCAGCAATGCCCTCAGCACAGACACACAGTGACTATTGTGCCACCAGGGCAAGAGGAATGGGTAATTCTGCTTTTCATGCTGAAACCCTGCCTTCCTAGGGCCAACAGATGAAGTCTGTTCATTTCTAGGAACAAATTCTCTGTGATTTGAGTAATTCTTTCAGTCTCATTGAAACTGGCAAGCAGACAGAAACAGTTCTAGGAGGGGGAAGCCAGACTGACAGTCAGCTAAGACAGATGGACAGTTGCAGTGTGATCATGTTAAAAATGAAAATCAAGGTAAAAACCCCATTTCTGAAATGTATCCAGAGGTTTAGCTACCTGTCACTCCACCTTGAAGTGCAGTTAAATGGTTTTGAAGCAGTTAAACCTCCAGTGGGATGGGTTGGTGTGATCCCTCCAACTGCAGGTGGGGAAATGTGCAGCCCACTCCTGCAGAGGGACCCTCTCAGCACAGCTCAGGTGAAAGGAGGGAATAAAACAAAGGCTTGAAATCTTCCAGGAGGCCATTGGTTCTACTCACCCAATGGCAGCATTTTTTGTGGTCTCATATGAAAGAGGCCCCCCCAGAGGTCATGTGCTGTCTGCTCTGGAATCACTCCTGGTTGAGCTCTCTGAGGTCTCAGATCCAGACAAACATATGATCAGAATTCCAAAAAACCTTGGGGTGAAAGCTGTCATCCTGAATAGAGGTGTCAGGTACACAGGGGGGTCCACAACAAACCTCAGGAAATACAACAAGGCCAAGTGCAAAGTCCTGTACCCAGGTCAGGGCAAGCCTCAGTATCAGCACAGGCTACAAATTAATTGCTTGAGACCAGCCCTGGAAAAAAAGGATTTGGGGACACTGGTGGATGAAGGACTGGACACGAGCTGGCAATGTGATCTTTCAGACCAGAAAGAAAATTGTAACCTGGCTGCATCAAACGCAATGTGGGCAGCAGGCTGAGGGAGAGAATTCTGCCCTTCTACCCAGCCAGGAGTGTTGCATTCCAAAATAATGTGGATGTGGAGCTGTTGGAACGAGTCCAGATGAGGCCACAAATGTGGGATGGAGCATTTCTCATATGCAGACAGGCAGAGAGAGTTGGGATTGTTCAGCCTGGAGAAGAGAAGGTTCCAGGGAAAATTTAGATGCTCTTCAAGTGCCTAAAGGGGCTCCAAGAGAGCTGGAGAGGGACATGGAGATGCAGGATGTGACACAGGGGAATGGCTTTCTACTGAAGGAGAGTAGGTTTAGATTATCAATTAGGAATAATTTCTTGACTGTGAGAGTGGTGAGGCCCTGGCACAGGTTGCCCAGAGAAGCTGTGGCTGCCCCATCCCTGGAAGTGTTCAAGGCCAGCTTGAGGTTAGGAACAACTGGAATAGTGGAAGATGTCCCTGCTTATGTCATTAAAGTTGGACAAGATGATCTTTGAAGGTCCCTTCTGACCCAAACCACTCAATTTTTCAATGTGAGAGACTCACCTTGTGTTCCCTGCATAGGACTTGGAGTGTGGGGACAAATTGTTCCTACAGCTGCTGTAACAGCTCAGGTCACTGCAGAACTTCCACAGAATCCCTGGTGACTGCATGTGGAACCTTGAACCTCTCACTCATAGACAGAAACACATAATATTAATTTTATCACCTCCACATGGCCATGTGCAAACCCTTCAAACACTGATAATAATCCAGAAGAGAACTGGTCCTCCGTACATCCTCTGTCATCTCTGTCACCCCTGTTCAGAGCCCTTGGGCACCCTGGGAACTCTCAGAGTGCAAAACTCCCATGCATTTGCCAGCAAACCCCAGCTCTGGATGTAGGTGAGATGTGGCACCCAAAGTTCTGATGGGTTACAGATGTTTCAGGCAAGGAAAAAACCTCCCTGCACTTTGCACAGTGGGATATAAGTTGGGAATGCAGACCTGGCCACAGTATTTTTAGTTGTGATAATGATAATAATCACAAGGACTCAGATGTTTAAGTTCAGCCCTCGAGAGACTGTGACCACAGAAGTCTAACAGCAAGAAACAGCCCCATCTGCTTTCCCATCTGAAATTAGCTGGAAATAGTCTTGTTATCCACTCGGCCCAAGCATGTCATCCCAAACCGCTTCTCAGCATATGCTTTTCAAAATACATTAGCTTGGTTCTGCAGGGTTTTGGCAAAACATTTTCCATCATGGTTTGCGAAGTCATCAGAATCTCAACCTTCCTGAGGAATGCGCTGATTTCATTTCAATGTTGCTTAAATCCAGCTTTTACATAATATATTTCAGTGCTCAGTTGGTGGAGTTATTCCATTTCAAATATATATTTAGGATACATTGTTTATTCTGATTTATTTTATGTTAGAAGCTTATTTATTATGTTCTCTTTTATTCAGCATTTATCTTCACGTTTAATTTTATATTCACTTTCTTATTATAATTCCATATTCTATGGCTGTATCTAGTAAAAATGAAATACTGGAAGTCAAACAAAAATAAATGTTGGAATAGTTTCAGTGATATATTCTCATTGACCAAAAAATGTGATGCTTTTTTAAATTCACGGGAGGCAAAAATCAAAATGTAGCATTACATTACAGATTGCAATGAAAAAAAATATCAGAACTACTGAATTTCTCATAAAGCTGAGTCTCAATAACTCTCCTGGCTCACTATACATGCTGATATATTTATTCAATCATGCAAATATAAAAGACTCTTTTCCTAATACTGACATTGCTTGTGTCATTAAAAATTGATTTACAAATATTTTTGCTTTTGTGAATAAACACTCCACTTGCTGTGAATTTTTTTTTTAATTACATCATTATTATTCCTGCGTATTTGACGTTGCTTGTTTACACTTGCTGGGTTTGGATCCTCTTCAATCTGACTCTAGATACATCCTGCTTCTCATTAGGAGAGCTAAAGAGCACACAGATCCTGCCTAAGCATATGTGGCATGTGCTATTCCTTATCCTCAGGCTGGAAACATTGATTTTCACAGTGAGGGAGAAGCAGCAGAACAGTGCAGATCTTGCAAATTATCCCCAAACTACAAATTCAGAAGGAGAAATAGAACACTGAGAAGGTCCAAGCCACGACAGTTGTGTGAGATTTTCCTCTGCCTGTAATTCTTCAGCAAGTTTTTAGCTGACAAATGCATTTGGTGAGAGTCAGGACTCGCACATCACCAGTGCTTTAACCAAAATATGTGTGGTAAACCCATTTCCAGTTTATCTTTCCTCACCCTGCTCACAGCAAACCCCTGAATCACAATAATCTGCCTTCCCCTCTCGCAGGGAACAGAGCACTGGATAGAGACCTGCTTTTGTTTGTGATTGCTTTTTAATGTCTTTTCACTACAGCAGATAGTCCTGACGTCATTAAGGCTGTTGTTATCTTTTGAGGGGATTACTAAACACATAATTGGTATCAGTTTCCCTTCCATTAAACATTTAGGAACTTCGGTGGTATTTATACAAGTGGGGCTCTTTTAAAATATTCTATGAGACAAAAGAACAAAAGTGTATGATTTCATTATGTTCCTCAGTGCTGAGGGGTTGATTTTTGCTTTCATTTTCTGGATATTGAAAGTTGTTTCATGTAACACTAAACTTTATGCAGACACTGAGAGGCCAGTAAAGTTGAATGCTGAGAAGAACTGATGCAGAAGGATGTCCAAGAAAGCCACTTCCAGCTGACAACGGCTCTCCTGATCTCATTCTTTTTTTTTTTTTTTTTTTGTATGCACTAAAAAAATCCTGTTTATTTTCTTCCTTCTGATCTACCTTGAAATTGCTTGTTTCCTAAAATTGCTGAGTAGAGTAGCATCCACTGAATGCTCCAGTGAGGATCTCAGACAGGCAGAGAAGCACAGACAACCACCACAGATATTTTGCAGGACCTCACAATGGAATTGCACGGCTTTTTTCATCAAACCTGGACTGGTCCAGAGCTGGTCCTGATTTATCTCAGCTCCTGCACCCACACCCTGGGGAAAGGGACATTATCTGGCTCAGAGGATGGGCATGGATTGGATAAGAGGGCAGAAGGAGGATCTGATATACCCACAGTAAATCTCAGGCCATAACCAGATATGAATTTTCCATTTCTCCAGCTTCTATGGAGGGTTTCACTTGTAAGACAAAGCTGGCTATGAAGGAGGAAAATCCAATTGCAAAAATATCCATATTCTGCTTGATCTCTTCTTAAAGATATTATTCTTTATTCCTCTTCATTATCAGACAGAGAGAAAATGGGAAAAGACAGCAAAAATCATAAAAACAAGCACCAAGTCCTCAAGGCTGGAGTGAAATTTTACAGAACTAGATGTGCCCACTGCAAAAACACCTTTGCAGAGCTCCAAGGCTCATCAGAGGCTGTCTGAGAAAAGCAGCAGGAGATTCCAGCAGCAGCAAGGATAGCTTAATGCAAAGGTTTATTTGTGTCTCCACTTACAATCCCGCTTTGCAGCCTGGGGAGTGAAGTCCCAAACGTGTTTGACACATTTCCATTTCTCAAAGCCAAGTTTTTCCCACCAGCTGCTCTTTGCTCTGCCTGATCCACTGGCAATATTTCCCCAGAGCAAACTGGAGTCACCTGCCCAAGATAACCCAGGAGGAGCCCTCACAACAGGCACTCAAAGGAGCTTTAATCTGTGGGACTGCTCCCTTTGGTCCCAAACTGGTCCAGGCTGCTGCCCTGGACTATAAAATACTGGAACAATTAACACTGATTTACATCCTCCCTCACCTCAAAGAGCTGCCTTTCTATTTGCCCCAGGATGGTAGAAATGTCTTGTGCTTTGAACCACATTCATCTATTTTTCACAGGAAGGCTGAGCCTATTTTTGAATTCACCACAGAGGTTATTTCCCATTTACTTGGATTTGGTGGGTGGAGACCTTGGGGGTCTTTTCCAGCCTTAATGATTCTATGATTCTTGAAGTGTTTTCATTGCATTGAGTATACAAGAACTCTTTTGCTGGTTCTTATCTCCTCCTTTGCTTTGGTTTCCCTCACCTTTCAGAGTATTTGGATCAGGGAATCCAATGAATCTGTCAGTGATACTGAGCTCTCAGGTTACTTTGCAGTCCTGGTCCTTGAGGTGCAATTTGGATGCAGTCTTCTCCAAAGGAAATGTATTTGGTGACAAGGCAAAATCAAAGAATCATTTGGGTTGGAAGAAACCTTTACAATCATGGAGTCCAACCCCAGCACTGCAAAGTCCACCACTAAGCCATGTGTGCCACGTCTACAGCTCTTAAATTCCTCCACGGATTTAAGCCACTTTCCTGGACCACAGTGACCATTATGAGGTTCTAACCCAGTACAGAGCAGGGACAGTCCACACTACCTTTGGAAAGTGTAAAAATTCCCTGATGTGCTGTGTATACTGAGTTTCAAATCATATGAGCTGGGCACTTTTCCACTGCTCACCAGCTTCTAAAAAAGACCCCCAAATCATCCATTCAGTGCAGGAGACTCATTCCCTGAAGGGTGAAACTACAGGTAAATCATCTGTTTAACCAGGGAGAGGCTGCCCGTTAGAAAAAGGTGATAAATCATCCTGTGATTTAAAATCTGAATTTAATTTCAGATACATGCAGCAAAAAAAAAAAGGGCAGGAGGGGAGATGGAGCATTAAGAAACTGCTATTTTGTCTCCAAAGCAATTGAGCAGCGTGTAATGAGGACCAGCAGGGACAGATATTCAAGGATGCAGCGAGGTTTCCTGAAACATGAACAGATGGAAAGCAACTCCTGTGTGTTGCTGATGACTCCACCCAGATGCCTTTGTGCTGCTTCAGTGCTTCCACTTCCAAATTCACCATTTCCAGGGAAGGACTGATACTGCAGCCCCACCCATTCCATCACCTGGGAGAAGTTCATGGAGGGAGGTACAACCTGAATTACATTTGGGAGGCAAGAGATGGGTTGTGTCCTGAGAAAAAAGTCATAAAATCATAAAATGGGTTGGAAGAGACCTTAAAGATCATGGAGTCCCAAATTCCTGCCATGGGCAGGGCACCTTCCATTATCCCAGGTTGCTCCAATCCCCATCCAGCCTGGCCTGGAACATTTCCAGGGATGAGGCAGCCACAGCTTCTCTGGACAGCCTGTGCCAGATCCTCACCACCCTCCAGGAGCACAGCAAGGTCTGGAGGTGTAAATCACCTGGGATCATAGGACTCCTTCTGCCCTACAAACTACTGAGCTCCCTATTCACTCCCAAGTTCTGATATCTCCGAATTTGTGTCAGCACCAGCACAGATGAGTCAGGGGCAGGACTCAGAGTGATTCTTCAGAAAGAACACCTGCAGGTAGCTGAACATGGGCTCATGTATGAACTGAAGAGGTTTCCTCTGCCCTCGTCCTCACAGGAGAAAAGTTTGACCTTGAGAACAAGGACACCGTAAAACTCTAACACCTTTACCTGTCTGATTTTTAATTTGTTTGTTTTTTAATTTGCTTTTTTATTTTTTTTTGTTTATTTGTTTGTTTTTGTCTTTGTTTTTTGTCTTTGTCTTTGGTTTTTCCTGTGAGATGTAACATGAAGCTGCTTATGTTTTTTTCTTTTTTTTTCCTCACAAAATCCTCTCTTGCTCCCCACCAAGGTGGACTGGAGAAGGCCAAGGCTGGAGCAAATTGAAATCTCCAGGTATCTAACAGCCATTTCAGCTTCTCCACATGGTCCTTTGCATTGCTGGTGTTTCTGCAGTCGGGTTGTTGCTTCAGTTGACATCTCCAGTCATTTCTATTTCTTGAATAAGTGGAAATGCAGAGCCCTGTATCTGATGGGTGCTGATCTGCAGTGCCATGAGAGCAGGACTTGTCTGGGCAGCCTTGGGTGAGAAAGCCAAGACAACCATGAGCAAAATATTCTTTGAGAGTAATTTCTTTTTAACACATTCCAAATTCCTGGCCCTACTGCTTCTGCATGGACTGCTTCCACATGAGTAAATGATAAAATTCTACTTCACGAATTACCACCAACTAGTGGATGGCTCCTGTGCTCAGCAGCTACCCACTCACATGATGTCTGAAGCTGTGTGTATATTATTCCCTGAAGTACCAGGAATGTTCTTATACCTCTAAATTCAGCTCAGATTTTGCCATGGTTCGTGCAGCGATTAATGGAAGGTCTGAGCTTATTTCGCACTGTAATCAGTTTGCTTGGGGATTCACATCGGGGATTAACAATTTTGCAAAGATTGTTACATCAGATACAGTTCCCAGAGGTGAAAATGCCATTTTTGACATGATAAACTGAGGGAAGTTGCAATTATAAATAGACATACATGGGGCTGGCAGGAGCCAAGGAACTGAGTTGCAAGGGGATGCTCAAAGCTTGTTCTTACCCTTCCTGATGGTTTCTGTCACTCTTTAGGAGCACTGTGGTTCTTGGGCATTGCCCCATATCTATTGAACTCCTGAGGCCTGGTCTTTTGCCAGTGTAAATTTATATCTCTGCCCAGTTTGCATTGGGAAAGGCCAGTGGATGTCTTCACACCAAAATATTGCATGTTGCATTGCAAATTGCCCGACACTTTAAGCAGAGAAGAACTCCAACTTATTTCATTGCTGTTACACCCACTTTCATGTGGTGTGAAGTGCAGCAGATTTCAGGATATTTCAGTTTAAAGGACTGAATTTTAATGAGAGTATCTGTTAACCTCTCCAGTCCCAGCTATTTCAAACACTCTGTAATTCAATGCAAACTCACTCTGACAACTATTTGGCCTCTTCAAAGAAATCCCTGCCTATTGAGAGGTCTAAAAAGGCTGTAAAATGTCCTTCATCATTCTTTAAGCACCATATAAAGGTGTCTTTGTCTGTTGCTTGCTGAATAACACTGTACCCATGGGGATGGGCCCAGGTTTTGGATTAGCTGGGATCATGGATCAAAGCCCCCTTGGTCCAGAATGTGCCCAGAGTGATCTCTCATCCTCCCAGAAATCTCTATAGAAAGCTTTGGGATGAAGGACTTTATACCAAGACATTTTTGGGAGCCCTCTCTGTGATAGAAAAAAAAGTCCTCAGTCATTCATTTATGAAAAACATGTCACATAATGGATCTGGGTGTTAGAGAAACTTCCCTGCTCTCCCGCAAACAAAAATAATGGCATTTTACACACAGATAAAAGGAAATGCAGGGGTAAAGAAAGCTGCCCAGTCCCTGTTTGAGATACAACAATTTCAGAGCCTTTCTTCTTGCTTTTTCACTTCCAGGTCGCTTCCTGGACCTTTATGCACATTTTCTTCCATCAGCTTTTGCTTCAGTCACCGAAAAGAAAAGGAAAAAACAAACAGGAACTCAATGGCCAAGGGTGATGCTGGTGAGCAGAGCCCCCCTGCCCCGCCAGCTTGCTATTTCTGGCTGGATCCTTTGAAACTTGTGGACGGCTCTGTACACCTTATTTACACTTATTTACCAAACTCCATCTGACAGAAAACATGGCAGCTCCCCTCCCCTCCTCTCCGTGGCTCTGCAGAAGGACTCACGCAGGCAGAACCACAGGGCCCACTGAATGGCAGAAAATGTGATGGGAATGGGTGTGAATCTTGCTGCTACAGAACAGAGGAGGAAAGGGAGCAATACGTGTTCAGACATTTTTGGAGAGAACTCTCTAAGTGACCCCTGCAGACTCAAAGGAGGAGAGCAATGTTTCACATTGGGTGAATAAAACACCCTCTTCTGATTCAGGGTGTTTTTTTTTCAAGAATGGAGGGAGGCCCACTTAGATGTGGGACAAAGCAGCTGTTTAGCAACACAGAGCAAGCCCAGAATCAGTGCCAGGCAAAAATTCTGAGGAGAAATGAAATGCTTGGGAAAACTGAAGCAGGTAGGATGTGATTTCTTGGCAGTGTGTAATCACAGCACCTCTTGGAACAGCAGTAATCCAATTAAGAGCATCACCTGCTTTGCTGAGATCAAGAGAACCCTCAGCATCAAGGTGGAACCCTGAAGTGAAAATAACCTGAAGCTGCTGCACCCCCAGGCAGGTCCTAGAGCAGACCCCTCCAAACTTTGGTTTTTTTCTCTTCAGAGCTCATCACACGTGGATGAGCTTCTGCAATATGGAAATACATGTGAGAGAAATTCTTCCAACCCATATCAGGGATCTTACAGCTTTTTCAGCCTTGAAAATAAAATTAAATGAACATGGCCTAACCAAATCACTAGAAAAGGGACAAGATGTGCCATCAGTAAGCCTAGAACAGCCATGAATGAACCTGCAGAAGGATCATTAACATTTAAGAGCTGGGCTTTGGAACAAGATGATCTTTATGGTCTTTCCAACCCAAACCATTCTAAGATTTTATGATTCTATGATTCATGCGTTCATCAGCACTTTCCTTGCTAAAAATTCTTAGGTCTTTTCCTTTACAGAACAACAACATCTTCATAGCTCTCCCACAGGGACTTTAGGCTTCCTTTTTACTTCAGGTCAGTGTAAACTCAGAGTAACTATGATTAGGGCAAGGAAAAATCACTGGGAGATTCTTCTCCTTCTATTCTCCTTTCTTTCTCTTTCTTTTCTCTCTTCTCCTCTCTTCTCTCTTCTCTCTTCTCTTCTCTTCTCTTCTCTTCTCTTCTCTTCTCTTCTCTTCTCTTCTCTTCTCTTC
>JANRGV010000001.1:145957800-145976720 GCA_024734035.1 Alethe castanea | reverse complement strand
TTTTTCCTATTTTCTTTTTATTGATCTTTTTAAAATTTTTTTTCCTTCGCCCTTTCTTTCTTTTTTCTTTCTATCTTTTTTTCTTTTTTTGACCTTTAATCTTTTTTTCCTTCCCCCCCTCTTTTTTCTCTCTTTTTTTTTCTCCTTTATTCTTTCCTGTTTTAAACATTTACAAAGTTCTTCCATTTTAGAAAGTGGTCTATGTTAGCTCATCAGCTGCCTGCCCACATGGCTGAACACCTGCTTACCTGATTTCTCCTCCCACTCTTGGGTTGGCTCCTGCTGCCCAGCTCCCTCCCTGAAGGCAAAAATGCAAATGACAAAGATTGTGGAGGTTGGCAAGCGAGGACCATCACTTCAATTTTTGCTGATACACAAACAATGCTTTTGTTGCAAAAATGGGTGTGAGAAATGGTCACATGAAAATGTTAAAAATACAAAATGTTATTTTTGTTAAATAAAAGAATAGAGGATCGTCCCAGATAAGTTTTTCCCCCATTGCATGGATCACAGGGAATGATTTGTCCTCAGGGCAGAGGCAAATGCCGGATTGACTGAGATTTGATTTAGATTTAAAAATTAGATTTAGAGATAGAGGATGTGGGAGTCAAACCTGAACATGGACATGAGCATGGCTGAGCACCCACAGTCCCCTCTGGGTGTCCACTGATGGCTCCACCCCTGGGCACAGCTGTGCCAAGTATTTGGATATGATGATCCCCCTTCTGTCACTTTGACCCCACATGATCCACAAGCTCATAGTCAGAAAAATGGAAATACAGTGATCAGTGAGGTGTAAAGTGAAAAAAAAACCTCTGATCAAAAGTCATGATGGCAGAACAATGTTGGTGTGTGTGGCAGAGACCTGCAGCTCTAAAAAGTGATCATGCAACAAAGAGTGACAGTCTGCTTTTGCCCTTTCTTTATCCCACAACAACCACAAAATGTGCTCAGGTGAAATATTTAACACTTTACTTGTGGATTGGATGATGCCCAAACTCAGGGAAAGCAGTTGCTGTGGAATGTGAACACTCTTCAAATGCCACTCATGGCTTCACACTTCCCTCCCTCATATTCTTGTCATGTTTTCCTTCCTATCTGTAGGTCAAGTATTAATATGAAACCATTAGGACAGAGATAACTTCCTATTGATCTGGAAAATAAAGTGGGAGACACAAAGTGGAGAGAACAAAGACAACCCTGCTGCAGTGCCTTTTAAAATTAACTCAGCATCTGTGTTTGGACCTTCTCCTGCAGATTGTGGCAAAGGAGGAAGCTGAAAGGAGAAGGAAGATGCATAAAAGTAACTTTAAAAATGTTTTTGTCCCAGATCCAAAAGGATGAAGACACCAAAAAGAGGGAGATTCATCTTGAAGCTTCCTGGAGATTGATGGAAGCAATCATTTTTAACACAAGGAAAGCACTTGGATTTGATCAGTGGCAACTTAGAGCTATCTCCAAAGTGAATCAAATTCCTGCTATTTTTGTGATTTTTACTTCCTTCTCCACCTCCTCCTCCCATTTATCATTCCCAGAAGAAGCCTACCAGGAGCAAACAAGAAGAGCCCAACCTGCTGCTGGTGTAACTCAGCTTCACCTGCGGGTCTGGGGGGACCTGACCTGAATTGTGAGATTGGGTTGCAAAAACTCCAAACAGAAGGAAAGGCACAGAATTCTGAGCTCATGAATTTACTCCCTGGGAGGAAGGAAAAGCCTTGGTGAAGGTTATGGAGAGCTCATTACAACTTGTAGCTTTCTACAGGCTCCTATCACACACATCTATGGCTGCACCTCACTGAACAGCATCATTTAAAAACCCTCAGGCTCAGTGGTTTTTTAGTCCATAACGGGTGAAATTTAGCATTGACTTGCATTAACTTCAGGGGAGCTACACAAATTGTGCCAGCTGAGATCTGGCCCTCAATAGTCCATTAGCCCAGGTAGGAAAATATTCTTACATCAGACCCGCTGTCACTTCACTCCTCATGTGCTCTTCTTTTATCTAACACCACCTCCACCACAATGGATTTACTCTATAGTGCCAGAGGAAAAAAACAAACAGCTCTCTACTTGAAAAATAGGAATTATTTTCTCTTCTCCTTTTCTTTCCCTCAAAGACCCAGCACTATCCTGGAATTCTGAACTGGGGATGAAACAAAACCAGTTCAAAAGCATACACAGAAACAAGAAGTAATGAGCTGAGACCTCCTCAACAGCTTTTCAGAATGCAAAGCTTTGGCCAGCTGGTCAGGTGGAGTAAAACCAACCCTCTTTCTTTTTTTTTTTTTTTTTTTTTTTTTTTTCATTTTCTTTTATTTTCAGCCAGAAGATGTGTTCAGTCCAGGGTAAAAAAATCTGTCATGTTGGTGAGATTCTCCCCACCACAGCATCACTCTGAAAAGGACAGCTACTCCAAGTGGGTCACATCTGCCATCAACCACGGGCTGAGCACAGCAGTGGCTGATGAACAGCGTGGGGTAAAAGCCATGTAGGACAAGGATGAGGTGAAACCTTGCTCTGAAATGAAGCTGTGGGAGAAATGAGCTGGGTTAGGTTGTAATTTTCCAGGAGCATGCAGCCACAGCTGCAGCAATGAGCCCTAGAGTTCACAGCGCTGGGCTGTTTCTGTTCTGCTGCAATGCTGGACATGTCTGTGCCCTAAAATAGTCCAGGCTTAGAGGAGTTCACTCAGCCTGTGAGGGTGGCAGGTGTGAGGATAGAAAAGTGTCACCTGAACTGAGAGTCTTCAGAGAGAAGAATGTCCCTGCAAAGGCCACTACACTGGGGATCATTTTAGCCATGTCATGACAGCCAAGGGAGGAGTATCCACACCCACCAGTTTTAGGTTTTCACCAACATCATGGAACCATAGAATAGTTTGTGTTGGAAGGGACCTTCAAGATCATCTCATTCCAACCCTGCCACTAGACCAGGTTGCTCCAAGCCCTGTCCCATTGCATTTTATCTTCTTTTTTCTCTTTCTGCCAGAGTAGGGATTAAAAACTCGAGAGACGGTGTTTGGATTTCGTGTTTGGACTCAGATGTTTATTAATTCTTATCTATGTTACAGTGAGTGCTACAGCACCTCTAGCTAACAAGCTAAAAATGGCAAAATATCTCTCTCTTTACAAGGTCTTTTAAACCTAAACTGTCCAATTAAGAACAGACACCTAAATTATTTTTACTTTTGACCCAATAACCAAACACCCGTGACCAGCAATGCAGATTTTTCTATCCAATTACAAAAGTACCACTTAGATGCATGAAAAAGAAGTGAAGAAGAAAGAAACTTCCACCCTAAAACCTCCATCTTACTATATTCTAAAACCTTAAATTCTAAATTTTCCACCATGTGTTATTACACACTTCTATTCAAACTACACACCAGTGATCTGAGTTCCATCACTCAGTTTGGGAAGCCTTCTCCAAGGCCTCGGGTCAAAAGCAGTGTTTTCTTGAGGGTCAGTGCCTGTCAGCACAGAAAGTCTAAAATTCTCAATATCCAGGGTTCCGACACTGTCCCTCCTGGGTTTGAACTCTTCCAGGAATGGGGCATCCACAAATTCTCTGGGGAACCCCTTTCAGTTTCTCACCACCCTCTATTGACCCGAATCAACAGATTTTCACAGTCCCCTTCCACACCTGACAGTGAGAAAGTATAGGTGGGTTTCATCTTACCTGTCTCCAGGAATCTATGTCTGCACAGGTTTCTGGCTTCCTGTAATATTTCAAGTCACCAGAGTCAGTAGAGGTAATGTCACAGGTCTGCTCGTGCTCAGAGAGATTCCTAAATTTTGTCAGACAAATCATGCCCTGAACTTGTCTCAGTGAAGAGACCCTGGAGTTCCTGGGACACCTGTATTGAAGGTACCCATCCAGGCCAGATAGATTTCACCTGTAGGGGAGTGTTTGGAGAAGGTTTCTGGCTTGGATGCACTTTATTGGAGTTCACTCCAATGACTCCAAAGAAGACCTTGTGTGATCAGCTAGATTCCTGTTTTGACCCCAGAACTGTCATCCAGACATCAGTCAAAAATCAGAACTCATCCTCTGGCATCTGATCTAGCATAGGCCACGAAAAACCTGTCAGTAATGATTTTATTGGGAAAAATTATCACAGATGTCTCCTTGGAAATGCAATGGAAAAAAATTTAGGTGCTACCTAAATTGTGAGGCATTTGCCACAGAACTTTAAAAGCTTCCAGATCTCAAATCTGAAAGGGAAGAGTTTTCCTCCTGAAATTAAGCTTTTTCTTTTTTCCTTAAGAAGACATGCAATTTATTCCAGTATGACCTACTCACCACACAAATGAGTAAGAGAGGAGTAAATATAATCATTCAAATGCAACTTTATGTAGATCAGTAAAAGAAAACCAAAGGAGAGATCCAATAGAAAAACTAATCTCTGAAATTTGAAAACACATATGAATCTTGAAGCATTCTGGTAGATCTTTATGGATGGAGAGGATGATTTCAACTTGCAGCCGTTATTTGGAAGAACTGAGCACTGATGTCCAGCCAGAGAGATGTGGATTCATGTTTATGAGCCGCCTGGCAAATACTGACGCACCTCCCACAAAAACCCTCTAATTAAATGTTAATTAAATGCAACACATTAGGCTTAGCAGACTCTCTGCTGCTGAGTTATATACATACACTGCAGACACTCTAATGAAATACTTGACTTTGATTTACGGACATGAATGCAGCTAGAGCTGGGGCTCGCGCTGCTATCTAATTTTGCACAAAACAAAGGAGGCTGCCTTGCCTCTGCTAATGGTTCCAGCTTTTTAATGAACACTTCCAGCCATGATGTAATTACACAGTAACTTACAGGCAGGGAAGTCACACAAGCAGAGAAATGCCCTGCATGTAGGGGACCTCCTCTGCTGGCAGTGGGGAAGGATTTTGCCGGGTCTCCAGCAGCAAAAGCCCTTCAGCCACCGCAGTGATCTCATTTCAGTCCTCGTGGCTCTCACTGCCATCAGAAAGCCTTCCTTGATCTGAAGGGATGGAAACAGCAGGTGAGGCCCAGACTGTGTCATGCCTGTTACAGTCAAGATGATGAAGGGCCACGGGTGAAAATCATCAGAGAGAATTAGAGATGTCACTTCAGGAGTGAACTCACTTATGCAGATGACTCCTGATGGAGCTTCTCAATGCTGTATTCACTCATTTCTCATACAGAATAATCAACACATTATTAACCTTTATTCAGCTTCAGTAAGCAAATATCACAGAATCACGGGATATTCTGAGGTGGAAGGGACCCACAAGGATCATTGAGTCCAACTCTTAAGTGAATGGCCCATATAGGGGTCAAACCTACAACCTTGGAATTATCAGCACCGCGCTCCAACCAACCTAATTCTGACCTGAGTATGGAGTTATCTCAAGTTTTCCTCCTTTTTATTATTATTTTCCACCTGACCCCCTTAATTTCCAGTGCAGACACTGACTGGGAAATTTAGAAACAAATTCTTAAGTACTTCTTATTCCCAACTAGCAGAGTGCACCCTGGCACATGGGACAATCTCTAGGATTCATAATGCTCATTTTCTCCTGGGCTTTTTGGTAGAATTCTCCTTTACTGTCCAGAAAACAGTGGCAGATCCTGTCATGCCATGTACTACAACTCCTCAGCGACAATCAGCACCTAGCACAGGGTATGAATCCATGGCATGCACAAAATACACTGGTAGAGGAACAGTATTTTTACAGTTTCCACAAAGCTCTGAGACTACTAGAAAGTATCCACCTGCCAGGGAAGCTTTCAGTAATCCTTCGCAAGGACTCTTCCTGGCTCTTAGGCAATGGCCCACCCAGCAAAAATGCAGATTAAATTGCCCCATTAATTTCTGAGGCTTTGTAATAACCTCAGGCAGAGTTTGTGGTGCTGCACTGATGTTAGCAGCTAGGTTGGGACTTTTAATATTGGCTGAGATATCTACTGCCTCCACTGTGACTGAGTTATTTTTAAATCTATATCTATTTCTCCTTAAAAATGTGTAGATTGTGTCTCAATGTGAAGAGAAGTATTGCTCTCCAAGCAAACCCAGCAATACAGAAATACAGAAAGAGAAACTTGAAAATAACAACCCTTGCTGAAGTGGCAGGAGGCTGAAGTTACTCGTGTTGTGTAGTACTTTGAGATTCCCAGAACGGAAGACACGGCTGAAATGCACATTACTGTCTCAGGGACAAAAAAAAAAAAAAGGAGAGATCAGATGAAATAATGATAAGAAAAGGCAAAATAAATGAGTTACTCGCCTCCCTGAGGGCAGGCTGTGCTGGTTTTATGAATGTGAGAACCTATTCTTGGCCTTACACAGGCATCTGTGAAAAATGTGCCACTGCTGCATCCCTCTGCGCGTGGCCCATCCCTTTGTGCGGCGAAATTCGGCGCTCCTGACACGTCCCGCAGGATGGCACTGGCCACGGCTCCCTGGAGGGCTCTGTGTGCACCACAGCTGACTGAAGGACCAGCAAGGTCAGAGAATACCTTGGATGTAGCCCTAGAAAACCACCCAGGCGCACTAAATTAAACAGAAGCCAGCAGGCATCTGGGGAGAAGTGATCTTAATGCGTTCGGATCAGAGACGTCGCCGGCAGAAGGCTCAAGCAGCAAAGCTCGGGGCGTAAAGACCATGGGAAGCTTTACCTTAAACAGAGGTCCTTACCTGTGAGGAAATAAAAACAGGTGCTGGAAAACATCTCATTATTCCATATTGCCGAGTGGGACCTTTCCTTTAGAAGTCCCAGATGTGACGACAGAAGAGGCTGTTGTAGGAAGAAGCCAGAAAAAATGGACATTGAGGCATTTTATTCGTTAGCACAGAGCTGCAGAAGATCAGAACACTCCATACCCGTGGAGAAAAAATGTTTTTAAGCTATCAGAAAGCCTACTGTAGATATCTCCTCCAGAATGAGAAGGTTCACACCAGGCAGTGCCTCTACTCTGAGTTCAGAGTGCAGAGAAATGCTACCCCTCAGTCCCTATAAATAACTCTCTTTTTGGCAAGACCAGGGGGAATTTTAAGGACTTGAATTCTTCAAGGGACACCATGCACTGGTTTTGGCTCCAAAAGAAGTACAGAATGTAATTTTTGGGACTCAAAAGGCACCTTAATTAGGTTTAGTCATCCAGGAGTTGAACATACCATTGAACTCAATTGATGAGCTACCAAATTATGCTGGTGTTAACAAATTATGCTGTTTTTTGAGGAAATTGAGTTCTTGTGTCAGCCTGGCCTTTTGGGTTAAACTATTCCCCAGCCACAGGAGCTGAAAATATTGAATAAAGCTAACATAGTTCCAATATAAAATCTATAAATCCCGAAGCTGTGCCTGTTTCAAAAGATTCCTTGTTTTTGAGATTTATGGCCTGAGTATTCAGAATTTTCTTTAAGTTAAGGTATCTATTTTTTTTTCCTGTTAAAAGTCATTAGTTCTTTCCTTCTCTACATGGATCCACATGTAACTTATTCCTTTAGAAAATATTATAACGTATCACTGGATCTCTGTCCTGGTTTCAGCCAGGGTAAGATTATTCCTTCTCAGAAACTGTTCTAGTGCTGTGTTTTGGATCTGGAATGAGAATGGTGTTGATAACACACAGATGGGATTTTTATTTTTGCTAAGCTGTGTTTAAAAAGTCAAGGACTTTTTCCTTGTTTCATGCTCTGTCAGAGGAGGTTTGCAAAAGGAAACTGGGAGGGAGCATTGCTGGGACAGGTGACCCACACTGGCCAAAGGGATATTCCAATCACAGAACATCCTGCCCAGTAGATAAACTGGGAGGAGTTACTGGGAAGGGGCTGATCTTGGTTTGGGAAGAGGGGTTTGGCACTGGTCAGCAGGTGTGGAGCAATTCTATTGTGCACCACTGGTGTTTCCCTTTTTATTATCCTTTATCTTTATGACTGCATTCTACTTTATTTTCAGTTATTAAACTGTTCTTATCTCAACCTACAAGCTTTACTTTGATTCTTCTCCTCATTCCACCAGGGTGGGATGGAGAAAGGGGAGACTGAGTGAGTGGCTGCCTATTTTCCAGCTGGTCTTAAACCATGAGAATCACAAAGTTCTTAAAAGATGCATATAACTCATAGATTTTCCTTAAAAGACTTCAAGAGAGCAAAACAGAATCAGTGGGTTTTAAATCTGGCTGGTTCTCCTACAGCCCAGGCTGATCTACTTCCAGGGTGGAAAGGACTGAGAGAAGCAATTAAGGGTGATAAAATCTAAGTAAATTCTGATGAAACCCAAATGTTAAACACCACAATGAAAATAAATGCTGCTTATCTGTCTGTTGGTTGGGAAAGTGAGAAATTGAACAGAAAACTATAAAACATGTAAGAAAATGGACAAGTGAATTGTCTGCTATGAATGAAGTATGTGAACAAATCAATGGCCGCCAGGACTTCCGGTTGGCCACCAAGAAGTTAATTTTGTATCAGCAGCAAGAACTCAAACACAAAGCTGAGTGCTGGATTAGGCTGTCAGTGGCCTGAGAGAACAGGGCAATGCTTTATCTTTAGAGCCTCGTGGTCTGTGATCCACAGGGAAGAGTTCCAGGGGGTTGGAAGTCAATGATCTTTAAGGTTCCTTCCAATGCAAAACATTCTATGATTCCTCTCCCTGAAAAAGAAAATGAATTTCACAAATGAGCAAGCTCAAAATGCTGTATGAAGAGAAGGTCACTGGTATGCTGGATGTGGGAAATATTAAAACCTGGTTTCTTGGGAAACTTCATCTTACACTGTCTGAAATTGTAGTTTGAATTCAACCCTACTGGATGTCAGACAGAAAGAGATTTTCTTAATTCCCAGCAGAAGGGAGGAGGGAAATCACACTTTGATATCTGCAATAGTCAGGACTATTCTCCCAGTGGAACCAGTAATTCTTCCTCTCTCTACCTGGGAATGCAGCCATTTTCACCCAAGCTTGTGAGAATTTAATACTTTCCTTCTGTCAGATTTCACTTATATTGGCCACCAGACCCAAAAGTCATGAGAAAGAACAACTGACAGGCTTAAGTGTGCAGTGTCAGCTGGTTAAGTCCAGAACTCACCAGTGGTGACTTATGACACCAGAGCTGCAGAGGTTGCCAGGCCAAGGAAGATGCACTGAGACAGAACTCGTATTTAGTAAAAGAAAAAATAAAACAGAAATATGTGTGTAAGTAGTCTGAAGTGCAGAGGAAAGACTGAAAAGGAGACAAGTTTGAAGGAGACACACAGCTGGGAGAAATGGCTGCTATGCCATGGGACAAGAAAGCCATGAGAATTTTTGTGGGTGTTAAAATTGCCTTTCACATTTTAAGGGAGTAACCAGTGGCCTGCTCTAACAATAACACACTTAATCTTTCATGTTGTCCACAACCAATAATGCCCAGAACTGGGATCACTTTAATAACAGAGATGTCAGCTGCCTGTGCAGACAACCTGTGATTAGGCTTGGCTCCTTCACACCTACCTAGGAAATGGGCACCCACTAAACCCGCTGGTCTTGGCTCCTCCCTCACTCAACAGAACAAGATCAGTACCTAGAGAGGTGACTCATCTTCCTCTCTCCCCACACCTGATCAGATTATGGTGGGATGAATCACCCTATGGAGGTATCACTCAAGCCCAAATAGATATTGAGGAAATCTACTTAATTGTCTTAACAAATGGTACAATTCTTAGTAGGCTTGAAGTATAAATCCAGCCTAGAGCATGATTTGGTCGCTGCTGTGGCTTCTCTCCCTCTGGGGCATGAGTTTTCTGGGTTTATGAGGTGGGGATTTCTCCATCCCAGCAGTATTCCAGGTGGCAGGAGCAGCCTCCAATCCAAACAGAGCCCCATCCCTGCAGGAACAGCACAACTTTATCCAACTCCAGCTGGAAGCTCGCTGTCACAAATGATCAAATCTCTTAATATTGACAGGAAATCCTTTAGAGCTTCAGGAAAGAAAAAGCCATCAACTTTTTTTTCCCTGTGAAAGCCAATGCTTGTTTTTCCAGGGGTTGCTGGTGTGTGTTATGTGGATATCAAATTTTGGGGAATGAGGGAAGACACAGATGACTTCAGAGACTCATCTTCACTGCAATTTGCTTATACTCTGCATGAATAAATTCCATTCAAATGACCTTGAGGAAAATATTAATAATATGATAATGGGTCATTTGCATACACTGCTGAATATGCTGTGAATTCAAACAGAGGAATTTGTCCAGAGCTCTTTGTCAGCAAATAGAGAAACAGAAAAGTCACTCTGAGAATAACTCCTACATCAAACCCCCCAGCTGGTATCTGAAAATGCTGGTGACAAGCTTGACTTCTTGGTAAGATTTTTTGAATGCCAGATCACAGCAGGAGGCAATGGGACTTGGGCATTTTAAAAACATTTCACACTGTTTGGAGCTTGATTTCATTTTATTTTCACCATTCCTCTCCTGATGATTCCTTGCATGCTTCAGCACTCCTTAAACACCAGAAAAAATATTACCTGACTGTAAGACATGACAAATTCATTTCAGTTGTGCTTTCCTGAAAATTCACTTAAACTTAATTTTATCATTAATGAGTTATACACAAAGAACAAAGCATGAATCCAGCCTTGCCCACATAGTTTTATGTAGTTTAACAGTACTGTACCTCTTCTGGAAATGGAGTTCTGATAATTTCTTCCAGGTGATTTAGAAACTTGAAAATTTCATCCAAAGTTGAAAAAAATTCACACTGTGGACTTGTCATTTTCATCTCCCTATCATTTCCCTGTGGTGATCACATTTATTACAGGCATGGAAAGGACAGTCTCAAACATGAAATATGTGCTTTGTGTGCGAAAAGGGCTCATTCCTCAAAGCTGAGAAAAATTTTGAGAGAAATTGACATAAGTGTAGACAGGAAATTGTGAATGAAAATTGAGAGGCTTTTAGGAATAATTTATTAGATGGCCCAAAGCCAAGCATTCACAATCAAGACAGGATAACTTTGACTAAAAAGCCATTAGAATTTCCTGATAAAGTGAAAGCCTCAAGTAGAAGTATCTATATATAGCCAGTTATCTTTGTGTCTGTGGGCATTTATTATGGCTATTTGCTTCTATACTTTGTCTGCATATACTGGATTTTTTTTCATGCAGATAAAAAAAGGCATTTATGTATTTTTTTTCATAGAATTAGAGAATGGTTTGGGTTGGAAAAAAACTTCTAAGATCATTGAATCCAACTGCTAACCTAACACTGTCATCTTCACCATTAAACTATGTCCCCAAGTGCCACATCCACAAGTTTTTCGAACACTCCCAGAGATGATGATTCCACCACTTCCCTGGGCAGCCTGGTCCAATACTTGATCCCTCTTCTGGTGAAGAAATGTTTCCAAATATCCAGCCTGAACCTCCCTTGGTGCAACTTGAGGCCATTTCCTCTTGTCCTATCACTTGTTATCTGGGACTCTGTTACCAGTTTGCTCAAAGCCTCAGCAAACCTGGCTCTGAACCCTTCCCCTGATGGGGCAACCCCAGCTTCTCTGGGGATTTCTCACCTCATTGCATTGTCCAAATTTTCATCCACCAGCATCCCCATGTCCTTCTCCTCAGGGCTACTCTCACTCCATTCATCCCTCAGTCTTTATTGATAACCAGGATGGCTCTAACACAGGCACAGCACCTTGAACTTGAATTTTTCTGCACATTTTTTTTTCATTATTTACTTTACTTGGCATTTCTTAGAAATCCCAGATGGGAGGGCAAATAGAAAAGGACAAAGTTTTAAGAAAGAATAAGTAAGGTGGGAAAATCTCAATCTGTCAGAGAATTGAGATAAGAATGAAGCCAAGATTCTGAAAGGCCAAAAATTTAACTGTCTCCAAGCAATGCTGTTTATGGAATTACAGAATTATGGAATATCCTGAGCTGGAAGTGACCCACAAGGATCATTAAAGTCCAACTCCTGACCCTGCACAGAACATCCCCCACAGCCACGCCATGAACCAAGGTTATCCAAACACTTCTTGAACTCTGTCAGATTTGGAGCTGTGACCACTGCCCTGGAGAGCCTGTTCCTGACCACCCTCTGTGTGTGAAACCTTTTCCAAAATCCAACCTAAACCTCCCCTGACACAACTTCAGGCCATGTCCTTGGGTCACTGGTCACCAGAGAAGAGATCAGTGTCTCCCCTCGTGAGGATGTTGAAGACCACAATGAGATCTCCCCTCAACCTCATCTTCTTCAGGCTGAACAACCCAAGTTGTTCAACTCAGCTGCTCCTAAAGTCTCGAATAAACTTTTTTTTTTTCTGTTTTAGGACGTCTCAAAACTTGCCGAGATTTTCAGCTTTGGCAAGGTTAAGTTTCCACACACCTGGGGATCCCAGAGACATTTCCAAAGGCAAGTAGGGCAGGAGTGAGTAGGAGTTATGCCACAGCAATGGGTCGTGAGGATGGAAAAGTCCTTCAGGACAACCTGGGTCTGTTCCAGCAGCTTCATCCAGCCAAATGCCAAGAATAAGGAGCACGGGCTGCGCTCACAGAACAGAATATGATTTTCCAGCTCACAGGGGTTGCAAAGAGGAATTTGGGAGCTGAATGGCAACCAGCAATAACCTCCCAACACAACATTGTGGCAGGAGCAGCCTTTGGCTGGCTGACCAAGGGACAAGTGAGTGGGAGTGAAAAGCAATTCTCTATTTACAGAGAGAGTTGGTCAAGCTGATGTTGTGAATTTGCGTCACTTTGTGGCTGATCTTTTTCAAAAGGTCATCGGGGCTTCTGGAAAACACTGCACTAGAAGTTAAGATGAAGAGAAAGTTTCTTTATTAAATGAGACATAAGGAGGTCATGCTGTTTATTGAAAAAAATATTAAAAAAAGAAAAGTAGTGCCTAGGTTTTGGCACAGACCTACCTGCACCAGAGGAAACTGTGGCTGTTCAGGCTTTTCAATCTAGCAGAGAAAGGCAAAACAAATACCACAATCAGAAAACCAAAGACAGAAAAATCCAAATTAGAGGAAAGACACACATTATTAACGGTGATTAATCACAGAAACAAACTATCCAGGGAGGAGACAGAATCTCATCTCCTGATGTTTCCAGAGCAAATGTATTTGCTTTCTCAGGCAGAATGCTTTCAGTAAACATATGCTATTGATCTTGATACAGGAAGAACCAATAGGATTTAAGAAAGAGTTCCAAAATATGACTTAATTATCCTTATTCTCTTATCTCTTCTTCTAAAGCTTTTATGAGTCTATGAATTGCACCTAATTAGCAATATTTAGTCATTACGGAGATAATGAGAACATCCTGGTTACATCAGAACCAAGATCATTTGCATAAAACACCTCCAAACAAACACAAAAGTCTTCCAGACAAAAAATTACTATTAATTGACAATGGGAGGAGTGAAAATATCCTTTTTCTCTGCTCCATCAATTTTTATTCTCATTTTGTCTCAGGGAGTTTGTTCTGGCCTGGACATCTTTGGTCTGGGACACTCTGTGTTTCCATACCTGTCATTTTGCTTGTAAACCTTCCAAAAAAATTGATATTGTCTCAAAATGTACGATCTCCCCAGCTTGCTTTTTGCAGAGGCTGAATGCAACACCTGAGTTCCTTTTCAGTCTGAGTGTTCAACACTGCTTAAAAACATCACTTAGGAGATGTCCCACATGGCCACCCAAAGGGAGTGGATATTCAGATGACTAAAGGAAGAGTCATGGATTGGTATTTGATAACAGCATGAATATTAAGGGCTGTCATATAATGTCTGTGCAGGAGTTGGTTTATGTTAACATGATCTCAGAGAGAATTATACACTCCAAAATTATAGCATCACTGTTATTATTATGACATTATTAAATAATGCCAAAATTAGCATTTTAAGCCATTTTCTTTCCTTAACTAGCTAATCTTCACCCAGAACAATGCCCTTAACAATATTTAATGCAAAGTCTATCAGGCTGGGAACAGAATGATTCTAGGGGTTGGAACATTAATTAGGAGCAACAGAATTCTGATTTATTCTACTTTCATTCATCAACACGGCTTGGGTCCTCTTTTTCTGCGCTGGTTTCTGTTGTTTACCTGCTTTTCTTTGGCTTGTTAGTAAAGCATCCAGGATTCCCAAGCAGTCTCCCACCTAAATACTGCCAGGCTTTGAATGGGTTCATTTCCAAGAAGAGATGAAAGCAGCACAGTTGTTCCAAAATGGGCATAGGCCAAAACATTCAATGCTCACAGCCAACTGCTCATGAACTGTCTACACACCAAGAGTTATTGGCAGGCAGCGTATGGCAAATGTGCTGCTCTTCAGAAAACTGTGATCTCTTTGTGAGCCACTTCTAAGTAGATAAATGGACCAAATGGTTTGTTATGAATTATACACGCCATTTCTATATGTCACCAGATGTGTTTCAGTGTAAAATCACCAGTCTGCAATGATTAGTTATCAAGTTGGAGATGACGAGAGCTTGGACAGGTATTTTCAGCTTGCTGGCTTTTAAACCCTTGCCAAGCTAAATCAAATTATGCTCAAATATCAAATTGTGCCTAATAAACTCCAGTGCTGATAATGAACACCTGTATTTTTCACTGCTACATCCCAGTGTTGCAGCAGAGATTCACTGGGAAGAGGAATTGTTGTGTGAGAGCATAAAAGTGACCACTGCAATTGCTCCAGTAATTGCTGGCCACCACAATGTCATTGATGGCAAGTCAGATGAGGAGGAGTGGAACAGGTTTGTCCCTGTGCTAAATGCAGATGTGGATTCACATCATCCCTTGCCATGTTTAGAGGGTATCTTTGCTCTTGTGTGTAACTTCAGCTTTCCATCACAGTAAATTTCGACAACTTTTTTCTAGATTTGTGTCCTGTAATTCACTTCAGATCAAGTTTTACCCCTTCACTCTTGAATTCAGGGAAGTGTCCTACGTTTTAAGAATACAGATGGACAGTCACACAGAAGCTGTCAGCTTTTGTCAGCCTCTTCATGCAGTTTTCTCTCTCCAGCAAAAAAAGTTCATAGAATTGTTTAGGCTGGAAACGTCATCTAAGATCATTGAGTCCAACCATTCCAAAGCCACCCCTAAAGCATGTCCTCAAGACCCACACACAGCTTTTAAATCCCTCTGGGGATGGGGACTGTGCCACTTCCCTGGGCAGCCTGTTCCAATGCTTGCCAACAGTTTCCATGAAAAACCATTTCTTAATGTCCATCCTAAACATCCCCTGGTACAACTGAAGGCCATTTCCTCTTGTCCTGTCCATTGCTCCCTGGGAGAAGAGCTCAGCCCCCACCAGCTACACCCTTCTAGCTAGGAGCTGTAGGGACTGAGACCCTCCTGATCCTCTTTTTCTCCAGGCTGAGCTCCCTCATCAGCCTCGTGCTCCAGCCCCTTTCCCAGCTCTGTCCCCTTCCCTGGCCATGCTCCAGCACCTCAGTGCCTTTCTTTGTTGTGATGGCTCCAAAACTGACCCCAGGACTCGAGGTGTGGCCTCAGCACAGAGGGACAATCCCTGCCCTGGTGCTGCTGGCCACAGCTCTGCTGATCCAAGCAAGGTGCCCTTGGCCTTCTTGCCCACCTGGGCACACGCTGGCTCATGTTCAACCAAACCAACACCTCCAGATCCTTCACCACCAGGAACCTTTCCAGCCACAGGAGTCTTTGGATGAGGTTTATCTCAGAGGGGAATAAGTTCAAGCAAAATCTACCTGGGAAGTTCATTTGGGAAGGGCAATGGGGAACCCAATCCCTGAAAAGCCAACTGTGTAGAACACAAGAACATATAAAAAAATCCATCCTGCCCTCTCTCCCATGCCATAATTTCTGATTGAACAGCAGGCAGATTGATGCTGGGGTGCTCACCCAGGCTGGAAGGTGAACTTTGTCTTCATGCTTACACAGCCTGATTTTAATTTAACGTTTCTCTTTCTCCCTTGTGGGTTCCTCTCCCTGCCCTGCTCTGTGAGTTCACTGGGTTTTATGAGTTATATGCTAATCATTCTGCCAGGGCTGGGCTCATCCATCACCTGGGCTCCAGGGGATGGATGAAGCTGGGTGGCTGTTCCTCCTCACTCCACACCCCACAGCCCCAGCAATCTGCAGGAACAGGCTGCTGGGTACAGTTGGACCTGCTGGGAAAAGGGCAGGAGGGCAATGGGATGCCCATTCCTCTCCATCATCCTGGAAGTGGATCTCCTCTCTCCACACAACTTTTCCTCAAGATAAAACGATCCCCCTGAACTCCAGTGTGAGGATGGGGTGCTGGGGAGCTCCAGAAAGCAGCAGCAGTGTCAGTAAAGTGTCAGGAACTTGCCTTGCTCATCACAGGGTTTGGGGAACTGCCAAGGACCCTACAGTAATTCAGGTGAGTTTCTTCCCTGCTAAATTAGTTTATAGTGATGAATAGTGTTTTCTGGGTAATTTAATAATATTAATGGGATCTCATTAGGCTGGCATTCATTAACATTCTTGAAGGTGTATCCCCTGCTGGCAGTCTTTGGAAAGACTGGGATGGAGAAGGAAAACCAATATCCTAATTCATTCACATCCCTAAATACTTCCAATGAGGCAAAGGTTTTAAAGCACTTTATTGGTTCGGTTTATTTAATTTACGTCGCTCTTTGTGGATTGTGGTTTTATTTCCTACATAGGCAGTAAAACCAATATTGTTTAGCTGAAAGTGCCCTCAAGAAAAATGATATTAGAATTAGAAATAGATATCAAATGGCCAGAATTATTATTATGGCTATTATGATCCAAGAAGCAGATGATGGAAATGCAATAATTTACTCAAAATAAATCTGTCTTCAGAGCTCAGGTAACCTCTCTGCATGAGATAGCAAAGCTGATAGCACTGGTAGCTGTCATCTCTGCACTGCTCCAGCTATTGAAAAGGGACTGGCAGAGGAAAGGTATTCACAGAGTTTGTTTTGATCTCTCAGAACGAGATTGTCTCTTTGATTTGCATTAAATTACACCTCTCACTCTGTGGAACTATCTTCTCTTTTTTTTTGCTCTGCAGGACACATGAAGGTAACAATCACCACCAACAACAACCAGAAAAACAGGATCAGGACAAAGAATCATTCCAGAAATTAAGGTGCTGCCACAATGCTCCAGGAGATCCACGGTGGCAAACTGAAAGGGAAATTTAGGCTAAAATTTCTATTAAAAAAAAAAATCTCTCAAAATATATTTCTGTGCTTCATGTTCTCGCTGGCCAGATCATAACATTGGATGCAGTTTAATTTTCTGAACAAATAGTTTTCTGCACAATTTTTGTTTGGAGACCAGTGCAGGAGATTTTAACTCATGTGCTCCCTGATATTCACCTTATTGAATTTCACCCAAATTTTCTTATTGACATAATTTGTCAATAACTTTAAAAAAACCCTTATTTCCAGAAGCTCATACAGTCAATTGAAAAATGCCTTATTTTTGAAACTCTTATTTTCAGTAAATATTTACTTCTCTTTCTGAAAAAAACTCAAACAACTCATCATTTATAAAACTGAAATTTCAACTTTTAAATGTTTTTAATTCTTTTTATGTTGTATGGTAATGAGTATAATTTTGGATGGCGAAGACTTAAACAAGCTCTGTGTTAGAATCCAAAAAAAAAAAAAAGTGTAGACAAAAGAAGTGATATTTTTAATAAAATGTGTTATTCGATAAAAATACTCCCACATTTTTCATCACAAATTTCAGATAGATTTTTTTTTTTTACGCCAGCTGTAGTTTACCTCTGGTGCAAGAATGAAATCCCTATCATGATAAAAGCCTCCACATCCTCAGAGCTCATATTTCATGCCATTTTTGCACCAGAAGAGTGAATAATTCAGCAGATTGGAGTAATGAATCATTTTCTCATCCCAAGGTGGCTGCTGCTCATGATGATTAATACTGATTTATATATTACTCATGACAGTCTCAACCAGGTCAGGGCCTCACTGTGTGACATCTTAGATGGGAGACACTGAATAAACACTTCCTGCCCCAAATTGCTTCCAGGGTAAGGTTTTGTTCTTTTGGTTCTTGCCAGTGGGTAATGACCTTAGTGAGCAGCCAGCCCTCACCCACACAAGCCTTGGAGAAGAGTGGGGAAGAGAGAACAAGGGAGGGAAGAGAGGAAAGGAAAAGGAACAGATGAGGTAAAAGGGTCACAAAAACCTGATTGCACAAAAACCTTGCCAGTTTATCCTCCCTTTGATAAACACCAGTAACTTACTTTGTTTTTCAGCAGCTTTACCTCATGTCACCTGGAAAAATGTGGATGATGAGATGTTGCTGCAAACAAGGAACCCAGAAAGAGGCAATTCCAGGCTTCCTGACAGCGTTGTTGGGAGTTGCAGTTACATTATTCAGCTCCCCATGCTGGGATGTGTTTAGGCTTTTTGACAGGCTGAAGTCCCTGGCCAGCAAGGAGCAGAGAGATGAAACATGGGTTAGGCACAGCTCCATTTCTGTGCTTTTATTCATCATTTTAAAGAAAAAAACCAATATATTTTCAATATGGTAATGCCACCAGTTACAGAATGGTCTCTCTGCAAAGGTAACAATTTGCACCCAGAAGGAGAAATGAGCACTGGGCAGCTGAGAGACAATCACACAATCATGGAATCTTCTCAAAATAGCAAAATGGACTGGACTAGTAGGCTCTCTAGATAAAAAAAAAAAAAAATCATATATTTGCTTGTAAGTATAGATTATGTCTTAGGATCTCCTATTTTCTCACAAACATTGAAGAAACCTGTTGCTGTTGCTATTGTTATTATTATGGCTGTTGTTTCATGATTACTAGAAAATAATTGTGTTAATATTATTAAATTAAGCAGTATTATTATTCTATCCCTGTCACGGTGTGACTGGGGTTGGCCAAATTTAATACATTTAATTTCTTTCGGGGATTGGATTTAGGAGTAGAGAC
>JANRGV010000001.1:145924023-145945513 GCA_024734035.1 Alethe castanea | reverse complement strand
CTCTCTAGAGTGAACTGAAATGATTATTTAAGTAAATAACTGACTGAAGTGTTCTCTGTATGTTGCTGTTAAGAAATCTGGAAGATGAGGGAAGGGGAAAGAAGGAATAATCTGGAAATCTCATTCTGAATTTTTTTTTTTTGTGTTATTAATAGATTTCTTCTTATACCCTTTTGAATTTTAAGCCTGCCTTGTTTTTGCTCCTAAATCATATCTCTAAAAGAAATTAAATATATTGGAATTGGCATACCCCAGTCACACCGTGACAGGGTGTCATCAGCTATATCCCATCTTTGGGAGTGTTCTCAGGCTGGATGGGGCACTGACCAACCAGGTCTAGTGGAAGATGTCCCTGCCCATGGCAGAGGGTTGGAACAAGATGATCCTTATGTTCCCTTCCCACCCAAACTATCCTGTGATTCTATGATTATATTTTAAATAGTTTGGGGAGATAGTTTTTAACAGTGCTCTTATCATTGAAGACCTTGTTCAAGAGTAAAATGGTGAGAATCCACTCATTGACTGTGGCACCAATTCCTTCCGTAGTATCAGCTTAAACTCATTAAAAACCACCTGCCTCAATTTCCAGTTGCTAAACAGGTGTAAAACTGTCCTTTGTCCTGCTTGTTCAGACTAGAAATGTTCTGGGTTACTTTAGGATGTACAGAAGTACAACTCTGACCTCTTCTGAGGTCCTGGAAGCACCATGTTATAGCTAACAAACACAATTTCTTGCACTTTTACTAAAAATACTTTTTCTCCTTCTGCCTGTCTCCATATCCATACACATGAATATTAATCCTGCCAAAAGGAAAGGGGGAGAAAAAAAAATGCAGAGAGAGGGGTGATAAAAATTCAGTGCATCCAACTGATTTCTTGATTTACAGTGGGTAATTATCATTCTTCACACATGGCTGGTCCCCTGTTGTGGGAAGGCAGAGCAGGTGTAGCAGTGCTTGTCCCAAATCCTTCCTCCCGAAAATCCCTCCACCTGCAAACTCCCCACACACCTGCAGCAGAGAGGAATTGTCAGGACCAGACAGAAGGACAGGTGGGAAAGATAGATGGAGGTATCTGTGCAAAGACACCTGGAAAAGTTGGGTTAGCCCATACTTGAAGCCTTTCTAATCCACTTCTGCATTTAATGTGCCATGGCAATGGTTCTGTCTTGTAACTGAGGGGGTAAAAAAATAAAAAAAATAAAGGCAGTAAAATTAAGGGCCATAAAGTAACATGAAATGATAATTGGAATTATTCAGGTAATGGATTAAAACTATTCTAAGTACCATGATCTAAATCTGAATGGTGAGGGAGGGGGAAGAGGGGAGTAAACTAATAGAATTTGGAATTGATTTTCAAAGAATACCAAAAATTATTACTGGTAAAATTTACAAGCGCCATAGATCACGCTCGCTGCTGCCTTGTTTGTAACAGAAATATCCAATTCCAAAATGAATTGGTCTCTGCTCAAACTAACTCTTGCTGATGGTGGCAAGTTGTTAATTAAATGACACTTTTGCACTGTTCGTTTTGAAAGTCTATGGAAAGATAACCTGAGGTTCTCAGTTTCAGAAATGAGTGGGGAGAGGTGAGCAAGCACAGACTTTTTAAAGACTTCATGGGTAGGGGGAAAAAAAATCCCTTCAGGGATATGCTCATGAGGACAGGATTTTATCACATAAGCTCTCCACAGTAGGATTTTAGAACACAGCTTGAGTTTGGCTCGGGCCATGTAGCTGTAGATGTCTACAGAATCGAGACTGAACATGTCAAAGCAAGTTGTCTCTATAATTAATGAAGAGATATAGGCACTTTTAAGCAGTGAGTCACCTGACCTTTTTTTATAAACCTGCTTCATGATCCAATGAATCATGTCCTAAATTCCACTGTCTGTGTTGACTAGCTGTCCATTTACTGACTCAATTTATTCCCCATTCGTTTTGACAAAGATGTTTATTTAATCAGATGTACTCCATGCCAGGAAATGTAAGGAATTACCTCTTTATAACTCCCATTTCATGCTCTTAGCCTAACTGTCCATGAGATCCAGCTGTCACAGACAGGGGAGTGGGGCTGATGGACAGGCTGATCCACTCAAACAGGTCTGACAAGCCTCTTTAAATCATGTTTCTGAGTAATTAGCTCAAATTGTGAGCAACAAGGTCTAGGGGAAGGTTCTCTGCCTCTGGCAGGGAGGTTAGAATGAGGTGATCTCTCAGGTTTGTTCCAACCCAAACCATTCCATGATTCTGTGACTCTCCACCAAGTCATCTACATTTAGAATCTGGAAATCTGACATTGTGCCAATGAAGAGACAATTCCAGTAAAAAAGTAGAGACAAAGGTCCCAGCTTCCAATTCCACAATTGCCCTCTCTCAATCCAAATCCAAACCAGAACTGGGCTCACAATACCTCACCAAAGACATTTCACAGAATCATTGTAGAATCAGAGAATCTTCAAGGCTGGAAAAGACCTCCAAGACCATTAAGTCCCCCAACTCTCAACAGTAGCTGCAGGTCACCCATTGACTAAACTATCTCTACTCATTTTTCCTGAGGGCATGAGCAGAGCAAGGCCACCTAACCTGAAAGGCTTTACTGCAATTTGGATGGGTCTAGTGGGAGTTTTCTTCCCACTCTGTTTAGACAGTCTGAGCCTAAAGACCCAGGTTTTGGCAGCAGGGACACTTGGTCTTTAACTCTGTGGAAGAATCCCCGGTGGGAATTTCCACTTCAGAAACTCTGCAGTGTTCAAAGCAGATGTTCAAAGTAGAATTACAGAATTCTAGAATAATGGAGTCACTTGGGTTGGAAGGGACCCTTCAAGATCCTCTCGTTCCAATCCCTCTCCATGATCAGGGACACTCCCACTAGACCAGGTTAACCAGACCTGACCCAGCCTGGCCTTGAACACAAGTAGAGTTGGAATGACCTTCATGCATTTTCTAATGGTCACACCTCCTCATCCTTCAAAGGTCTTCTTTCTTCTCCCTCCAAACAGCCAAAAGAGCAGGAGAGCCAGGCCAGAGCAGAAAACTCCTTGGAATGTGGGACAGGAAAGGAAGAGGGGGACAGTTTCACTCATAAACCTGCCACCCTGATTATTTTGTGGCCAGGACCAGTCCAGCCCTTCTGGTGAGAGCCCCATGCACAGAAGTGTGGGGTGAGGGAAATAACACCATGAAATGTGCCACCTTTTGAGTGGTGAGCAGCAGGGGATGGGTGGAAAGGGGTGAGAGGAATTACAGCATGAAAAATGACTTTCTTTGAAAGAGTTATAAAATTATTGGGTGAAGGGAAGTTTGCAGATTTAATATGCCAGTTAATGACTTGACATTTGAAACAGTCTCACACAAAGCACTGCTCATGATATTAATTGATATTGTGAGGGTATTGCTGAGTTTAAATTTGGTGGGAGCATAGAAAACAAAGAATAACCTTTATCCAGGCTGGTGTGCACCTGCAGAGAGGTCTCAGTAAACTTCAGTTTTGGTAAAAAGGACTAACAATGTCTTTAGTTAGGTACTAAAATCCAAGGTGGTTTTTTTTTTTTTTGTTTTTTTTTTTTTTTAACCAGATAGAAAAATTGAGATACTGGGAATTTAAAGTAATTCACTGTACACAGGATTTGCAATATTTACCCTCTCTTGGTGACTGAGGAAGCAATCACAGCAGAAGATTGATGGAGACCCCTCAGCTGTGGCTCCTTTATCCCTAAAGAGATAACTGGACTGGAGGAGATGCCTCACAGGAGTACTTGAGATGGCAAAAATTCATATTTGCCATTTCCTGAGAAATCACAGGATAACAAAATCTCTATTTTTGTGATATACAAAATCAATTCCAGACTGGCAACCAGCTCAGCCAAGCAGAAACTCATCAGTGTGGATATCTTCCTGTGGCCATAGGTAACACAGTGCCCATAGCAAATTTAATTAGTATGTCCTAAAAATTTTTCCTTGTGGAAGGGCAGGGATCTTGTCCATGCTGCGCCAAAGGAGAAACAGTTCAAAGGAAATAGATCCACTGTGCAAACACAGCAAGAAGATAAATGAGAGAGAGATGGACAAGCACCAGATCCCCAGAATCCAAATCCAGTTCTTTAATAGCAGCATATCCTGCTTTGGGATATAAGGGACATGTGAGTCACAAGGAGCTGTCACTTGGATCCAATGTGAATCAATGTCAGATCAATTTGCTTAAAAGCCTTATTAGCAATATGGAAGACAGAGGTTGGAGAATCCTAATAGCCACTGTGGGTTGGAGACAGGTACAGAAATCAAGACATCACTCACAAGGGAAGAAACACCAAAATGAGTTTAATTTCTCAGGAATTAAAGTTCTGTCAGGAAGCTTAGTTAGTGGGGAAGGTCATAGGTAGGCTCACAGAATGGTTTGGGTTGGAAGGGACTGTAAAGATAATTTAATTCCAAACCCCTGACATGGGCAGGGACACCTTCCTCTATTCCAGATTTCTCCAAGGCCTGTCCACACTGGCTTTGAACACTTCCAGGGATGGAGCAACCACAGCTTCTCTGGGAAACCTGTGCCAGGGCCTCAGCACCCTCATAGGGAAGAATTTATTCTGATATCTAATCTAAATCCACCCTCCTTCAGCTTAAGGCCATTCTCCCTTGTCCTGTCACTCCAAGCCCTTTGATAAATCCCTCTCCAGCCCTCTTGGAGCCCCTTTAGCCACTGGAAGGAGCTCCAAGTTCTCCCTGAAGCCTTCTCCAGGCTGAACAGCCTCCTCTCCTGGCCTGCCTCCATAGCCAAGGTGCTCCAGCCCTGTGATCAACTCAGTGGCCTCCCCTGGACTCGTTCCAACAGCTCCAAGTATTTCTTGTGTTGATGAGGTGCAAGAAAAATGTGAGAAAACCAAGTCCCTGATGTTCTGCACAAGTGCTGCAGGTGAGGTGTTGAGCTCACGTGGAAAAAGATCTGTGGTGGTGGGCTCACCTTCAGAGTCTTTGAAGAGCATCCCCAAACCTCTCTTTGGAGAAGGCAGAGGCAGCAATCCAGGAGAGCCTGAGAGACTGAACTGCAGGACAAGTTAGGTAACAGCCTGTTTTGGTTTGTTTTTTTTCCTTCCAATGACACAGCATTGTAAAAGCCACTGCTATTGCACAAGATGTTCAGTAAAACACAATAAACCCCTCATTGTGAGCGGCCTGAAAAATGCTGATTAGAGACTCAAAAGGAGTGTAATAACTTGTGATGAAAAAGAAAAGTGATAAAAACTGGGCTGAATAATGATATCTGAAGTGCTGAGAAGCCATCCAGGAAAAAAAAACAACAAAGGCATCAATTAAAAGGCCATGCACTTTGGGATAAAAAGGGAAAAATAGCAGTGATATGTGACCCAGTGATAGATGGAGATGGCTTATGATGTCTAAGAAAAAGTGTACAGTGAATATTACCTTTTATCCCTTTGGAATAACAATAACGGAGGAAAATTAATATCACCTTTGGGTGTCCAAGCCTTTGCAGTTGTTCAGAAACCAAGAGCATGGACCTGCATATCTGCTGACAGAAATACATTGGATGTTCAGGCAGAGTGATCTGCACCCTGGAATTCTGACATACAGGGACAAATGGCTGCATTGCATTTGGGGTCAGCTTTTGAGAAACCTTTAAATGTGGGAAAAAATGCAAAAAGCATAGGAGTGTGGATGTCACATGGCTGATGAAGTGGATCTGGGGTTGCAACTTCTTCTGCAGAGGAACAAATCTTCCCAAAGCATTTGATGTAGTAGTGATGACAAAATTGGCAGATGGAGATTTTGGTAAAACACATGGCAAATAGATGAAATAGATTATCAATTACAACTAATCTTCAGTGGGGAAAAGAGGAGTTGTAGAGGGATACAGAGAGATGATTTCTTCACCTGATCTACACATGTCCACCACCACCAACATTAGTAAAAATAGATAAATAATGGATAAATAATAACAAAATTATTCAGTGAAATGTTCTGTGAAGAGCAGCCCGGCCCTGGAGATTGTTCCCTCCACATCTGGATAAGCCAATGACCATGAATTCCCAATGCAAGACTGTGGCAAAAAGACTTAATTCAGTTCTTGCTTTTAGAGTGGTGAATATTAATAGGAATTTATTGATGTCTCTCGCTTCTCTTTATTTTATACTGTTTCTTTCTTGCTTCTCTTTATTTTGTTTGTTTTTTTTTTTGTTTTTTATCTTTCAGCACAGGCAAACAGGAATTCAGAAAAAAGGAAAGGATGGGTAAAATGCATATTGAATGCTGATGGATTTTTCAAAAGGTTTCACCAGATACCACTAAAACCAGGAAAATGTGAAAATTACAAACAGCCATGTTTTGTGTTTGTTTGAGGAAAAAAGTCATTTTTATCTAAAAGAAAACTTTAAAAGAAAATATTGCAAATAGCTCTATTTAGGACTCTGGAAGCAAGACTGAACTTAATGCCAAGGAAAGCTCTGTAGAAAGTAAATGAGGCACCAAAAGACTTTCTAACTGCTCCATTAGCCCTCTTTCATCTTCTCCATCTATGACACAGCCAACAGAGACACGCTGAGAGTCTCAGAGCAGGGTTTTTACTGGCTTGCTGGGGGATGCTATCAACTAACTGTGGTACAAACCATCCAATTTGCACTGAACTCTCCCAGCCCAGTTAATTTCTGCTGTAATGGGACGGACAGAAGCTTCAGAGAGATTTATCATTTCTTCCCTTCCATCCAGAAAAATACAGGAACGAAGGGCACAGAGCCACTGCCAAGAAGTTGGACGGTTGTCATTTAAAGTGTAATTCACCCAGAGCCACTGGAGAAGCATCAGCCTTGGTGGGCCTGGAGTTGCAGGATTAATGGAGCTGAAGTGGAGCTGAAGCTTTTTGCATGCAATTCAGGAAATGTCTAGACTTTGGGAGAAACCTGCAAAATTAGAGTGGCAGGATTTCGGGAACAGGGAAGCTCTTCTTGCTCTTGGCAAGAGGATCTGCTGGTGGAGGCGGGGGAAGCTGTAGGATTGATGGCTGGGGGGTGTCTGTGTTTGGAGAGTGATGGAGTAGTTGGCAAAGTGAGGCATTATCTGACTCAGGACTCCTGTCTCTAAATAAAAGCATGCCCAGGAGGAAAATAATTTGGGGGCATCACTTGGTGAAAGTAATGGCCCTATGGCACAACTGTGGAGCCCTGTAACAGCTGAGGAGGAAGAAGAACTGTTAAGGTGATGGTTTACAGAAATAATTTTAAGGTCTCCTTTCTACAGGAAACCATCCTGCTTTATCTTCATTTCCTTCTTCAGGTGAGATTTTCTAACAGGCAGAAGAAGAAGTCCCCAGCAGCCATCTAGACCAAAGTAGTGGCACAAATGGCTGCCCTGGGAGAGCTGGTGGTGGTGTCTGTAAGACAGCACGTGTAGGAACCTTCCAGGTTAACCTGGACAGGAATTTCTGCTCTTTCAGCCTGTGTTTGTTACTTGAATTCCCTCACTCCTTCCCCTAATCACCGTTTATTTCCCAGACTTGTGTTATTATCATGGCTACTGCATGAGCTCCAGATCTTCAGCTCATCAGAACCAGTTATGTCAGACAATTGCTGCTGTTTTTCCAGGACATGGTTGATGCCTGGAGAGGCTGCCTGGAACAGAGGCTAGGCAGAGTTAAAGGAATAAATCAGGTATTTATTAAAAGGCCTTAAAGGATACACCTTGGACAGTACAAAAGCCTGGCTGAGGCTACACCCAAGATGGACAATGGGTAAAGAGTTTTCACACTTAAGTTTTGGTCCATTTACATATTAATTGTCCAATTACAGCTTCAGGTTATGCAGTCCTATTGTCCCTGATTGCTCTCCTCAATTCACTGTTATTTGTAATTTTTTGGGGCCAAAGCTGCAACGGTGTTCTTGGTTCTCAGGCTGGAAAAGGGTTGTTTTGTCTGACTGAACTGTGAGGAGAACTCGCTAACACTTTAAATGAAGTTCAGAGTTACATACTAATGCAGTACAGAATCTGGAAAATATGAAAGCTAAAGCCTAAGGCATCATGGTGATGGGTGTTGGGAGCAGAGGAGAAGCAGCAGAGGTTATCTGCTGGCAGTAGAAAGGTTCTGGGTAGGGCTTCCCATGACATTTTCCTCAGGAAGAAAAGGAAATGTGGTGAAGATGGATGTGGTACCAGCAGAGGGACGATGCTTGTCACGCTGTCACAGTGAATGTGTGCATCCAAGGGGAACCTGCAGGAGCCTGCCAAGATATCCATGCAGGAGCAAAGCTTGCAGGACTCACCCACTCCACTTTGCACACAGATTCCCCTCCAGTTTTTGAGCCTTAGAAAGGTCTCTAAACCAGCCATGATTGTGAGCATCTCACTTCACAAAATGTGGGCCATTGGCAAAGGCTGATTAGGGGAGAGCAGGGAGAAGAAAGAGGCCTTAGGGCATGTTCCAGTGCCTAAGGGGGGGTTATAAGATGGATGGAGAGGGACTTTCCACAAGAACGTGTAATACAACAAGGAGGGATAGCTTTGAACTGAAAGAATGGAGATTTAGAATAGATATCCTGAGGAAATTATTTATTATAAGGGTGGTGAAGTACTGGCACATCTTGGTCAGAAAGGTTGTGGACTCCATGGAAATGCTCAAGGCCAACTTGGATGGGGCTTGGAGCAACCTGGAAATTGTCCCTGCCCATGGCAGGGGGGTGGAATGAGATAATCTTGAAGGTTCCTTCCAACCCAAAACCTTCTAGGATTCAATAGCAGTTAAGTGCTAAAAAGTTGCCTTCAAGGTGTGGTGGCCATGTGAGGCTTGGCCTTCCAGCAATGTGAAATAATGAACCTGAGATGACCCTGTAGTTACCAGAGTTTCTTTTCTGGAGGTTGGAAAATGAAGTGAGAGGGAAGAGGTTGGGAATGGGGGTTTCTGTGGAGCTTAAAAAAAGCAGTGAAAGATGTCATCACACCCATTTTGGCTGCTTTGCACAATTTGTGCTCTGGCTGGGGGTGGGAGCCCAGGCAATGCAGAGATTAAAGCTGGTAATCACAGGGAGGGGAACATTTGAGGGCCTGACAGACCCACATAGTCTCATCTAGCACAGAAATTGGTCATTTCCTAAATCTTTTATAGAAGACACCAGGGAATGAGTCTCTTTTTTCACCACCTGCTCTCATTCTGTCACTGCTCTTTTAATTTTCTTTATCTATAACATTAATAATCCTAAAGGTATTTTTAGTGGGTTCCCTAGGAGATATATCTCTTCCAGTCTATGTGTTTCCTTGAATGCCAACAGTTGAATATCCTGATATCATAATTATCTGCTAAAAATGATCTGTTTTTTTTTTCCTATAAAGAGTTTCCCACTAAAAATATCCAATAAAATTTGTTTTCTAAATTACCTCCATCCTGTGAAAGTGCCTGTGACAGAAAATAGTTTTTAAAATGTCATTTGTTGCTGCTAAATTTTCAAATTAACTGCAACTTTAATGAGAATTATTGCTCCAGACAATCCCATATGAGATCTTCCAAACTTTTATCTGTTGATATTTGCCAGCTACGATCGTCTTTCATAAATCAGGGTGCAGAACTATTCAGTAGTTTTAAGTGTGAAAGCTCATTTGCTTGTTTATTTACCAAAAATAAGTAAAGAAGAGCCTCTTTTATACTGAACAGGCATTTATTCAGCAAAGCATTTGAACCTCTGCTGTTCTTTGCAGTTTTTTCATCGAGCCCAACCGGAAAAACTGCAAATTTTGTCACATTGCTGGTACTTATTTTTGCATCCACCTTCTTGAGGCCAACCCCTTATTAACAGTGTTCACACCTGGGCACATTCACAGAAAGAATCACAGAAGGGTTTGGGTTGGAAGGGACCTTGAAGGGACCAATTCCAAACCCCTGCCATGGGCAGGGACACCTTCCACTATGCCAGGTTGCTCCAAACCTCATCCAGCCTGGCCTTGGACACTTCCAGGGATGGGACAGCCACAGCTTCTCTGGGCACCCTGTGCCAGGGCCTCACCACCCTCACAGGGAAGAATTTCTTCCTAATATCCCGTCTAAGTCTATGCTTCTTCAGCTTGAAGTAATTTCCTCTTGTCCTGTCCCTCCATCCCTTGTTCCCAGTCCCTCTCCAGCTCTCCTGGAGCCCCTTTAGGCACTGGAAGGGGCTCTGAGGTCTCTCTGGAGCTTTCTCTTCTCCAGGCAGGCAATCCCAGCTTGCCCAGCCTGGCTCCATGGCAGATGTACTTTCTTTGGCATCTTTGATCCCATGACAAGACTGCAACTCTTCTCCCAAGGCCACGCAGATCCTTAATAGTCTCGTGCATAACATTACCTTTAGGCTTTTTTGGTAATCCAAATAAATCCACCAGGACTTCATCTCACTACCCTTTGCAAGGGATTCTTGTTGATTATTGAGATATGTTTTTTCCCTCCAGAGGACATTGTTTATTTTCTCTATTCCACCACTGCAACCAATTTTCCTTCTATGGAAATGATACCTTCCTGGACAGCTCCTTTGATACCTTTCTTTAATGTATTTTTTTTAAATTTAAGTTTATATATTTAATTTAAAAAATGATACCACGTTCATTTGATACCTTTATACAGTTAATACTGAAGTTATGCATTTCATAAAACCATGAAATCATAGAATTAGAGAATGGTTTGTGTTGGAGGGGACCTCAGTTTCAATCTTCCTGCCAAGGGCAGTGAACCTTTCACTGGACAATATTCTATGCCAGAATAACTAGAATTAGTAATTCCAGGAGCAAACTGGAACCCAGAAATATTTTTTCAGTATACTCTGCATGAAAAAAGTCTATTGCCTCTCATTGCTATTATATTAATTCATTGCATTCAGACTGCAGCAGCATCCAGACACTATATCAACAACCTGCTAAAGGACAAACCCTTCCCCAAAGAGCTTAATACTGTACCAGTTTTATCATATTGCTGAACATCAATTATGCTCCAGCTGCTCTCTCCACAAAGGTAATAACTCTGTTCTTTACAGGCAGGGTCTCAGGCAACTTTCTCATATCTCAAATAAAAAGTCTTTAGAAAACTGATCTGATTCCAGATTATTACAGCACTGAGGAAACACTGACCTTGCACATTTAAGTATATGGCTTAAAGAGGAGTGTGAAATAACACCTGAACTTGTTGTCCAGGGAGAGCCTATCTTTGCTTTTCCCTCAGCCCCTTTCAACAAAGCTCCTTCCACTGATATTTCCTGGGCAGGCAAAGACTTTCAGGAGAAGGAAGCAGGAACAGGTAGTGCAGGGGAGATAAGACAGCAGAGATATAAAATGAAGGTACAAGGTGCCCCCAGCCCTGCATAATCAATGCCCTAAATCAGTCCAAAACATTCTGCCCAGGCTCAGAAAAAGCAGCAGTTTCAAGAGGGGCTTTGTTCGCCTTCTGCTTGGCCAGGGAGAAATTTGACAGTTCGGAGCAGTAGCTCAAACTAACAAGTGTCTGTGTCCTCACTCTGCAGGAGAGGCAACAAGCAGGCAGTGAATTTATGTGCTAGTGAAAAGCACCTTGTTATTTCCAGCAGAAAATTCGACTCTGCAGACAAAGAGCTCGCATACTTTGGCTCACAAGCATCAATGCACACTTCCATTGTGTGAGAGTGCAAACATGGTAATATTGAAATGTTTGCATAAGAGCAGAGATGAGCCCTGAGAAATGCATTTGTAGAAGGAGAGACCATCAAGATTATCCAGTTGCACCCCACTGCCATGGGCAGGGACACCTTCCATCATCCCAGGTTGCTCCAAGCCCTGTCCAGCCTGGCCTGGGACATTTCCAGGGGTGGAGCAGCCACTGCTTCTCTGGGCACCCTGTGCCAGGGCCTCACCACCCTCACAGAATTCAAAAATTCAAGTATTTCAGAAAATAATTTCTTCCTAATATCCAATCCATTAATGTAAACCTGAACACTTTTGGATTGAAGCCATTACTTCTTGTCCTATCATTCTCAAGGCCATGTACAGTTAAAGGTAAATCCCTGGATAAACATGGAAATCAGTAATGCAAAATCTCAAACAACTGCAGTGCAGCTGCCAGGCTGTGGGGAACTACCTTTTACTAATAGAACAACCAAACCAATGACTTCCTCAAAACAGGGGACTTTAAAAACATGGGACGGTTTCTCTCAAAAAAAGTTATTATTTATTTAACCTAATAACTATCCAGGCTTACTCCTTCAGATGTCTGCAAATCCCAGAACTTGCAGGGATAGAAACAAGATGCTCATCTCTGGACAGCAGTGGCTACATCCTTCAACTCACATATTAAAGGAAATGTTAATTTTCAGAAGCATAAGGCTCAGGTCTGTGGTTCTTTCAGCTCAGCCCCACCTGCCAGCTGGCTGTGGTAGCTATCAGACTGTATTGTTCCTGTGTTCACCCTGGCTCGGGCTCAATCACAGAAAATCCCAGTGGACTGGGCTGTGAACACATTTAAAACCAGCCCCTGCAGCTGAGCTCATGGCTCTGCTCCCCTGGCTCTGGGACCAATTCTGCTCAGGGACCTCTGCTGTCTTAGATTCCTGCAGGGCTGGAGGAGATGCTGGAAGGTGACTCAGAAAAGGAGTTGGTAATTCTCAAAAAGTGTACACATTCCATTGTCTTCACCAGCACTCAGCTCATCCAGCAACACCCAAAGAGCCAAAAACGAGTTGGTGGCTGCAGAGGGACATATTAGCATCAATATGTGGCTGGAACTGCTTCTTGCTTTGTTTTGCACCAGAACAGCTTTCCCACATATGGCAGAGCTCATCCCAATGATTGATCTGCCTCATTTGACTTCCCAGCTCCACAGCTGACGAGGATTTTGGGGAGGAGGTCCATGCAAGCATCAGAGAGGCAAATTGGGCTTTCATGGCCCCATGCTACTTTATCCAATTATGCTTCCCCATGTGAGGGCATCCCACTGGGGGCTCACCCTTGGAGTCACTCTTCTTAATGACATTCAATCATTTAGTACTGAAGACAGTAATTTTCATAGCTGCTTGCATAATAAATTCAGTTACATGCTCACTGGTTCTCTAATTACACCCCATTCCTGCAAAACAAAATGATTAAACTGAGTTTTCATGGAAAAAAAACTTGTGAGTCAGCACTTTTATTTTACTGATGAAGTTTGGCCATGTTTGGTTTTGTTTGATATTTTCTTCTGCAAACTGAAAGCTTGTATTTGAAGATTAAAACATAGAAAATTATTAGGCCAGTGGATAATTGTCCATTGAGATTGTAGGACATTCTGAATTTCACTCCTGGCCTAAAATGATCTGAGTGACCTTGGGAAAGATAATCTACATTGAGTTTGGGGTTTGTGGTACTTGGTTATGCAGAGGTAGCAGGACTCATAAACTAAAGGAGTTTCAGACCTGGAGACACCAAAAAAAACAAAACAAAACAAATAAAAAAAAAATCAGTAACTGTCTGGTAGATAATGGAAAATTAACTATTAATCTATATTTAGATCAATCCAATCACACACCTTGACATCAGAGAAGTAAATTTGGGAAGCTCCAGAGGAGGTGGTGGAAACCATCAGACCTACAATCACAGTGATTAGACTTCCTTCTATTTTAAGTAACCAGTGCTGAGGTTTGCAAGTGGCTGCTGGCTCAGAGATTTTCTGGGCCTCTTGGGTTGACAGATGTTATTGAAATTCACTCTACAGTGAGTGATAACAGGTTGAGGATGCAATTTTGGATGTAGAGCCACTGGAATTGGTCATACCAGGTGTTGATTGTGCCAACTAATTGCAAGACATGAGATAAATGCAGTTCAGATTCTAAATACAGTTGAGCATGAAAAAAAAACAACAAAACAAAAAACAGAGGGATAGGCACAAACAAGAAAGCTCCATTAGGAGGGATCTGCCAGCCTTCCTAATACATTCCCCAATGTCCTACAAAGCCTTCTGAAAATGGCCCCAAACCCTCCAGCACTGCTGGCCACATGAGCTTCAAGATTTAGGACAGAATTGTCCCAATGGAGAAAATGCTCCTATGACCTTGCTGTGGTCACCCAACCAGTCCCTACCACTTCCCTCCTTTCATGCCAGGGAATATTTTAATTTAATTATTTATGTACACAACCAAGAGATTAGGAAAAAAAAAAAAGAAAAAAAAAGTAGATCTCTAATTTAAAGGTTTTCCATACTTAACCAAGTGATAGGCTTTCCTTTCCAACTTGAAAATTTTCGTTAAAACCACCTGTGCAATCAAAACTAAATCTTATCCTAGCCACAAGCCACACATGCCAACACATTTTCTATTGCAGCTCAGGAAGACTTTTCCAAAATATCATTAAATTATCTCACATGGCTACAGCCAGGAGTGTCTGTGGTAGCAGGGAGCTCAGTGAGGGTTTTATCCCCTAAAATCAATTTAGTTTTCCCAGTAAAAAACTACTGCAGTGTCTGTACCTGAGCAGTTCTTTTTGGTATAATCTGCTGCAAAGGCTTGGCCTGAGGTGGGATCCATCCCACCTGACACAGACAGGTTTTTTTTATCAAATAAAGGAGGAGATGAGATGATCAATGTCCTAAAAGCCCCAGCCTCTGCTGACTCACTCTTTCTTGGCCTTAAAGGGAGCACTGATGGCCTCAGACCCTGGCACTTGCAGAATAGACACCTCTGTTTACTCATCCAAATCCTGCCCTAAGCAAGCCCAGCTCACTTCTCTCAGTGTCCTTCCACACCCACACAGAATTTATCTGCCCTTGCACATCCATTGCGCTTCCTTCAGCTCTGGCAAAGACGTGGTTACATTGGTAGACATTGACATGGGATATAAAAGCCCATCTCCTCCTGCTGGCTGAGAGCTTGATCTGCACAATCTTCATCTGTGGAGCAACAAGCATAAACTGAGTTCAACAAGCCTAATCTAACTCAGGCAAACGGATCAAAATGCAGGATTTTCTCTTCTGGAAGGGCAGTTGGTCCATCTGCTGTGGGGACATCACCCAGGGCTGCACTTGGTGGTGGCTGCAATGCTGAAATGCTTTTGCTTGTCCCCTCCATGTCTCACTGCAGATCTCCCTGAACCTCACACTCCCAGCTCCTTCATTTTTAAGGCCCTACTGGAAAGCTCTGGAGTCCTTGAGGGCATGTCAATAAATGAACAAAGTGAATGTGATTATTGCTGTGTGGATGGAGGATTTATGCCACCACTGTTTGTTTCCTGCTGCTGGATTCTGTCACCTCCCATCCCTCATCTTGGTTGCCTCCTGACGTTGTAAATTCTTCCCAGCACAGAACTTGCTCCCTAATTTTTCTGTTAAATGTCTAGTCTACAAATGAGTCCCAGCCATCCTCATTAACAATACTTTGTACTTATTCCTTCATAAACTGATGGATGAAAAGCTCCATAAAAGCACAAAAAAATATATTATTTCCCCCAAGAGGAGGGTTTGCAAAGTCATTGCTCAAAGGAAGCCAGCAGACTTTCCCATCTCACTCAAATCCAACACAGCACAGCTCTGTCGCCAGAAGCATATCTTGTTTTCCTCTCCATTTTTTTCTTTTTAATTTTACTTTATCTGCAGGTTGATTCACTTATGAAATTAAAGGAGATTATAATTTTAACTCTTTGGTTTTAGAGCCACGAGCAAGGAAAGCTACGAGAGCTGCCATCTGCAAATTGCAAGAGACATAAAACAGTGTAAAAAAAAAAGGAAAAATAAACATTTTCCATTTAGCAATACATTTCAGCAAAAGATTAATTTGCTGCCTGACACTTGATGCTTATTGTTTGCAAACTCCAGATCTGCAACTGCAAATCAAGCTGAAAAGCATCATCTAATCAAAGAGGGGATAATTTAGCAAGAAACCACTCAGATCTGTCTTCCTTCCAGGTTATCTGTGTGCATGCACATGAAAACAGAAATCCACTAACCTGGTGCATGTTTGTGTCCCTGACAGCCCCTCGGACAAAGTGTGACTCACTGACCTTTATTTCAGGTGAGGGAAAGAGGCGCTGATGCCCTTTCACAAAGACTCAAGGAAACACCCAGTCCTTGAGCTCTGCCAACTTGCATTTCAGAGAGATGCATCCAAATGGAAACAGAAGAGAAAATCTAAAACAGGGAGCAAGTGAAAATGAAAACGAGTTCCTCTGCCTGGTTTTTAAGGTGTGATGGTTCAGGTGAGATGCTGACACAGTGATCCAGGAAATCCCTCTTCCCCCACCTTTCCATACATGTAAGATGTTATTAAAGGTGTGAACCTGCAGTACAGCCTTGAGCACACTGCAGAAAAAGCACTTTTTAAAAAAAATCTAGACTTGTTTGAACCCTATTAAATCTTTGCTTCACTGCTTCTAAGCCTGTCCAAGTCAACCTGAATGATTATTGTTATTATTAACAGAGTGCAAAGTGAGAAAAGAGAGGATTTTTTATTTAAATAGGTTATTCTGCCTGCAGCTGGCTGTGCTGCAGAGGCCTGGCACCAGTTCATATTACAGGCATTACCAATTCCTTGGAGCTTTCCATGGGAGAAGCTTGCTCTGACATTCTCATCCACTCTTCTCTCCCCTATTTATCACCCATAGATTGGATGATGTCCTCTCACTGCAATAACTGCAGTTTTAGAAGACATCTATGCACTTCTGTCCTCATGCTGGGACTTTTCTGTGGGATTTCTCTTTCCTGCTGTTTACCAAATAAATAATTTTTGTGATTTCAATGAGACTTTCCTTTCCTACCTAATAAAGTCAGCTATGGCTGTGTAAATCTGTTAGAATTCAGCAGAAAAACCTCAAATAAGAGTACATTGAAATAAAAATACTGTGTCTGATCAAAAAACAATTTTATCCCATGTTTTGACGGAGAGTGGTTACAGAAAGCAAAAGAAAGGCAGCCAGACTCTGATACTAAACAGTGTAATAATAAACTCCAACAGACTTTTTTCCCTAGAAACAGCCCCATCCCATGGCAAGGAATGCCACAGCTCAACCACACTGCCTGTGGAGAACCTGCTCCTTTCCCCATCCCTGATCCACACCCATCATGACTTTAGCCTGAAACAGAAGCTCCCTAAAATGTCTTTTCCAAGACTGAAGAGTGCACAACTGTTTAATCATTTTCTGTGCTGCTGCAGCTGTTCCTTATCATCCTTCTGGCATCTTCTCAGAGCCTTTTCCAGGGCCACTAAAGCCTTTTGAGAGGGGAGGATGAGCACCAGACACAATATTCAAGCTGCAGGTCCAAAATGCATTTCTTCAGTGGCATTATGATGATTTCTGTTTGGTTTTCTATTCCCTCCTTAATAATCCTTAACATTCAATTTCCTCTTTTGATTGCTACAGAACAACGAGCTCATAATTTCATTCAACTGTTCATTATAAGACCCAAATGCCATTCCTGGGCAGCAATAATCAGCTCAGAGCCCATCACCAGGCACAGGGTTGGAATTGTTGTTTTTCCTTGTGTGCAATGCTTGGATTTAATGCTGGTGAATTCCACCCAATATTTTATTACCCAGCAATCAAAAATTCAATGGATGCTGTCAGGAAGCTCCAAGTCTGGGCTGATCCACAAGGGAAGGTGGAATGAAACACAAGGGCAACAGCAAGGCAGGCAGAGACTTTCCCAGCAGGGTGAAGGAATTTTGTAGGATCACAGAATTATTATGGTTGGAAAAGGCCTCCAAAATCATTAACAAATCACTAACCATGGTCCACCACCAAACCATGTCCCTAAACCCCACATCTACACATACCTTGAACACTTCCAGGGATGGGGATTCCTCCATTTCTCAGGGCAGCCTGTTCCAATGCTTGACCATCCTTTCAGTGAAGAAATTTTCACCATTATTCAATTTAAACCTTCCCTGGAGCAAATTGAAACCCTTCCCCTATATGTCAGATGCTCTGAACAGAATTCACTGCCCCCTCACTTCTCCCTTGGGGAGAGAGTTGGGGTAAGATTCTTTCTGGTCCAATCATTCCGTCTTATTTTCTTTGCTAGTGCAGCCTTATTTAAAGGTGGGTGTTTGAGCCTTGCAGCCTAATCGTGCAGTTTACAGCCTGCCCAGATGACAGCAATAATTTGGCATCATAAGTTTGCAGTTCCTTTCAATGTGTGTGATGTACCAGATCCTAGTGTGTTTCTCCTAAAGTATCTCTGAGATTTTTGCTTTTCATACCAGAGTGTGTTGCAGAAAAAAACCTGAATGCTCCCAACTCTTTAACCAAGACAAGCAGAAAATCCTCCCATGTCGCCAGCTAAAGTTATGCACAAAATTATTCCCTACAAATTTAGCCACTTGAGACAGGTTATATTAAGTTTTTTCCAGGTTGGACTCCAGGAATCCATGAAGGAAGGACTGTGCATTAAGTCTTTTTCTTGGTGACATGGCCAGAGGTTGAAATAAAGTCTTCTCTTCGTGGTAGACCCATCTGAAAAACTGGAAGATGGGGTAGGTATGGATGCCAAAAACGAGGAACAACCAAGACTTCCCTCTGGTTGCCCAGAGAGATTGTGGAGTCTCCCTCACTGGGGATAGTCAAGAAGTGTCTGGATTCAATCCTGTGCCATTTGCTCTGGGATGACCCTGTTTGAGCAGGGATGTTGGACCAGATGACCCCACTGTGGTTCCTTCCAGCCTGACCCATTCTGTGATTCTGTGTTAACAGGACCTCTCTCATCTTTGGAATCAGGAAATCCAGTCTGGAATCAGAGATTCCAGACCAGCTCCACACAGCAGGGCATGGAAAAGCTTTGGCAAACAGAGGCACAAATAATGGTCAGAGCATCCACCATGAGGAAAAAGTGCCAGTGAGATTTGCTTCCATTTGCTTTAGTAATAACTCAAGGTTCACCCCAGGGGAAGTAGAACAACATTGCCCCAGCACCATTTAAAGTGCTATTAAAATATTGTTTAAGGGGATTTGGGAGAACAGGTAGGGAAATTATTCTTATCATAAGAAAATGCACAAGGAGATGGGCATCTGGAAATGTGCTGAAGGCTGGATTATTGCAGTGCTGTTACTAATGACTACAATACATCATTTAAACTTGTTGACTTTTCTGTCTTTAATTTCCAGATTATCCGGCTGTTGCTTATCCTCCACCCATTCTGGGAGTAAAGAGAGACATGTGCTTGAGCTGCAAAAAAGTTACTTTCAGCAGAAATTAACTTGCATGGGTTTTTCCTGGTTTTGTGTGTTTATTTGTTTGTTCTGTGGTTTGTTGTTTGTTTATTTATTTTTGAGAAAAGAAAATCTTTCAGCTTTACCTGTTGGTTTTACCTTTCCATTTCCTTTTTCAATTTTCTTTTGCAATTTTGCCTTTGCAATATTTCAATTATTTCAGAAAGCATTATATCTATTCTAGAAATATGAGAAATGCTGGCAAAGGGTAGCTGAAATCTCTTGCATAAAGAGATTTCAACTCAGAAGCTGCTGCTTGGGAGTTCCAGCTCAGAGCACTCAATATGACTGAAATGATGGGCTCTGACCAGGTTCCAGCAAGAGGGGATTTTCTTTTTCACACCTTACTGAGATCTCAGGCATAGGAATCTTCTGGGATTTCCTTGGGAAATCTGACTTTCTTTTTCTTTTGAATCATACAACAGTTTGTGTTGGAAAAGATCATAAAGATCATCTCATTCCAACCTCCTGCCATGGGCAGGGACACCTTCCACTGTTCCAGGTTGCTCCAAGCCCCATCCAACCTGGCCTTGGACACTGCCAGGGATGGGGCAGCCACAGCTTCTCTTGGCACCCTGTGCCAGGGCCTCACCACCCTCACAGGGAAGAATTTCTTCCTATTATCTAATCTAAATCTGCACTTCTCGCAGGATCTTAAAGAAGTCTTGAAATGCACTGCCAACCTCAGCTGCAGTAACTGTGTGAAACTCTTTTTTTTGAGATTAATAGCTCAAGGAAATACAGGAAAATCCCCCAGAAAACCCCAGTAAGATTCCAGTGATCTTGGCGAGACTGCCCAAAGTTCCTCTGTAAAATATACAGAAGATCTGGCGCTATCTGCTATTTTTTTCATTTTTTGCTTTGGAAGATATCCGAGGGGGTTGCAACTGGATGATCTTCAGGGTCTCTTTCAACCCAAACCATCCTACGATTTTCTGATTCTTTTTCTTTCACAAAAGCTCTCTCTGTCTTTTTTTTTTTTCTTTCAGGGAGCAGCTCTGTTTTGAAAGGGCTGTGAATCACATCCATCAATCTTCAGGAAAAAAATAATCAACATATGGTTATTTAAGATCACATGGTGCCACTCAGATTGAGAGATGCAGAAAGAAACAAACTCTCTTTCCCTCTTGCTGACACTTCATTGAAGTCAAGTGTTCAGTCATATCCAGCCTGGGAGAAAACACATGAAACCCCCAGTGCTTTGTGTGTGGTACCAAAATCAGGCCACCAAGCTACAGCCTCAACCAGAAAAAACGTTTCTACCCCTTCTAAGTAGAAGGTGAAAGACAGAAGTGTTTTCAAGCCACATAAAATAAATATTGGATTGCTGGGAACCAAATATTTTGGTCTCAATACTTGGTGTAAGACCTGCAGCTGTTTCTCAAGCTGGCATCTTCCATTCCCAACAACATCAGCAAGACCACATCCAATTTTAGTGCCAACAGGAAGAATCTCCAAAATGCGTATGAGTCATCTCTTATGAAGGTGTTTAAGATTAGCTATTAGGATTTTATATTATAGATTTTATGTTATTTTATTATTAATTATGTATTTGATATAACATTATAATATTTTATATAGTATTATTTAATTATTATATTATTTCAATTAGGTATTAGGATGAAATTCTTCCCTGTGAGGATGGTGAGGCCCTGGCTCAGGTTGCCCAGAGGAGCCAGGTTGAATGGGTCTTGAAATACTCTGGTCTGGTGGAAGGTGATCCTTAAGGTCCCTTCCAACCCAAACCATTCCATGTTTCCAAATATTTTCATCTGAGCTGGACGTAAGCCTCAGAGGTGACAACAAACCAATCATCACAGTAAGGGCTTAACTTAGAAAATGTCTGCAAATTGTGACTATTTTTGCTTTGGGCAGATTATTTTTAAACCCCAGACCAATGCAAAAGATGGAATTTGCCTTTGGACATCTATTATCCTCCTTTGGTTTATGTTTTTACAAAACTGGACCTATCCAAGAGGAGAACCCAGGACACAGCAGAATTTACTCCCTGCCTTGGAGCCAGCTGCAATTCAGGTTGCCAATGGGCCCTTGATATCCTGGAGAAAAAATGTTTTTTTGGGGTCTTTTTATGCCAGAGTATCCAAGTCTAGACATGAGAATTCATTCTCCATGACAACAAGAAGCCACTTGATGCTCTTACAACAGCTAAAAATTGAACTTTTCAAAAAGTGATGGCCCTTTGTTGAAAGACTCTTAAGCAGGTGGTAGGATTTGAGATAAGCATTTTTGTCTCATTGGTGTTTGGAGTTTTTTTTCTGGGAAAAAATGGAACTGTAGCTACAAAAATTTTCTCTCAAAAATATGTTTCCAAAGATCTT
>JANRGV010000001.1:145908957-145919513 GCA_024734035.1 Alethe castanea | reverse complement strand
CCATCTTTTCCAGAGCTGGCAGATTGGGTTTTAGGCTCCTCAGAGAGCCTTAGACATGCTTGAAAAAGATTTAAAGGGAATCCCTTCACAACTTCCTCTAAACTGGGTGTGAGAGTTCCCATTCCACAGGAGATTAGAGTTTCATTCTATCTCAGAATAATTATCTCTAAAAACAAAACAGAGGGGATTTTTCAGTGGAATTCCCAGGGAGTTCCAGTTTTGAGCCAAATCTATAGATAGACTCAGTTTACTCTGTGATCAGAAATAAACTGTGAATCTTTCTAGCCAGTATGGAGAATCCCTCGAGACTCTTAACTTTATACAGGAGTTCACAGAAATAGATGGGCTGCTCCTCTCAGTTAAATCCTTGGCAAAAATCCCACTCTTAATTCAACAAAGTTTGTAGTGAACCCAACCCTTTCTAAATCCCAGCCTTCTCAGGAGGGAAGAGGAGATCTGGCTGACAAAAATTGTGTGTGTGTGAACACAACTTTCTTCCATTTTCAGTGTATTTCTTGGTTTAACAAAGGGTGTTGCCTCCTCATGCAATTTAAGCCTTGCCTACAACAAGGATGGCAGTACTGGGATACCCCATTTGGGCAGGGAAGAGGCTGGATTTGAAATGGGGAACTACAAGACATGGAGAAGAAAAAAGTCAAACTGAGCAGTGCCATCTGCTCCCCAAACTTAGCAAGAAAGAGAAGCATAAAATCATGAAGGCTGAAAAACCTCTGAGATCACAGAGTCCAGCCATTAACCCAGCATTGCCTTGGGTTCACTGCTAAGCCATGTCCCCAAGTGCCACATCTTCATGGCTTTTGAACACTTCCAGGTGAGTCCATCACTGCCCTGGGGAACCTGTTCCAAATCCTGATCACTTCTTTGGTGAAAAAAGTTTTGGAGAGCAATGAGATTTCCCTGGAGCCTCCCTCCCTCCAGACTACACAACACTTTCCATTGATTACTGAGTTTTGAAGCTCATTGCTAAAGCTTCAGACCTCAGGGAGAGTTGGTGGGCATCAAAGCCTGAAGTGCCAGCTGTGCCCATCAGCTTTGAAAGTGGGTGTCTTCATCTCCTCTTTTGAAGCCAGTGGCTTTAGTCTTCAGCCCAAGCCCAGCCAAGACACTGCAGTGAAGAGAAGACATTGAGCAGTCTCATTAAAGGAGTTCTTGTGCTCCTAGACCCTTAAACCTTTACAATTTAAGGCTTTAAGCTGAAAGAGGGTAGATTTAGGTTAGATATTAGGAAGAAATTTTTCACTGTGGGGATGGTGAGAGAGTAGAACAGGTTGTTCAGTGATTCTCTGGGCTCTGAATCCCTGGAAGAGTTCAAGGCCAGGTTGGATAAGCATTAGGGCAACCTGGTTTAGTGTAAGGTGTTCCTAACCTTGGCACAGGGGTTATAATGAAGAAGTGATGTTAAAAGTCCCTTCCAATCCAAACCATTCTATGTTCCTATGATATTATGAATTGAAAACACCACTAATAAGATCATGAATCCTAACACCTCTATACAGGGAACATTCTGAGTTGGAGCTGGCTCTGCCACACAACCAGACTGTATGGTGGAGGGAATAGAGCATGAACTCTTTCTGCCTGTATTTGTAGTTGGTGGGGGTTAAGTTCTCCTCTGAAAGCGTCCTAGGCCAGCACTTTATGTAAGTTTTGAGGCTCATCTCAGGAGATGTAAACCCAAGATTTTTGTAAAGCATCATGCTGGCGTGGATCCATGCTCCTCTTCTCCATGTTGCCTGTGTGTTATATGAAAGTCTCCTTCTGTGTGCAGGCAATTCCTGGGACAGTTCAATTCACAGAATCATAGAATGGTTGGAAGGAACCTTAAAGATCATCTCACTCCATCCCTCTGCCATGAGCAGGGACACCTTCCACTATCCCAGTTTGTTCAGAGCCCCATCCAACCTGGCCTTGGACACTGCCAGGGAGGGGAAGTTCAAATTCCCCTGAGTATCCTGATGCTCTCGGTACTAAAATTATCACCACAATGCTTTCTGCTGCTCAGCCCTTCTCTGAGGGTCTCCCAGCCCATTTGTTGCCTCTTAGGAAGCTGATTTGTCTCTTTACCTCAGGCAGCAACAACTTCTGTTCTCAGCGAAGCCTCTCAGGTTTCTTCGAAAAGGTTTTGGTAAAGGAGAACTGAACAAATCAACAGGGGCTCAGCTCACCTCCACAAGAACCCCACCTGGCTGCTTCTCCCTGCACTGTGATCCACATTAAAAAAGCCACGGAATCTTAGAATCAAATAATTCTTTATTCCATGCAGGCAGCAGGCCCGAGTCACGCGGCCATGCCCGTCACAAGCGCAGAGCCGGGGTGGGATGCAGAGGCACAAACAATCCCTCTGTACTGTATGGTAATCAACAAAAATTAGCTGCCTAAGGGAACCAGGAAACTCTGCCATGAATGCAGCAGTTAGAGACTGAGCCTATTTATTTAACAGGTGTCCCCTGGGCTGGGATGCCAGACTCTGTTTGCCAAATTTGCGGAGAGAGGAAGACAGCTTGAATAAATACGGGCAAGAGGAGAACAGTCCTGAAGCCATTTTCTTTGTGGATAGTTGTGTTGTTCTGGGTTTTTTTTTTATTTTTTTTTTCCCCAGCAACTTTTTATTGTAAGAAAGTCTATCATAGTTCTTGGCTGGGAGTATTTAGACAGCAGGAGCTGTGCCAAAATCCAGTTTCCCTTCTCATAGTGGTGCAGAGTCCAGCTCAGCCACAAAGCAAAGTTAGCTCTGCTGGATGGCTTCGTGATTGGTTTGTTTGTTCAGTTTAATTAAAATACAGTATGGGGTACATTTTGGATGAGAACCCATCCCAGACTGTCAGGGACCAGGAGCCAACAACAGCTGTGCTGAAATGATCTCCTTCCCCATTCCTGTGCAGTGGAAACACAAGTTGCTGTGTCTGGTGCTGCAGCACCCAGAGGCCTTGAATTGCATCGATGTCACAGCACAAAACATTCCACACAGAGTGTCTGGGTGGTCCTCATTCAGTTTTTGGAGTGTTTTCACACAGTCTGGAGGAAAGGGATAGAGAAAGACATAGAGGAACTGCTGTGGGCATTTACTGCAGTACAAAACCAAGCCGCTCATAAATGGGTTTTCACAGAATCCCAGAATGGGTCAGGCTGGAAGGGACCACAGTGGGGTCATCTGGTTCAACCTCTGCTCCAGCAGGGCCATCCCAGAGCACAGGCATAGGATTGTGTCCAGAGGGCTCTGGAATGTGTCCAGTGAGGGAGACTCCAAACCCTCTCTGGTCTCTGTTCAGGGCTTGGTCACTGCCCAGTGGAGAAATTCTGCCTCAAGTTCAGGTGGAGCTTCCTGGGATCAGTTCCTGCCCATTTCTCTTTTCCCACTGCTGGGCCCCCCAGAGCAGAGCCTGGTCCATGCTCTGACCCCTCTCTGAGGATATTTTGATAAGTTCCCCTCTCAGCTGTCTTTTCTCAGGGCTGAACATCTCGGTCTCTACTCACCAGAGACCTGCTCCAGCCCTTTGGGGATACCCAGAACCCAAGTGAATCCTGAGCCTCCTCCTGGCAGGTTTTCTCAGGGAACTGTTTTCCCAAAGATTTCCATTGCCTTTCATGCCAGAAAGCCAATGCAAGACAGAGGAATCAGCAGGCTCATGGAGAGGGGCCTGCAGCAGCCCTGCCTGGCAGCACAAGCTGAAGGCAGTGAGTAGAGTAAACAATCTGCTCATCTGGCGAAAAATGCACAGAGAACATCCCAGACAACCACACCAAAAACTCTGTAAGCAGCAGGGGGAAAAAAAAACAACTTTGTCCAACCAGATGTTTTGTTTGAGAAAGGGAGAATTTCCAGACACTCTAGAAAGTTTTACTGACTGCTCCTTACAAGCTGCAGCAAATATTTGCCAGCTGCACTGAGAAATAATCTGATAAATAAACACAGTAACATTCTTTTCACCTAGTTTTTGTGTACAAGGCACTGCCCCAGCAATATCAGTTACATAAAGCACACAGATCTCCTGGCTGATCTCAGCCATCTCCAAGCCATTCCCTGCTAATTTCAGTCATCAACAGGACTGGCATTTACATCTTACACAGCCATGGCAGACATCTGGGAGGTAAGACAGAGATGTGAAGGTCCTGCTCATTCCTCCAGCCTCCAGCAGCTGTGAGCTCAATGGGCACCAGTGTGAGCCAAAAGCTGCCCCAGGTGTGGCAGCAGTGACCAGTGTGTGACAGAGGGCAGCTCACTCCATCCTGCACCACAAACACTTGTGCCACCATGGCAGAGGGGGACTGAAAGGCATTTTCAATCATGCAAAATGAGGTAAGAGCAGATTTTCTCTTTCGGCTTTGATGGGGACACAAGCTTGAAGAGCAGGGCTGGATCCCCTCTCTGGAGAGTTTGGAAGGGCCCAGTCCTGCTCTTCAGTGGCTGAGCTCATCCACCCATCCATTTTTGCTGCCTCCCATGCTGTGCTGCTCAGAGCAGCCTCTGCCACCACCTCTGTGGCAGAACCTTCTCCCAAAACAGCTCCTCATGGGTGACCATGAAATCTTTGCCCATGGTGCTGTGGAGAAACAGAAGCCAGGACAGGGAAACTGCACCCTGTGCTCCTGCCAGCTGTGATTAAAGAAATAAGGACTAAATTATTTGTGTTGCTCCTTCAGTTTCTATCCTAAAAACCCAGCAAAGCCTGAATTCTTCTTGAACCCTGCTGCAGGGAAGAGAAATGAAGATGTCTCCATAGGAATAGAAAGCTAAAGCAGCTATGTTTCATGGACTTTGCTGGAATGGCATTGCCAGTCCCAATCCACAATCTAGTAAAGCGTTCTGTAAATTAATTCAAGACACCCAAACTGTTTTCACACAAATTATCATGCCTATGGGAGAGGTTTGTGACAGCATTACAAATTCATAGGTCTGGGAGAAAACTCAAGAAGTCGCATAGTTTATTTTCCTGTCCCAAAGCAAGACACATTATTTCTAGGTCACTGTTGATGGATCTTTGTTTAAACAGTTTTGGTGGTTGTTTTTGTTTTTGTTTTTCCAAGGCTTCCTATGATGTAGATGTTGCAGGCAAATAATTTCAGTATTTTGCAGTCCTGACCATTGGAAAAATCTCTCCTGATATCACAAAATTATTTAGATTGGAAAAGATCTCTGAGACTGAGTCCAACTTTTGACCCATCGCCACCTTGCCACCCAGCCCAGAGCTCTGAGTGCTACGTCCATTTGTTCCTTGGACACCTCCAGGGATGGCAACTCCACCACCTCCCTGGGCAGCCCCTTCCAATGCTTAACAACCTTTTCCATGAAAAAATTCCTCCTGATGTCCAACCTGAACCTCCCTGGCACAATCTGAGGCTGTTTCCTCTCATCCTGTCCCTGTTCCCTGGGAGCAGAGCCTGACCCTCACCTGGCTATCCCTCCTGTCAGGGAGTTCTGCAGAGCCAGAATTTCCCCCCTGAGCCTCCTTTTCTCCAGGCTGAGCCCCCTTTACCTCCCTCAAACAACCCAACACCCCTCTTCCCCAAAGCATCTTAAACTTTTCCCCTGGATTTCTTCTCCTGTGATAAAGCAACCCTTTATGGATTTGAACAGCACTGCCACATTCTGCTCAGCCCTCTGAAGGAGATTATGATTTTAATATTTCCCCATAGGTACTTTTTCCCTGTTGGCTAGTCTCTTGGTTCCCACTAGGTATTCCTGAAGTAGGACAACCCTTTCTACAAATGGAGTGCCCCAATTTGCATAATCTCCTCCAAGTGAGGAGCTCCCAGGGGTGAGCAGAGCTTCTCTGGCAGGTTACACAGCCTAGAACTGTGTTTATCTTTTTCATGGCAGCCCAGTGTGTTGATTTGGGGGCAGGCTGTGATTCATTACAGCCTCCAGATGTGGGTTTATTTCTTTTTATTTTTTTTCTGAGAGCTGATGTCTGATCAGTTGTTCCCAGCCCTGAAATTAATTAGGAAATTACTGAAGTTAAACTTCCTGACTAAGGCCTTGCTGGAATGAAACCAGGCTATAGGTGAGTGTAGGAACATTTGTTTCCTTCCTGTAAATTTACCATCATGGTCAAGACCTGAATCTTCCTTGCCCAGTCACAGATCTACTGATAATGGGACTTTGGAGGAAAGTAAGAAAGAGGGTATAAAGGGAATTTCATCTTTTCTCAGTGGTTTTTCCAGATTATTCTCAATTAATGACATTGTTTAACTCCAGTCAGCAGTGAAACCCCACAGAGCTGCTCACTTACTCCTCTCCAGTGAGAAGGGGTAGAGAATTGGAGAGGCAAAAGTTAAAAAACTTGTGGGTTGGGATAAAGAGGGTTTAAAAGTTAAAGCAAAAGTCACACACATGAAAGCAGAGCAAGATAAGGAATTCATTCCTCACTTCCCATGGCCAGACAGGAATTCAGCCATGTCCAGGAGAGCAGGGCTCTGCACAAATCCAAACCATAGCCCCACATCAGCTACTATGAAGAAAATTAAATTAACAACCTAAAGCAACACCTTCTCCACCCGTTATTCCATAGCATTTAAAACCTGCTCAGGTCCAACATTTTCCAACACATTGTGTTACCCTCTACTCCCCTTCCCATCATTCCATATAATACATAGATATCATTCCTCTAATCTATGGATCAATCCTGTAAAATGTTCATAAAATGCCCATGAAATGTCCACAAATATCCACAAATGTCCATTGAGTTCACTTAGTCCATGACTTTGGGCTCCAGCTGTGATGGTGGTCACTCAGGAAAGGAAAGGTGATGTGTGATGTGGAGTTTTTGGGCCCCAAAGCCAGTTCACTGCTGCACTTGCTGCTTATAAAGCTTGTCCTCCACTGATTTGAGTGGTTCCTGCCAGAATAATCCCTAAAAAGATGCAGCCCAAAACACAGGTTACAACAATTTTAAGGTATTTCCACTACAATCCCTACCCCTCGTCCTCTTAAGTCACAGGGTTTAGTATTGCAATGAACTCCTGCCTTTGCTCTTAGTCCTGCTTGGATTTAACCACAGACTGCAGGTTTTAGGAATGTGTGTGCTTCAGCTGGAACCTTAGCCATGAGCTCTAATCTCTCCATGGTATAGATTTATCCACAGTCCTTTTAGACAAAAACCTATTCCAACAAAGGCTGAGCTCCATCCAAGCCTGCACCTGCTCCACCATGGGCTTATCCATGGCCACAAGCTTTGAGGTGCTCCTCATGCACAACCAGTGGTGCCTTCAGATGTGCTTTCTCCAGCCTGGACTCATTTTTTGGCCACAATCCTTTCAGAGGTGTGGCACAGACAAAACCCCTGTCTCAGTCCCTTCAAGAAGAATCTGCTCTGGTGTGGCACAGATGTTTCAGAGTGTGCTTTTCTCTCATGGTCTTGCCCACAGGTCATGTTTTCTTTGACTTGAATTCACTCTGGAAGTCCAGCCTGTCCAGGGAAGCAGCACAGGAGCAGCAGTGGCTCCCTGGCCATCTGCCAGGGCAGGCACATCCCTGCTGCTGCTATCAGAGCATTTCCAGCACATTCAGAGCAGCACAGAGAGCAGTGGAAGAAAAGAGCAGCCACCAACAAGCACTGGGCTCAAACAGACACTCAGGCAAACACCGGGGCTGCCAGTTAACAGCTGAACAGTAATAACAAACATAAATTCAGCCCAGCACCTCCCAGTCAGACCTGGTGCTGTCTTGAACCCTTCCAGCCCCACCATGGGTGCCACTCACTCACTCTGCCCTGGTGGGAGAAGGCATCAGAAAGAAAAAGTAAGAAAAAGAGAGGGCTGTGAAAAAAAAGACAGTTTAATGGGGAAATGCATGCAAGGAAAGAAAACAAGTATTTAATTCCCTGCTTTCCATGGGCAGGCAGGTGTTCAGCCATCCCCAGGAAATCTGGTCTCCAGAACACACAGCAGGGACCTGGGGAGGCAAACTCTGAACGCCCCCCACTTTCCCTGTTTGTCACCCCTTTATATGCTGAGCATGGTGTTACACAGTCTGGGATCTCCTTGGGCCATTTGGGGTCAGCTGTCCTGGCTGTGTCCCCTCCCCAACACTTGTGGACCTCCAGCCTACTCGCTGGTGTGGTGAGGAGCAGAAAAGGCTGTGTAAGAATTGCTCAGCAATATCAAAAATTCTCTATATTATCTCTCACTGTTTGCATCACAAATCCAAACCATAAGCTCATACGTGCTACTGTGAAGAAAATGAAGTGCATCAGCCAAAACCAGCACAGTTTGGTCTTCAGTTGCTCTCCCTGAGACTTTTCACTCCTGATTTTTTGAAACCCGTTCTGAAAAACATTTTATTTCTAACTCGCATGACAAGTTCCAGGATGTGTGTAAAGCAAGTTCTTTTTTGTTGCTTTAAACCTGCTATCTGATCACTTCATTAGTGTCCCTGGGTTGTCATGGCATGAGAAATAATGAATAACCTTTCCTTACTCAGCCTTTTCGTACTCGTCATCACTTTGTAGATGGCTGCTGGTGCACAGAATGACTCTCAGCTGCAGTGAGAATTACTATTTTGCCACTCCTCCTATTAAAACTACTCCACATCTCTGATCATCCCTCTTTTTACCTTTTCTAACTCTGCCACTTGCTTTTTTACATGGCATGAATGGAAGTCCATCCAGTGCCCCAGATTTAGGTTCACCAGGGATTTATGTACACATGCACTTTTAAACAGAAGTTCTGTTTTCCACCTGTTTCCTAGTAAATTCTAGGATTTTATTCACATATTTTGCTGGTGATGACCACTGAGATGACACATAAAAGCATTATCTGCAGTGACTCCAAGATCTCTTTCCTGAGAGGTCAGTGCTAATTTAGAGAAGATTATTGTGGATGCAGTTATCACCTTTTCATTTCCCTTCTGGCTGCTCCTTGGCATTAGCTCAGGCTCAGAGGGGTTGTAGTAATATTCTGAGTCACCAAACATCCTGGGTCCTTCCCCAAAAAAAGTCTCATGCCCCAGCTGGAGCTTCCTAGTTTATTATGTGGGCTCAGATTGAGCAGTGGTAAGGTAGACATATGCTGGGTGCTTATGTGCATCATTTTTTCTGTCATTAATGAAAAGTAAAACCCAGAGATAAGAGAAGGTGCATCTGTCCACAGCCCCTGCCACTTCAAGTCAAAATCTGATCAATTTGGCTGATTTCACTGGGAGATAGAACTTCTATTGCCACTTTTCCCCCAGAGATGGGAGAAATCCCACCATCCTGTGCATTTTCTAGTCCAGGGGCCATTTCATACAACTGGAGAACACAGCAGGAACGAGCACAGCAAAATTTCCATGACTCCAAATCACGCGGCTGGTGGGGATCTGCTGTTCCTGGCTCGAACCAAAAGAGGAAAAAAGCCTCAAGATGTATTCCCTCAGTTCCTTACAGTGTCAGTCATAGCCTGCAGAGGTGAGAAACTGGCTGTTAGATATTATTCTGTCACCTCTGAGGAGGTAGGAGTGATGTGGAGGAGCAGGGAGCAAAGGAAAGGTCACATTTACCCAGCAGTCGCTCAGCCCCAGCCTGACAACTCAGAACCAGCAACTCCTAGACAATTTCATCATCCCACTTTTTCCTCTGAATCGTCCCCCTCCCATGAGGAATTCAAGATCAGATGGATACTTCTTTTTTAACATTCATAAGGTATCGGCCTTTTGGCTTCAAACTTCACTGAGTTTTTTTTTTTTTCTAAGCTCACCAAGTCCTGGAGCACAAGATTTGCTCCTTCCTGAAGGTTCATTAATCAGCCTCAGAGCAAGAAGCCAAATTAGCTGCCACTCATGGGGACAGCTTGTCTCACAGACACCTTGTCACTAACGCTGTGACATGATGTCCCTCACCAGCACGACCTGGCAAAGCTCTTGAGTGCCACTCAAAAGCAAAGGACACACTGAGATGAACATACAGGATCTCAACCAAGCCATGGAACCATGAACCCCAAGGCTATTCTGGATGCACTGGGGTAAGATGACTGTTCAAGAAGTTCAGGTCCCCTTCTCAAGCTGTCAGAACTGGAATGTTCTGAAAAACATGAAAAGTCTCTTCCAATCACATTCTAGTTTAAGGCTCATGCTACTGCACATTGCTGTCTTAAAGCAATCGCTGATTCTTCTCCACAGCTGCTGCCAACAATGGAAGAAATTCCTTTCTCCATCCATCTCTGATTGCCTTTTTGGACCTCCTTTGAGTGGAGAAGCTGAACTCCATCCGTGGATGTTCTCTGTAACTCCAGGAATTTTTGCACACCCACCATTGGGGAAACACTCAGTGTCTGACATTTCTAATACTCTGACTGTTGAGAACCACACCATGAGGACAAATCTCAGACCTAGAACCTGGGGACATGTTGTCATTGCTTTTTTTATAGTCATTTCTATACTTTTGCAATCAGTTTTTTGCTTCTAATTGCAAACAGATGGGGGAAAAAAAGGTGTGCAATACATGTACAGAAGAAAAGCAATGAGTCCTGATACAGCCAAGGTCTCCCGTTGTCCTGGTTTAAAGGACAGGTGTCTGCCAATAAAAGACAGAAGCTCCCTTTTGAAATAGAGAATTCAATTTCAC
>JANRGV010000001.1:145876750-145899311 GCA_024734035.1 Alethe castanea | reverse complement strand
TCACTTGACATACTACTCACTGTCTCTTATCTTTAAAAGTTTCACTGTTTAGGAATGTTCTAGAACTCAACCTTCAGCATTTTCTATGAATTATGAACACCCCCTCCCTATGTCCAGGAGATGCCAACCACTTTATGATCTGTCCTTCCCACATCACCCTGGATCCACTGAGACTTCCAAGCTTTTCATCCAAAAATTGGTTAAAAACAAATGAATTCAACTTTGAATAATAATTCCCCCCTTCTATTGAGCTTGGCACACTGCTAATTCTACTCTATATTTGAAGAAGACTTTGTGCACATGGGGTTTTTTATTTCTTTATTTTCCTTTTTCCCCAGTTATGCCACAGAGTCACAGAATCATTGAATCATCAAGTTGGAAAAGATCTTTAAAATCATCAATTCCAACTGTCAACCCAGCAGCACCATGTGCAGCACTAAACCATGGTGTAATGGGTTAGCTGCACCACCTAATGAGTGGCTTGTCTTCATTTTCTTCTGCCTTCACTCAGAGTCAGGATTAAAACACGAAGGGGACGAATTTCTCGTTCGGACTTGGTTGTTTATTAAATCTTATCTAAAGTACAGAGAGTTCTTCAGCACTTCTAGCTATCAAGCTAAAAGTGAGAAAACGGACATGAATTTAGCTGGTTACAAGGTCGTTTAAAGCTAAACAGCCCAATAAAGAGCTAACATCTATTTTATTTATCCTTTTGACCCAATAACCAAACACCTGTGACCCACAGTGCAGAACCAACTATCCAACCAAAATCTACTACCTGAAATCATAAAGAAGAAGAAAGAAGGAGAGAGACAATGCTTAAAATCCTCCATCTTGTCCCATACCTATCACTATATTCTAAAACCTCAAGTTCAAAACCCTTCACCATGTGAAATCACACACTTCTATTCTAACTACACACCCATGATTCCAGCATCATCTCTCAAATTTGGAAACTTCTCCAAGGCCTCGGGTCAAAAGCAGTGTTCTTTTGAGGGTCAGTGTCAGAAAGCACAGAAAGCTCAAAACTCCCAGGCTTCAGGGCTCCAACATAATGGCCTGAAGTGCATGGTTTGAACATGTTCCAGGGAACACTCCACCACTTCCCTGGGCAGCCTATTCCAATCTTTTTACAACTCTTCCAGTGAAATATTCTTCCTAATATCCAGTCTAAACCTCCCCAGAGTTACTTGAGGCTGTTTCCTCTCATCCTGTCCCTGTTCCCTGGGGGCAGAGCCTGATCCCCACCTGGCTCCATCCTCCCATCAGAGAGTTGTGCAGAGCCAGAACGTTCCCCTTAATCCTCCTTTTCTCCAGGCTGAGCTCCCCCAGATCCCTCAGCCACGCCTGGTTCTCCAGACCCTTCCTCAGCTCTGTTCCCTTCCCTGGACACACTCCAGCCCCTCAAATTCTTTCTTGCAGTGAGTGGCACAAAAATATCAGCTTGTCTAAGGAGAGATTATATCTCTGCACAAGAACTTTGTTTACTTCAAATTCCCCTATGACCAAGGACCAACAGCAGCACTCATCCCATGGAAGTCAGTGTGACTCTAATACACTTGCAATTTCAAGCATTTCTAATGAATTTTTACTCCATTATTAAAAATAATTAAGCAGACAATAGATCACTTCTCTTTCTCCTGTATAGGAATGAGCATCTGCCAGGAGCATTTTAATATTTCCGTGGTTTAAAGCACCAGTGGCCACAGAGGAAAACACACCCTTTTCAACCAAGCCTTTAATGATTCTTTTGATTGAAAATGGAGCTAGCATATCACTCAGAACATGCAATGCTTTTATTCTGCCAAGATACATTATTTAACAATGGGTGAATTTTTTCAGAAGAACTCGTTTTAATTTGTTCTTTCAATCTAATGACCCATAGGAATGATCATAGATACAATTGTGGCACAGGAGTTGCTCCTGTCAAAGTGAGTGTAATTTTCTTCACATCTTCATTAGGGAAAACATTTCAAGTGTTTAAGCCCTGTACAAAAATTGTTTATAAGTTGCTTTGTTTTCATGTTGCCTTATTTGTGATGGTTAAGCAAGGAGAATTTCCTCATTCATAGAATCATGGAACCATTAAGGCTGGAAAAGACTTTGAGTACAGACATCAACCCAGCATCATCACCATGTTCACCACTGAATTGTGTCCTCAAGGGCCACATCCACACATTTTTTTTAACACATCCAGGGATGATGCCTCCACCACTTCTCTGGACAGTCTGTTCCAATACTTTACAACCCTTTCTATGAGAAAACAACAACAACAACAAAATCATAATATTTTATCTAAACCTCTTCTGGAGCAACTTGAGGCCATTCCCTCTCATCCTGTCACTTGTTCCCTAGGAGAAGAGACCAATCTGGCCACACCCTCCTATCAGGGAGTTATAGAGAGCAATAAAGTCACCCTGAGACTCTTTTTCTCCAGGATGAGCCCCACACCCAACTTCTTCAGCTCTTCTTCATCAGACTTGTGCTCCAGAGCCTTCCCCAGCTTTGCTGCCCCTCTCCAATTTTTCATCCCAGAGCTTTTGTATTTGATTTGATGTCAATATTTGATATCGACCTTCTCCGATATTTGAACCAAGATCACTTCTTGATGAGCCACCATCACTTCAGAGATGTTCCTGCTAATCCAGGCTGGAGTCAGACACGCCTCACATTGCACCAACACTGGAGCGAAGACCCAGCAGCTTCTGGGCTAGGGAAGGGTGTTCCCAGAGACAGGGCCCATCGGAAAGATCTCACTTGCCATCACCTCTGGAGGCTTTAATCCACAGATAACCTTGCTGCAGCCTTGCAAAGAGACTGATCTGCACCTCTGGTGAGCATCTGCTGCCTGCCGAGCTGCTAATGGGCCTTTCACGGATCTGCTTCCCTGCATGCAATTTCTCTACTTGACTAAAAAGTGAAAAGGCAGAGTTTTATGTGGTAATAGCACATTTTGACAGGCAAAGTCCATTATTTTTATTTCAAGTGCCATTTCAGGACTGCTGAGGGCAACATGAATGGGCTTTTCTTAAAACTAATTTGTTCAGGCTTGGGCTCACTTTTGTTAAAAGGTTTCTCAAGGCAGGTTTTGCACTGAAAAGTGACATAAACAGCCACTCTGCTTCAGTTCTGTCCTGTAAAAATGTGGCTGATGATTAAGCTGATCTTTGACTTACCAAGAAGGAATGGGTGAAATAGACGTCCCTGCCCATGGAACTAGATGATATTTAAGTTTTCTTCCAACCCAAACCATTCTGTGACTCCATGATTATTTCAACAAAGGAAAAGCTTGCCATCTTCAGATCTTTCAGAAATAAGGGATAACACTTAAAAACAGCATAGTTAGTCAAGTTCATGTCTTTTCCCTAGCTAATGTCTCCCTAAACCTATAAGAAAGTCTTTTATTCTCAAATACCTCATGTCTTGGAGGACAAGCAGAAGGCTCACGGCCTGTGTGATGTTTTGTACCCTCATGTTTCTCACAAGAGTCCCACTCCAGGGGGCATTCCATAATTGAAAATACAGAATCACAGAATCATGGAATGGCTTGGGTTGGAAGGGAGCTTGAAGGGAACCTCGTTCCATCCCCCTGCCATGGGCAGGGACACCTCCCACTATCCCAGGCTGATCCAATCCCATCCAACCTGGCCTTGGACACTTCCAGGGATGGAGCAGCCACAGCTTCTCTGGAAAACCTGTGCCAGGGCCTCACCACCCTCACAGGGAAGAATTTCTTCCCAATATCCAATCTAAACCTACTCCCTTTCAGCTTAAAGCCATTCCCACTTGTCCTGTCATTTGCAAAGTCCTTCTCCATCTTTCTTGAAAGCTTCCTTGAGGTACTGGAAGGACACAATTAAGTACTCCAAAGCCTTGAAAAAACCCAATTCTCTCAGTTTCTTCTCATAGGAGACTTCCCCATCCCTTCAATCATCTTGGTGACCTCACCACGCTTACAGGGAGGAATTTCTTCCTAATACCCAATCTAAACCTACTCCTTTTCAGCTTAAAGCCACTTCCCTTTGTCCTATTGTGCCCTTGTTAGAACTCCCTCTCCAGCTTTCCTGGAGCCCCTTTAGGTACTGAAAGGCTGAAATGAGATCTCTCTGGAGCCTTCTCATCTCCAGTTTGAATAATCCCAATCCCCTCAGCCTTTCCTCATAGGAGAGGTGCTCCCTTTAATCATCTGTGTCACCCTGACCATCACAGTTCACTGCTTTTTGGGAGGGCTCTGAGGATGTGGAACCCCCTCGAGCACTCCTCTTCAGCAGCAGCTTCTCACAGACCCCTGACAGCATCAGGAAAGTCAAGGAGCCTCTCAGGCAGGCACTGATTCCCAGATGCAGCCCTGGTTGTGTCTGTCTCAGCAGTTCCTGCTCTGCCAGGGAGTCCCTGGCTCCCTGGCGTGGGATGAGATCATCTGTGTGTGCTTTGCCATATTCCAGAGTGCCTTGCACACCACCTGCACTCATTGCCAAGTTCCTCCAGTCACTGATCTGCAGAGGAGCCCTGGGATGACCAGGAACATTTGTGATTCTCATCCAACAGAACCAAAAACCTCTTACACAAAATCAACAAAAATAAACCTTCTTCAATTTTTTTTGTTTGGTTTTTTTTTTGTTTGTTTGTTTTTTGTTTTTTTGTTTTTTTTTTCTTTTTGATTAATTCCGGTCTCACCTTCCAGCCTCTTTCCCCCAAAATTAAAATTACTGGTTTTGTTCTTGTTTTATTCAAGAGAAGCTGAGGCTTGTATGTAATAATTTGGTTTTGAATCTCACAAGAGGCAGGACTTTATCTTGACAATTGGCAATGTTTCTATAATAAAAGCCCCTGTGCTCAGTGGGGTTTGGATCTGATTCACAAATAGGATGGAGGATGTGAACACTTAAATTACAGGACCTCTAAACTTTTAGTGCATTAATAATATAACTGGCTCAAATGAGCTGATAAACAGTAGTTTGCTCCTTGTTCTTCTAATCAGCACATAAATATATTTTTGAAAAACACTATAAAATCTGAATGACTTCTTCATACTGGAGCTAATTATTATTGTAGGTGGAATGGTTTGGCTTAGCTTCATGTTTTTTTCCTCCTTCTGTCAACAAACCAGCTTATATGCCAACTATGATTCCCTTTAACAACCTAAAATAGAAGCAAATACATTGGTATCATAAACTATTCTGTTCTGAACATGTACAATATAGCCTTTAATCTCAGGGTGTTTAACATCTCTCATGTACAAAAGATCATTTAAATAACCTAAACATTTTTACTTGAATGCCCCTTGTAGTTGGGGACTGAATGTGCCATCCTGAACCCTCCTGGATCTTGCATTTGGGTGGAAATTCCTCGTTTTGAATAAAAGAGATCCAACAGGTTGGTGTTGTGGTGGTAGCACCTGGATTTGCACAGGTCTTTCCTGGGTCAGCATTTCCACAGCCAAGTGAAGTGACCCAGAGTGAATCCAAGCAGGGCAATGGAAAATTTAATATGTAAGGCATTGAGCCTGGCAGAAATGTGCAATCACGCCCCAGATAAAGCTGATATCCATGTGGGAAATAATCATGATGAGAAATAAAAATATTGTCAGGTTCTAAAAAAGCCATGTTTTTACAGGAGGAAATTGAATTGATGGTAACATTTACGATCATCAAATACTGCACGAGCAGAGAGAAAATGTGAGTTAGAAAGATGAAAATATGTGTTTCACAAGTTTTTTTTTTCTTAACTGATATCATCTTACCACTGAATAAGTCATTGTGATATACATCAATGCCTGTGCTCTCTGAAATGAAAAATTTCTAGAAACCCCTATGAGATTAACATATCGCAAAAAAATAAAAAAAGAAAAAAAAGGGGAAAAGGAATTTCAAGCATAAGTTCAGTTTCCTTTGGATTTCCAGGCAACTAATTAACTCACATGGAAAATGGGAACCTGGACTGCAGGGTCAAAAGTGACTGAATGGTGTGGTAACACTTATTAATATGAGCCAAGGCCAATGGCACAATAGGATAACTTTAAACTAAAGAGACCTTTTTGATGACTGCAGCTTCAAAATACCTTTTTTTCTTGATTTGAGTTTGCCTGAACAGTACAAAGATTAAATTGGTGTGGCACGGGGACTGGAAAGAGATGATCTTTAAGGCCCTTTCCAACATAAACCATTCTAGGATTTTGTGATTCTGTAAAATAAGTGACTGGGCTTTTATTTGGTGACCTCAGATGACAGAGGGGGTGTTAAAAAACACCCACCAAAATGAGTATGACAGTGATTGAATTGTCAAGAAATGGCATGTGCTGGCATGAAATTCTCTCTGCTGGAGATGCAAAGATGAAGATGAGTTTGGGACAGCATTTTTGGATGGCTGTGTAACACTATACTGAACTGTCTGGGAACATCCACACACAGCAGAACATGATCCATCTCTCTCAGCAAAAGTTTGGAGAGGCCCTTGGAGTGCCTTTGGGGCTCTCCAAATCCCTCCCAGCCCCACTCCAGCATCAGTGCATCCCAGGGTTCACTTTGCACCTAAACGAGTTCCTAGCACAGAGGCAGCTCAGGAGGTGCCAGTTGCCCTCATTGCACAGGAAATTTTCCAAGTATATTTAATTTTCGAGCACAGACAGAGTCTCCCAGGAAAAAGAGCACATTGCATCTGCAGCTTCTGCTTTTCTGCTCTTGCTTTGCTGGTTGCAAATATCTGCAAGGGGCCCTAATTCAGGAAAGCCTCTGTTTATGTGAAGCCCATAGCTCATACAGGTTAGAGCTCTCAGGCATTACCTAACTTCTCCCCTCATATCAATGGCAACTTGAATTGTTTTTCCCCTCCAAGAGCTCACAGAAAAACTTGAGGTGTGAGAATCACAATCATGGAGGGGTTTGGGTTGGAATGAGTTCAAAGTCCATCTTTTCACAAACCCCCAGCCATGGGCAGGGACAGTTTCCACTAGACCAGGTCATTCCAAGCCCTCTCCAATCTGGGCTTAAACACATCCAGGAATGAGGAATGCCCAGCTTCTCTGGAAAACCTGTGCCAGGGCCTTACCACCCTCACAGGGAAGAATTTTTCCCTAATATCCAATCTAAACCTGCACCCTTTCAGTTTGAAGCCATTCCCACTTGTCCTGTCATTTGTAAATTGTCCTTCTCCATCTTTCTTGCAGCCTTCCTTGAGGTACTGGAAGGACACAATTAAGTACTCCAACGCCTTGAAAAAAATCTAACAAAACATTTCTCTCAGCCTTTCCTCATAGGACAACTTCCCCATCCCTTCAATCATCTTAGTGGCCTCCTCTGGAGTTGCTCCAACAGCTCCATGTCCTTCAGAAGGCTGAGGATGGTGAGTACAAGGGGCAGCCCATACCTCTCATTTTACTTATTTATTTATTTTACTTGCTTTACTTATTTTACTAATTTTACTTAATTAATTTCTTTGGTGTATCACAATTACAAAGGGTCAAATCCCAACAACTATACTGAGGTTGAGAAGAACTTTAATTATTTCCATATGACTTCTAGGAATAAAAAGCACCATTCAGTGGATAAAATAAAGCACAAGTATGATCCAGGGCAGTGATAGTGAAACATCTTCAGAGGTAGACAACCAGCTTTATGAGAGTCCAAGGCTGTGGTTTCCATCCTGGCAGAGCCCTGGATGTGACAGGTGGGACTCACACACCCTGTGGGTCACAGGACCTCCTCCGAAAATAGAACTGAGCTCACCCAGCCTGCAGTGCTAACCCACCCAAACTAATGAGGGAGATTTGCTCAGCGTGTGTAACATTTCTTGTTCTGTGATTAAAGGAATGATTTGGCAGTAAATGTGCTGTGAATGAGCTGACAAGGCTCTGAACCAACCAGCAAATGACTGCAATATGCCTTTTTTATTAGAGCATGCGTCAGCCAGCAATATTTATTTAGAAATGGATTTCCAGGGGATGCAAAGGACCCCAAGGTCGTCGACTCCCGAAGCTTTTGGACATTTTAATACTGAGCTATCCTTCTTTTCTAGAGTAGATGAGTAACCTCTCTGTTCCACTCTTCTTCCCAAATTCCCTTGAAAATTATTTCGTTCTCATCTGGCTGTTTGCATTGGTTAAAAGAAAGGACTCTGGGGGTGGTGTGTGTTTAGTTTTTTTCATACAGCTTCAAAAATAGACACTTGGGGCATAGAAGCAGCAAAAAACAAGGTTGAAAGTAATTTTTTGGGGCTTCTCACCTTCTCAGGTACATTCCTTGTCCCCAAATCATGAACCTCTGTCCTAACCCCCTCCTCTGCACCAAGGCAGAATCAAGGACACCTACACCACTCCACAGCTTGTTTGCCTCAGGTCTCCTGGTAAACATCCAAGAGTTTTCACAGCCTCTCCAGACAACATTCCCCCTTCATTTTCTTTTATGGCATTTAATTTCTTTTCTTTGCTGGAAGTGGAACAGATTTTGTGTTGTTTTAGTCACCAAGGGCACAGAACTATTGATCTCCAAGGCCACCCTCTCCTTTGTTGGAAGAACACACACCTGGCTTCCTTTAGGTTTCTCTTTTCTAGGCTAAACAAATCCAACTGTTTCACTTTCTCTTCACATGTTGTTTTCACATCCTCTTCTCATTTTCACTGTTATTCTCCAGAGGTTTTTCACTACCTGTGGACTCTGCATTTGTACCGTGCCTTTTCAGCCACTGCTGAAATTCATCAGTTTACTGAAGTCTGTAGCTTTTCCATTATCCAGTGAAAGGAGCAAAAAAAGGCATACCGACCCCCAGGGAATTCTGAAGCTTAACTCCTAGAAACCACCTCTAAGGAAAGAGAAGATAATTCCATCTCACTGGCCTAACTGAGTTGGAAGGGACACACAAGGGTCATCGAGTCCAGCTCCTGGCCCTGCACAGGACAGCCCCAAGAACCCACCATGGGCCTGAGAGTGTTATCTAAACACTTCTTGAACTCTGGCAGACTTAATGCCATGGCCACTCTCCTGGGGAACAGGGAGATTAGGCTGAGACTGTGGATAAAAGAACCCCTAAACTCTCTAGAAATCAAGTTGTCCCATCTGCTTAGCTCAACAGCCTTGGGGAAATTCTTTGCCCCTCTCCAGTAAGGAAGAAAAGCAAAAGTGGGGTGTGGGCAGAATTCTCCAGCCCAGAGAAATCTCCCAGTGCCCTCTGTGCTCAGGGAGTGGGATGGAAATTCTGACTCTCCTCCTGCATCTCCCCTTCAAGGTCTCTGTGTAGAGACATTTTTTGCCTTGAGAAAGATCTTTGCTGAGGGACTCACAGGATTTACTAAGCCTGTGGTCTTTGGTGGGTCTCGTGTGAAATGGAACAGTCGTCCTGTCCATCAGGTCAGTTAATGCAAGGAATTATTCTGAATTTTGATGATCAGGTCCATAGCTGCACTGTGGAGGGGTTATCAGTCTCAAATTTTAAGGTTCCCTTCTTGGCAGCAGCAAAATTTGGGTGGAAAGCAGAGTTACTTGGCACTCCAGCCCAGATCCACTTCTGCTTCTAGACTAGGACACAGCCTACAATCCATGGGGAAAAAGTTGCTGCTTTGCCTATTTGAAGGACTTTAAAGGGGAAACCTTTAAAGGTTTCAACCTCATCCTGCAGTGCCAAACCCAGCCATGCCTGTGTTCATTGCCCTGTGCTAACAGAAGCCTGGTCTGACAGTGCATCCAGGCAAGCTGGAATGCAAGGAAATGAGGATTTTTTCTTGGCAATCCAGGTTTAGAAGAAATCCTTAGGGGAATAAAAGAAAATGTTGAGGATAAAAATAGATGACAATTTTTTTTTTCCAAGACAGGCATCTTTTCTAGAACATCCTGTTTGGTACTGCCTTTGAGATATAATGGAGGAGGATATAATCCTCCAGTTAAAGCCCTGAACACCTTTTGCTGGTTGCTGGCTCAAGTCCCTCCCTTGTATTCAGTGTCTTTTTAATGATTACAATAACTAATAATAATAATAATAACAATAATATTTTTAACAATTACTACAATAAAAATTAATGTGAGAGGAGGTCAGTTTCAGAAGGGAGATTTTCAAATCCCATCCCTACCTAGAGTGAAAATCACAAAAAAAACCCAAACAAACAAACAAACAAAAAAAACTTGACAGAAAAAAACCTGACCGTGAGTGGCATGAAGATTTTCTTCAGCCATCTGGAAAAAAAAAACAAAAACAAAAAAAATCAGGTGTGCCAGGTGTTTTGAGGTATCAACCTAGCATGTGCTATTTACAGCACTGAAGGAAGTCTTCCTAAAACTTCTCTCAGATGCTGACACTGAGCAACATTAATAAAATTCCTTCCCCAGATAATTTTTCTTTGCTTTCCTCTAGCCTGACATAATATTTCTTCTTATTAAGTGCCTCAGAAGTGAGTACTATTATCCAGGTAAAGTCAGCCTAGAGGTATGGAAAGGAGGAATAGCTGTTCATGGAGCTGCTGGTACAGGCAGTGAACCATGATGGAGCTGGCCTGTGCCAAAGTCTGAGATATTCATTATTCTTCTAATTAAATCCAGGTATGCTCTGCAGATACCATTTGCTTCCCCTGATTGCTGGACACAGATTTGTGTCACAGGCATCAGGCAGCACTAAGTGGGGATGGTTTCCAGCACAGCCACCTAAGCCAGCAGGGAACATCTGGATCATGAAAGTTTCAGGGAGATAAAGATCATGAAAAGTGACAGAGTTGGAAAATGAGTGTACATCCCAAATTCAGGGATGACAAGTTCACTGCAGTGGACAGCAAGGCTGTGATTCACAGAGATGCAGAGATTAAACCCCTTTCTCTCCATGCAGCACACGACAGTGGGGCTACTCAGGTCTAGAAGTTATGGAGGTACTAAAAGTGAGGGACAGAAAAAAAAAAAGAGAAAGAAAAGAAAAAAAAAAAAACAAACCCCATTTTTAGGAGTTATCCACAAAATGTCTTTTTAATAAATTGGGGTGTACCTGCATCTGGGATAAAATTCCTGTTCATTCATTAGTGGATTCACTAATGGCTTTAAACTGAAAGAGGGTAAGTTTAGATCAGATATTAGGAAGAACTTCCCTGTGAAGTTGGTGAGGCCCTGGCACAGGTTGCCCAGAGAAGCTGTGGCTGCCTCATCCCTGGAGGAGTTCTAGGATGGGTTGGATGGGGCTTGGAGCAACCTGGGATAGCAGAAATCCATGGCATGGGTGGTCTTTAAGGTCCCTTCCAACCAAACACTCTATGATTCTATGATTAACTCTTAATAAGAAGCAACACTTACATGATGTCCCTGAGTCACCAAATTCTCAAATGCTTCTCCCAATTTTTATAACAATTCCCAAAAAATCCTTTCCCAGAAACAAGAGCTGTATTTGAAGTTCAAGAGGTTGATTTCTTTTTAGGGAACTTGGACTGAGCTGTGAACTTTTAATGGGAATCTAGAAACAACCCAAAAGTGGAATTGATAAGATTGCTGTTCTGGGAAAACTTTCTACTCACCTTATAATTACAAAAAAACCCCAAAACCCCCCACAATTGAAGTCAAGCACTTCTGCCCCCTTATGGAGCACAGAGGACACTGTTATTATAATGAAAGATGAAGTCTTAAGCTTTCCAGCAAACATATAATAAATCAATGTCCTTTCCCTTGTTTTAATTTCTCACACAAGATTTATGAACCTGTATATTTAGACTGTTTATTTAGAGCTCTGGCATGCAAGCTACTCTTGGCACAGTAAGAGAGCTTTCTCTGAATGGATTCTCAGAAGCTGCTTTGATTTGGCTTTATTTTAATGATTTAAATTTAAGAATCCATCACTGCCTTCCAATGATCAGCTCAAAGTTACCAAGGGCACAGGCATGTTTTGTGTTAGTCTCAATTCTGCTGCAGCATCATGTTTGAACTATACCTGATGCTATGAATGGAAAAATCTCTCCTTTCTTCACCACATCCCTCTGTTTTTTCACTAAATCTCAGTCCTCTGTTGGTCTTGATCCCCTCCCTACCCACTGCTCTTATTTTTCCTCTTCTGCAGGGAATTCTTGGCTTGTAACCAGGTGCCACCTTGGAGATGAACCAGGGGAAAAGAGAGTTGAGCTCTTCAAGTCCTCCCACCAAAGAGCATCCCTCTGCTTGACTCACCAAAATGAGAACAAATATAGATGTGTGGACAGTTTTTGAATCACTTTTGAATTTCTATCATTCCCTTTAAATTACTAAAACTCTCTGATAGTGGCTCTCAGCCTTTTCTGCATCACAAATATTCCTTGCTTACACACACCATGGATACCAGCAAGGGCTGTCCTCTCCCGTCACTATGGGAATACAAGGGAGTTATGATGGTTTTCTCCTCCACAAACCTTTTTCTCCAAACAAGGGCTGATATTCCTCATTGTTTCCAGCCTGACTGCTCAGTGGATCACTTCTTTCCATATGACATGTCCCAAATACAGGCAGACTTTAATATCACCAACTGTCACTTGAGTGTGGGCTTCTGAGAGAAAAAAAAAAATAAATTTGATGATTTCTAAATAAGAAGTCAAATGTATTATTTTTCCTTTTAGCATTTTCCTTTTTCGCAGTCCGTGTTAAAAATACATTCTGCTTTTCTGACTGCTCCATAAACCCTTCTCAGATCTGCCCAGGATAACTGTGCTGTCACTCTCCCACTTCACTCCCCCGTGGCTGTGTCTGTCAGGTCACAGTGACCTGGCAGCACCCAGCCTGCAGGAGCTACAAGAGAGATAATTCCCCTCAAGAAGCCTCTGCTAACACGGCAGAGTCTTCGTTAAAATGAGTCAAAAACTGACACGTTAATCTCTGCAACGGGGGAAAACCTCCTCCTTCTCTCTCACAGCTGATCCCACACAAGGAGGGCTCCTTGACTGGGATGAACTGTGATCAGAGCAAGGAACACCACACTGCTCTTAACTAACCTGTGGAATACATCTTTGATGTGGATAAGACACTGCAGTGTAGAGAGACATACATTCGAATGATCTAAAAGAGAAAAAATAAGTTTCTTTTATAAAATTCTCTGTGTTCCATTTTACTGTTGAGCAAACCCTCAGAGCCTTAAAGAAATGTGTTTTCCCCTTATCATTGCAGGGATTTTTGTAATTTCAGGAGGGCAATGAGGAGGCTGTATTTAGTTCTAGGTGAGATATTTAACCTTGTATTGTATTTCACTCACTCAGTAAACTGTGTAAATTATCCTTTACAAGAACCAGAGAGCAATGTCACTGCTGAGTAAGGTGTCCTGCCTGGTTCTGAATTTCCTCTGGATACATGGTGTGAGTGAGCATGTAAATGGTTTTGTGCAAGTACAGCAGGTTGGCCTTGTACTGAGAAACTTCATGTTCTGCTGAAACATTTACTCAAGAGGAGCTGTGAAAGGACAGCTCAATAAGGACATGTCCCTCCCTCTTGATGCAGAAATGTCCTCCAGTTGCAACTGCAGTCCTGTAATGCTCAGTCTCAATCCAGCAGGTAGAAATACACAGTACAAATGAGATATTTTTTTTTTCCTCCTTCCTTACATAGGCCTAGTCTGGTCATTAATGATAAAATCATGGAATGGTTTGGGTGGGGAGGGACACTAAAGGTTACCCAGGTCCAGCCCTGACCCCATGCTATGGGCAGGGCACCTTCCACTATCCCAGGTTGCTCCAAGGCCAATCCAATCTGCCTTGGACACTTCCAGGGAAGAAGGAGCCCCAGATTCTCTGGACAGCCTCTGCCAGGTCCTCACCACTCTCCCATGGAAGAATTTATTCTTTAAATTGATATCTACTATCCTTTATTTTAAAGATATTCCCCCTTGTCCTGTTGCTCCATGCCTTTGTGAAAAATCCCTCTCAAACTTTCTTGTAGCCCCTTTAGGTACCACATGGGGCTCCAAGGTCTGCCTGTGATCTTCTCCAGACTGAAAAATTCCAACCCTCATAGCAGAGCTTCTCCAGCCCTCACAGCCTCCTCTGGACTTGCTCCAGTAGATCCACATCCTTCTTATTGTGGAGCCCAGGCCATGCTCCAGGTGTGGTCTCAGGAGGGAACAGCACAGGGACAGAATTCTCCCTTCACCTGCTGCCCACACTGCCTTGGAAGCAGCCCAGGACAGGGTTGACTTTCTGGGCTGCAGGTTCACAATTGCCCATCATGTTGAGATTCCCATCAACCAAGTGGCTTTGCTTCATCCTTGCTCATTTTTGACCTGATGGTAGTGTTTAAACTAAAAGAGAAAGCACTCTGGGCTCCCAAGTTTCTCCACACAAAAAAAAGATTCACCTTGAGAGTGTGGCTCAGCTCATTTAACCTCAGGATTATGTCCTTTACCTAAAGGTGATGAGAAAAACCCTCCATGCCAGGAACCAGCAGCAGTCTCATTCAAGATTCATCTAAGACTGGTTTGTACCATACAACAAAGAACAACAAAAAGGCCCCAAGTCTGCCAGAGTCCAGGAAACATTTGGACAAAGCTCTCAGGAGCAGGGTGTGATTGTTGGGGTGTCCTATGCAGGGCCAGGAGTTGGACTGGATGATCCTTATGGATCTCTTGCAACTCAGGACATTCTTTGATTCTGTGATTCTATCAGACACGTAACTGTCAGTGCAGCATCATCCTAGTTTGGGGCTGAAGGTGACACAGCTGAGCTCAGAGTATCCAGGCTTTTTTATGGGCTATCAAAACCCATTCTGTACAACAGCTGGTGATACCTCCTAGATTCTGCCTCATAAATCTACCTGTAAGTAAGGTCTTTTGTTTCCATTATTGGCATTAGGACACTGTCCCAGACCCTTCCATCTTAATTCTCAAGACTTTCCAGACTAAATTAATCCATGTCCAATATATAACAATTTATTCTTGCATCACTCTTGCACCATTCTTGCATAAGGGCTCTGAGCATCCTGATCTGTGGGTGGCATCCCTGCCCATGGATGGGTTTGGAGTTTTAACATCACTTCCAACCCAAGCCCTTCTATAATTATATGGTTCTATAATCACAGTTCTCCCTCTGCTTAAAGAATCCTTCTTTGTTCCTGGAGATCACTTATATTAAAGAATAATCACATTCCATCTGAGCTGCCCCTATCCCAGGCTGTATAAAACACAAACACTCCAAGGTTTTCCTACCTGGTAACCTCTCCATCGTGCTTGGTCCTTCAGGACCATCTTGAAGTCACATTTGCTGTTTGTGGGAGCAAAGGACTTTGTACCCTGTAAGAGGCCTCATTTCAGTCTCTCCAAAGACCTCTCCTGAGAACCCCTCAGCTGAGGCAGCCCTGAGATGTTTGCTTTTCCACGGCTGTATCAGTCTGTGATCAGCAAACACAACGTGCCCTTTTTACTCCCTCATTTTCCACTGCTCCAGCTTTAGAGCTGATTCTCCTGTTATTAATCCCCACACACACGACCTTACTCTTTGTCCCATTATATTTTTCAGTTCTCCATCCAATTCACCTCACTAATACACCAATCCTCTCCTGAATTGCCTATACCTCCCAGCTTTGTGCTGTCTACAAAAGTCATTAGTAAAGCTCTATTTTTTAAGGCAGGGTCACCAATGGCAACATTAAATAAGATTAGTCTGAAGACAGAGCATTGTGAAACTCCACAAAAAACTGCCCTGCAAACTACAAGTTCTCCTCTCTTCAGAATCCCAGGTCATTTCTCTTTCGTAGTTACTTACCACATTAGTATTTTGGAAATGATCCACATTTTCTCCAGTTAATAATATCCCATGTGGCACAATATTGATATTCATTGAAGTCTAAGTGGATTATGTCTAAAGCATTTTTCTCATCCATAAGAATTGGTTATCCTTTTTAAGGAAAGATATCAGACACAAACAGCCTTTGATAAATCTGTATTTCCTCCCATTTTGATTTATTTTCACCTCCTTTGGTCATTCCTTTTCTTTAATTATTCATTCATTTTTGTTTTCGGGAAGATTTATTCTAAAGCTTGCACAATTCTGGGTCTGGGTGGTTGCTTTTCTGCGCTCATATATGGACGCTATATTTAATATTTGACACACAGATGGAGCCACCCCCAAATTCATACATTTATTAAAGAGCTTTGAGATGGAGCACTGATTGCCTGAGCCAGCTCTTTCAAATATCAAGGATGCTGATTACCCAGCTCTGTATCTCCTCCCTTCTCCCTGGCTAAATGAAACTAGTTTAGAGAGTTTTGTTTCCACTTTGGTAATAGAAATTTCCATGTCCACAGTCTTCTTCCCATTAATCATCTTGTCTTTTCTTAGCAGGTGCCACAGCAGAGTCCTTTCAGAAAACAGAGCTGAAGTAGACCTTAAACTGCAGGTTTATTTCCATTATCTTCAATGTCTGCCCTATATTTCTTATTCCACGTTTTCTTTCTGGTTTCATGCTTAAGTGCTGAAGAATCCTTGCTCCATGTTTTAATTTTCCTTGTGAGGATTAATCTGAATTAACTTTTAGGAATACCTGGGCTATCCCTGAATTTCTGAGCTCTAAAATGCAGTTTCCTCTTCTGAGATTTTTGCTCTTTATAAGGTCTCTGATTAATCCCACTTCTCTATTAAGGTGACTTCAGTAGAAGCAGTTTCCCTTTTGAGGACCCTATTAAATCATTAAATCTCATCTTTGCAAAACACCTGTGGTGTTTTTTGTTTCCTTTGTTGTTTTTTTGTTTTGTTTTTTTTTTGGTTTTTTTTTGTTTTTTTACCTGCCAAGAGACAGATTTTGCTGAACCTTGAAATTGTTTCCTAAAGGACACATCTCCATCCTCTCCCATTATATTATCCCTTAGATTTCACTAAAGTCTTATTCAAATGTTTAAAGTAGAATCATAGAATATCCTGAGTTGGAAGGGACCCACAAGCATCATGGAGTCCAACTCCTGTCCCTGCACAGGACACCCCAAGAATCACACCCTGTTCCTGAGAGCTCTGCCCAAATGTTTCCTGAAGCTATGTTGGGCTTGGGGCTGTGACCACTTCTCTGGGGAGCCTGTTCCAGTGCCCAATCACCCTCTGGATGAAGAGATTTTTCCAGATATTCAACCTAAACCTCCCCTGACTTGACTTCAGGCCATGCCTTCAGATCCTGTCCCTGGTCCAAGCTGAACAACCCAAATGACCTCAGCCACTCTTCACATGGCTTCACCTCCAGACCCTTCACCATCTTCACTGCCAATGAATTATTTCAGTAGCTGGAATCACTCTGAAGACAAAAAGAAAGCAATCACTGTTTTTACTTACAAATGTATCATTTTTTTATTTTTCCTGAAATAAGTTACCACTGCACCACATAGGATTTCCTAATTACTGAAGCTTCCATAACCACACAGGGCTCTGGTGCCATTCAGAGCTCAGGTTTCATGTCACTTTACTTGGTCCAGCTCCAGGCTGCTGCTGGAAGTGATTCCTGTCCTTTCTGCTGCCCCCGCCTACAGAACTGCTCAGCCAAAGGTGGGAAGGCACTACAATGTGCAGCCAGGGCCAGCTGGGAAATGGAAAGAGCAGGACCAGCCACCGTTCTGGTGGCAGCCCCCACTGAGAGCAGAGTGCAACACAGACCAGAACACCAGGTCAGGGGCATTAAAACACTCCAGGCACATGGTGGGAGTCCTGGTGTCCTGTGCAGGGCCAGGAGCAGGACTCGATGTTCCTTTCAACTCAGGATATTCTATGATTCCATGATATTCCATATTCCCAATAAATGGATTAAATGGCCTACATTTAATTCTGTTGTGTTTGAAATTATATCATTTTAAGATTAAGAGGTCTGACTCATTCAAGCACCAATTCATTAATATCTTAAGCTAGTGGACTATGAAAAACATTTTCCAAAGTTAATCATTCTCCCTTTTTGCATTTATCATGCTGATGAATGCAGGTATCCTCTTTCCATTTCTATAGACCAGCACTGTATTATCTCAATGGCCTGCAGGTGTGTAGATTTGTATCTCATTTTATCAAATCTGTCTGAGAAAAATAAAAAGAATACACTAACTCATTAAAATTAGAGTGCCAGCTTCACTCTGATTCCACATTCTTTAATCAGGCTGATCAATAGACTTCAGCTCCAATCTCCAAACAAATAAATAACTAAGTAAAACAATTTCCAAAAAAAGTTTTATTCTGATGATATGCAAGTAAATGAAAACACTAATTTCGATTTTATATAAAGCCTTCAGGATACATTATTCAGAAGCACTTTGTGAGCTGACATAGGAAATTGATCCAGGGATTATTGACTCAGTAGAAGTTCTTCCAGTGACTTCACATTAACTCTGGACCAGGATTGGAATGCAGCTGATCCAGGACTGAGGTGAACCAATTCTGATCCAGGGTGGAAGTGCTATCCAACAGCATAACAACAATTGCTGTGTAAAATTTTGGGATGTGTTGTCTCAATGAATTATGTCATGATTTGAATTCTTGGTGAAATTAAAGTGGGCAGAATAAAACTCCTCAGCTTGTCACTCAGCCTAAGACTAAGACTAAAATGTCCTTTCTTAAATATTCTCATCTGTTCTACTGCCTGCAAGAGATTATGGAATAGTGTGGGTTGGAAGGGACCTTAAAGATCCTCTATTTCCAACCCCCTGCCATAGTCAGGGTCACATTCACTAGACCTGGGCACTAAATCCCCGTCCAGCCCGGCCTTGAACACTTCCAGGGATGGGGCAGCCACAGCTTCTCTGGGCAACCTGTCCCAGGGTCTCATCACCCTCCCAGCGAAGAATTTCTCCCAAATATCCCATCTAACCCTCCCCTCTGACAGTGGGAAACAATTTCCCCTTGTCCTGGCACTCCATGCCCTTGTTTAAAATGCCTCTCCAGCCCTTTTGGAGCCCCTTTAACTGAAGGGTGCTCTAAAGTCACCCCAGAGACTGGAGGGGTGGGGGAAACATGGTTTCAAGATTTGGGGTTTTTTTCTCATTATTGTACTCTGATTTCATTGGTAATAAATTTTGCCAGGTTGAGTCTGTGTTGCCCATGATGGTTATTGGTGCTTTCTCTCTGACCTTATCTCAAAGCATGAGTCATTGTATTATCTCTGCCCTGTCCAGTTAAAGAAGGGGAGGGACAGAGGGACTTTGGTGGGCACCTGGTGTCCAGCCAGGGTCAACCCACCACCACAGAGTGCTCCAGGTGGGACCTCACCAGAGCAGAGAGAGAGAATCACCTCCCTCGACCAGCTGGCCATGCTGCTTTAGACAGAGGGAACTTTAACTAATTCTGGATCCGGGGATTCCCTATAATGCAGTGTCCTTCTGGCCACAAACATCTGTTCAGCTTTGAAGCAGAAAAACCTTTACCTTGTGGATGCCTCTTTTGCACCATCCAGCCTCTTACTTGGAGGTCTGCCATCAATGACAGCTTTGAAATGGCTGGATAACCAGGATATTTTAAAGAAGTAAATGTGCTGAAGGTGGGGATGAGGCATTAAAGATGCCCAGAGACCGCAGCACAGACCCAGGTGTAATGTGCCACTCTCAGTGCTGCTATGTCCTCTCCAGTCAGAAGCACTGCACAGACCTGTGCTCATCTCTCCCACTCACATAACACAAAGAACAAAGCTGTCCTAATGACAGCAGGGTTTATTTGCACTTAGCATTTATTTGCTTTTAGAAAAAGGATTCTCAGGCTGAAGAGAATCAGTGGTAAAACCACTCTGAAACATACAGCTGTAGCTCACTACAATAGTTAGTAAAAGCTCATTTTTAAGAAGAAAGGCAAAGTAATTTTCCAGTCCCTGGGTAATCTATTCAAGAGCAGGGATGAGCCTCAACAACACCACAAAGGCCATCCACCGAGGGAGGTAACCCCTATTATTGCATTGGACACCCTCTAGGAAAAAGCTCTTCCATATGAGGATTAGGGAAATTCAAGCAAATTCTCTCTTCTTTATCACATCAGACATGAGTGTTTTGTTTAACCTTAAAGGTCCTCTGCAGTATATTTTTACACCCTTTTGATGCTCTACCCCAAGAGGTTGCCTAGGATCCCCACTTTCATGAGCTGCAATGTCATGTTGCTTTTTTGGCTGTTCCTTCATTGGCTTTATGGAGCTTTAGGGCCCTTTTTCCACACAAAAGCACAGCTTTGCTTAGCAGGATAGAAAGCAGCTTTAACCCAGCTGCATGATTAGCACATTTTTCTAGGACATGGGAATGGTGGATTGGAAACTTCCCAACCTGTGAGACTTGAGTCCAAACCACCCACTTCCTATGCAAGGAAGATAATCTCTATTATACTGCAAAAAGGACAGATTTTGCATTACCAGACAGTCAGGACTGTGTCATTGGTTATCCCTGCATGCACCCAGAACATGCTTTGAGATGAGCTTTTCTGGGGTGTGGGAGAAGAGAACTAGAGTCCTGAATCTCATGAAGTGCTGGGAAGGAACTGCTCAGCTCTGCAGAGAGAGCAGCACCTCTGGATATGCGCTGGAAAAAACTTTAGATATCTAACATTTAATACTTCCCATACCTGGACTCCCTATCCCTGGGGCTGTTTAAGATCAGGCTGGATGGGGCTCTGAGTAATCTGGTCTAGTGGAAGGTGTCCCTGCCCATGGAAATGAAACGATCTTTAAGGTGTCTGTAGAAGCCTAGAAGATAAAAGGGACTGATGTTTATCTCTCAAACACCAATAGCTGTACAGCAGTAGAGCCAGCTGAGGATTGTTGTGGCTGGAAAAAACGGCTTTATAGAGGTAGGGCAGCACTTTTGGGGACAAACATCCTTGTTCTGGCTCCTGGAGATGAGCACAACCCAGCAAAGCCCAAGCACAGGAATGAGGTTGAAAATTGGTGCAAGGGGGGCCAAGACCATCCAAGATCCCAAAAGTCTCTGACCCATTTCCAGACAGGTCTAGAAGAACAGGCTGTGGGTGACAACTAATTTGCATAGAAAGTGAGGAATTGATCTCCAATATGGGGAAATATTTTTCTATTAAAAATGTACCCCCATGAAGCCTGGACACATGGGCTCCCCAGGACTCAGTGCTGGAGCCAGGACCGGTGATTTCCTCCCTCCCTCCCTCTCCCTCTTCCATTCCACCCCACCCATTTTTCCAGAACCAACAGCCAGTGCTTACACAGGAGGTCAGGGAGTAATTTATATCAATTTCCACACTAAGTGTGCAATTTACCTATAAAACTTTGTAAACTTTATCTGACTATTGCTGTTCCTTTTGCCCAGGAGCATCTACAAATATTGAGTGCTCCCCTTCCCTTAAGGATGGGACGTCACAGCTACTTCCAACATTAAACATTATATAATTCTAATTCCAATAGGAAAAGCATCGGGATTTATGGTCACAGGTGTCTAAAAACACCCTAAGAAATCTGTTCTCAGACAATCCCAACCTTCTTCATTAAACAGGACCTAATTGCTAACATTTCGTAATTTGGATCTCATTTCCAGTGCTAGAAAGCAACCAGAGATCCAGTCAGTATTGGCAACCTGTACTACAATCACCTTGTCAGCCAAAGTGCTTCGTGTGGGTCTGGGTGATATCTTGTTGTCTGATTTCTTGCTCCCACTATTGCTATATGCAGTCATGACACTGAGAAATTTTGGGAGGAATTTTAGCAACATAAATAAGGGCAAAGGAAAGCATATTTTCCTGATCACAGAATATCTGCCAGCCATTCAGATGGGAGGGGAGGAGCTGATTTAGGCTGCTAAATTTAATTAAAGCATATGTTCTCGGGCTTTGCTGTGGGATATCCTCAAATCTCCCTTACCTTTTCTCCATTCCAGGTTGTTACAAAGTTTAAATCACATTGAAAGATTCTTTTTTCCCTCACAATATTTTTTTTCCACTTCCTCCAGAGAAATCATACAGAAACCCCTAGCAATAAGATATTAAGACCATTTGCAAAAGGACAGCAAAATTAAGATGCTTGGAGGATCAATCAGGAAAGCAGTTATCACTTATTAAAGGTATTAAGAAATATAAGATGATGCCATTTATTGTTAGAAGACATAGAGGTAGATGGAAGCTTAGAAGAGACACATGATGAGCAGCCTGTGATCACAGCCCAAATGGGCATCAATGATACAAGTAAGGGAGGTCCTGTGGATGGAAGCAAAAATTAGAAACCAAAAGGAAGGAGATGTTCTATGAAGTGCATCCTTATCTCTTGCAGGTCCAGAGAGATTGGTGGAGAGGCAGAGTATGAATGTGTCTTGGGTTGCAATACAGGATGTGACTAGAAATGTGCATTCTATCACCATCTGTTGAAGCCAGGTGGGGCAGTGACCCTTATCTCCTTGGCACACATTATCTGCTAATGGGCCATCTTTAAACCAGGTGGGGCAATCATCTTTATCTTTTCCACAACCCATCCTCCCTCCAGGAAGATATCATTTGCTGCTGGGCCATTGAGTCCCACTGTATGACTGATAAAATTACATCATCCCCCTGGGAGATGCTCCAGCCAGGGGGAGGAGCCAAGCCTTTCCTACCTAGATAAAAATTGAGATTTTGAACAGCAAGTTATCCATCTTTCCACTGGATTCCAGAGGAAAGCTGGACCTTTCCACATCATCCCTGGACCTTCAGAGGAAAACTGCACCTTCT
>JANRGV010000001.1:145825949-145863023 GCA_024734035.1 Alethe castanea | reverse complement strand
AGAAGAGAAGAGAAGAGAAGAGAAGAGAAGAGAAGAGAAGAGAAGAGAAGAGAAGAGAAGAGAAGAAGAGGAGAAGATGCTGACAGGGGATAAAGGAAAGGACTTCAGGAGCTGCAGCAGGAATGTTGTTCCCTAATTAAGCTCTTTGGATCTGGTGCTTCTGGAGTGGGATGTGGTGTGGTTGGACATTCCTGAGCTGGGGATGAGGATCTGAACTTGAGGCTTGTTTTTATCTTTGTTGTACAAATCAAAATTCACTCTCCCACATTCAGGATTCTGCCCTCATCTCCTTGTGTGACCAACATCCCCTGCACAACAAACCCTGCTGTGCCTTCCTTCCTGGGCGCAGGAGAACATGGAATCATGGAATAGTTTGTGTTGGAAAGGACTTGAGGGATCATCCAACTCCAATCTCTACACCATGGGCAGGGGAATGCAGAATCCATGAAGGCTGGAGGGCAGATCCAACTGTGCTGTGAGCAGGAAAACATTAAATACCAGGATATGTTCTCGTTCTGGAGGTGATAATTGCTCCCTCTAATATCTCTGGAGGAGATAAGAGGCAGGGCCATACTGGTCCCAGTTCTAGGGTTGCCCATTGGCTCAGTGCTTCACTTCATGGTCGAAATGTGCCTCCCCAACCCTTCCAAACTTATCTAAAAGATTGCTTTGGAAATAACTTGTTATTCCAGGGCAATGTCTGCCTTCCTCATCTTCAAGATATTTCAGGCAGGACCTTCCCTGGAAATGAGTCAGGGAGCATTTCCATGCCAGCAGCAGTATTTTGAGACAAAAAACCAATAGAGGGAGAAAGAACTTTCTTCTTTTCCTCTACATAGGGAGCTTAGGGTGGAGCTGTGGAGATTCTCCCTGGAGAACTTGGCTTTGCAGCCATGCTTTTATCCCACTTTTTATGATCTTCCATCATGAGTCAGTCCTGATTTAGCTGTTACAGAGAAATCTGCTGCCAGTTGAAGACTTAATTGCACCAGAGGCCTTCAGCAACGTGGGCACTAATGAGCCAGAGTTCAGATATTCCTGACTTAATGAAAACCAAGGAAGGGCTGGCCATGGGCTCCAGGCAGTTCTGGATCTCACACCTCCGTGAGAAGAATTTTCTCCTGGACAGCTCATTAATAACAGGAGGGTAGAGGAGAGTGGCTCATCACCATCTGTCAGTGGAAGCTGGAGCCCAGCCAGGAGAGCCAGCAGCTAATTAGGAATGAGAGCTGCTTCCTTTCACAGACATTTCTATATGTTTATATATAGCCATTGTATTGCCATTAGTGGAAGCATCTCTTTTTTTCTAACTAAATGAGCCAGCAAAAATTTTTGTTGGATGGCATTAACTCTGGAGAACTTGCTCAGCCACAGGGATCTGCCTTTGTTCTTCCTGAGCTGTAGGACTGGCTTAGGAAAACACAGCCCAAGGGGTGATGGGACACCCAGGAAACTTCTCTTTGGGAATGGGCTTCAAGAGAGTGACAGACTGAGAGGGGAAAGATGTCACTTGACTCCCAGGATTTATTCTCCTTGCTGGAATCATCAGCCAGTGGTCTCCTTGAAAGCTGGAGAGGGCATGGAGTGAATGGACAGGGGGAGTGGCTGTCAGCTCAAAGGGAGTAGGTTGAGATTGGATATTAGGAAAAAATTCTTCCCTGTGAGGGAAGATTCCCCAGAGAAGCTGTGGATGCCTCATCCCTGGAAGTGTCCAGAGCCAGGTTGGACAGGGATTGGAGCAACCTGGGATGGTGGAAAGTCCAGAGAGCTGGGACCTTGAAGGTCCTTTCCAACCCAAACCATTCCATGGTAATTCCATCAGGAACAGTGGACATCCCAAGGTTTGTGATCCTCCTCCCAAGTCCTCACTGCTGCTTTTTTTTCTTTCTCCTCTTCATGAGAACTCGCTCTGTGCACAAAGAACCTTCCAGTGCATCTCTCCCACCTGAATCCCTGTCAGGAAAACTCCTTTATTTTAATTTTTTTTGGTGACTCCCAGAGGAAATGTGACACAAAGAAGAGATTATACAGGGAAGGAGGAAGGTGTAGAGGTGGAATTGGTTTGCAGGGATCGTCTGTGAGGTTTCTTCTTGGCCTCTAAAGGGGCTGGGTTTTTTTCCAGCATTCCCTGACAGATGTTTAACATTCAAACAAACCCAATCTCCATCCAGCTACTCCCAGCAGCCACCAGTGTGTGATAGAGATAAGAGATGAGCCGAGGCTCACAGCTCACTTGTGGAATGACTCATCCCTTTAATTGCATCACTTTAATTACAAATTAGCCTCCTTGACCTTTTCTTCCTGCTCTTTCCTGAGTGTCAGGCACAGTTTGATCTCTGTGCTGTCAGGAGCAGGGGGAGGAGATGTCTCCTGGTGGAAGGGTTGTTTGAGCTGAGGCCACGCTCTCACCTCCCTTAATCCCATGGGTTGTGCAAAAAAAAAAGTTCCTCTTCTTCTTGAAAAGGTCTTTGTGACTTAGAAAGATCCGAAAACCACAAAGTCACCACCTAAAACTGCAGAAGGAACAAAAAAAGTATGATGAATTAAGATACTGAAATTTGAGCAAAAAACCTCAAAGATTGGGAAGACGGAAGACCTAAAATTGTCATTTCTCAGTTGATTTGCTGTAGGTTTTCTCTCTTTTGAGATCCTTGAAACTCTGTTGGGAACTCTGATGCAGAACTAAAAAATTTAAGGCTTATTCAACGGGAATATTCCAGCAGAAAATCTTCTTGGCAAGACCAGACATGAAATACCATCAGGAAACCTCTGGAAAAGAATGGGAAAACCACCTCAAAAAAATGGCAATTCCTTGGCAGAAGTGGATTTGAGAAGTGGAGGTTACCTGTGAATTTCCTTTCCAACATCAATGTCTTTGGGAACAGAAGTTTCTAAAGAGGAGAAAACATTGTTTGAAACTTTTTGCCTTTATTCATCAGTGAATTCTTGAAATGTTCTCCCCTGTGAAAATGTTTGGAATAACACCAGATTCGCCCACTCTGTGCTGACATTTAACTCATCCCATTATATGCATTACGCCACCACTCCAGCTTTATCCAGGATATAATGTAAGGAACATATACACAGATTTAGAAAAATACAGAGCCTTATAGATTTATTTATAACAGTTCATATATTTATAATTAACTTCATTGTGAAGAAAGTTCAGCATGAGGTAGGACAACAATGGACTTCTCAGTTATATAAAAGGGCCTTGAAAAGCTCTTCCCTCCTCAGAGAAAAGTTGAGCTGCTCAGAGAAAGCTTCTTTCTTTAAAAGAAAAGGCTGAAAGTGGAAATGTTTTGTTTATAACACTTTGTTCCAGTTGAAAGTTAATTTTCATTTCTTTTTTAAAGTGTACTAGAGAAGAAGTTGTAGGGTTTTATGTAAATGTTGAGACACACAGGACAAGAGAGGGATCAAGGGCACTCTCAGCAGATTTGTAGGTGACAGCAAGTTGAGGGTGCAGTGACACACCTGAAGGACAAGGACATCCAGAGGGACCAGGCCAAGCTGGAGAAGTGGGAATGTTGTAGCAAGAGCAGGTGTTGGGGTCAATCCCAAGATCAATCCAGGCTGGGGATGAGCAGGTGGAGCTCATGGATGTGGAGAAGGACTTGGGGGTGCTGGTGGGTGAGAGGCTGGACAGGACCCAGCCATGTGCACTTGGAGCCCAGAAATCCAAACGTGTCCTGGGTGCATCCAGAGCAGGGTGGGCAGCTGCTGAGGGGGTTGTTCTGCCCCTCTCAGGTGAGACCCCACCTGCAGAGCTGCCTCCAGCCCTGGATCCCAGGACAGTAAGGACATGGAGCTGCTGGAGCAAGTTCAAAGGAGGCCACCAAGGTGATGAAAGGGATGGAGCTCTGCTCTGGAGCCAGGCTGGGAGAGCTGGGATGTTCATCCTGGAGAAGAAAAGGCCCTGGGGAGGGTATAAAGCCCCTTGCAGTGCCTAAAGGGGCTCCAAGAGAGCTGGAGAGGGACTTGGGACAAAGGCCTGGAGTAATATAACAGGGGGGGAATGGCTTCCCACTCACAGAGCAGGTTTAGATTCAATATTAGAAAGAAATTCCTTATTGTGAAGGTGAGGAGGGCCTTGCACAAGCTTTCCAGAGAAGTTGTGGCTGTCCCACCCCTGGAAGTGTCCGAGGCCAGGTTGGATGGGGTTTGGAGCAATGTGGGATAGTGGAAAGTGTCCCTGCCCATGGAAAGGGGGCTGGAACAGGATGATCTTCAATGTCCCTTCCAGCACAATCCATTCCATGATTCCTGACCATTAGAATGTATGTTTTTTCCTATGACATGATCCACTCAGTCTAAATTTAATCCAGCTATTTAAGCATGAGCCTAACTCACAACTGGAGTATCATAGTGTACCTCCATGATGGTGTTTGCAGGGGAAATGCTGCCAGACTTCTTTTACAGCAGCATCACCAACCTTCCAAAGTGCATTGTATTTTGCAGAACACTTTTTGCCACGTGCAAATCCAAAGTGTGGCCCCAAACAGGTGCTGGTGTTTTTGGCAGTGGCGTTGGGCAGCACAAGGCTGGAGGAAAGCTCTGCCCTTCACTTGATGCTCAGTGCTCAGAAGGCTTCATAAAATATTGGTGCTTTTCTCCTACTGCAAAAGAGCCAGAAGTGTCTGTATTTTGCTGTCAGAAAGGCTATTTGTGGTTTTTAATAATACACTGTATTTCTCAAAGAATATGGTCAAGATAAGAATCCTACTCCCTATTTTTTTTTCTTTTCTGCTTGCCTTGCAAATGGTGGCGTCTAAGATTAAAATAATGCAAGAGTTAAATTAATCTGATTTAACACTTGCAGGGAGGTTTCTATTTAAAACTCTTTTTCTTCGAAGTGTCACTAGTCAGGAAATTCAGTAGGTAGGTGCTATCTCTTTGTTGGAGTGCATGGGCACATCTCTGCAGTGTTTCTGATGATGGAAAAAATAGCATTTGACTTAAAAAAAAAAGGATGGATTATCTTTTTATCTCCTTTTTGTATGTCCATTAGAAAAGCAAAGATTGCACTGATGATCAGTTGCTTTTTAAATATATCCTAAAGATTGCTACCAAAAAATAAGAAGAAATGGTGTATCAGCAGGTGTCTTTGAAATTCTTTTTCTTGGTTGCAGAGCTGTGGGGAAAAACTCTCCCAGGTGTGTTGGCAGTTCATCTGCTGGGATGCTGCAAGCAAAATCTGGAAAATATTTTACAGCTTCTCCTTGAATGAAGTCAAACTTGGCTGCAATACCTATACTTACTGTTTTTATTTGATTTTTTGGCAAAATTCCTTTTTTTGGAAGTAAATACTGATGTTGAGTTAGGTGATGATTTCTTCACTCTCTCTGTCACCTCTTTCTTAAATAAAAGCAGAAAACAACTGCAAAATGTTTTATTCTCTTCACTGTGCAGTGTTTGTTTTGTTCTTGCTCTGCTATCCCCCCTGCTGCAAAGCCAGGCATTGCAAAAATAAGATTTTTTGAGGTTATTGAGGACTTTATTAGTCCTCCTACTCCTCTCTGCGTATATTTATTGTCATTCTAGGCTTGAATAACTTGGCCATGTATTTTTTTTCCTCTTGTAGGACTCCTCCATCATCTGGTGCATGGAGTAAAGGAGTGCAGGAGACAGACGTGCTGTAGGATTTTATTCCAGAGCTGTTGCCATAGTTCTTATTTCTGTAAAATAAAACATTTTATTCTTCCACGAGAGACTTTGTTCATGCTCATTGCTGAAACCTGTTGCTTTTTTTTTTTCCATTTATAATGAATCTTCTTGTGATGCTTCTGTGTGGAGGAGGGAGGTGCCTCCTTTATTTTTCTACATGTGAAAAACCAGGCAGATTTGGAGGTGTTAGGACCCAGATTTTTGGATGAACCCATTTCTTGGCTGTGTGAGGTGCCAGAGACTCATATATGGTACAAGACAACTCCCAAACTTGCTATTAATGGCTGCTTTGTAAAAAATCCCATACACCACCAGGAATGCTATTTTTTCATCTTTCTTCCCCCACTTCGAAATTCCCTTATTTTTTTGTGATAGGACAAGGGGGAATGGCTTTAAGCTGAAGGAGCTGAGAAACCTGGTCTAGTGGAAAGTGTCCCTGCCCATGGCAGGGGTTTGGAATGAGATGATTTTTAAGGTCCCTTTGAACCCAAGCCATTCTGTGGTTTTATGATTTACTGACACATGACATTTCATGATTGTGACCACAGTCCTTATGCAATGGTGCTGCCTGCCCAGCTTGTCTGCCCCAGTTTTGGGGTATCTTAGAGGAACAAAATCTTCTTGGGCTTTTTAGGGAAGATTTGGATGATGTCTCACTGGGTCTACAAGTTGTGGAATAGTCACTTCAGTTTTAGATTCATTGGATCATAGAATGGTTTGGGTTGGAAGAGACCATCAGGATCATCTCATTCCAACCCCCTGCCATGGGCAGGGACACTTTCCACCAGACCAGGCTGCTCAGAGCCCCATCCAACCTGGCTGTGGACACTCCAGGGATTGGAGGTGTTTGGGATCAGAGGCAGTTGTGATTGCAACTCCCTGTAGGTAATTGCAATTAGTTTTGAGCTGAATTATTAGCAAATGCTTTGCAGCATCCCATGTTCCAGCACGGAGATGTTCACCATGCTCCAAGTTTTTCTAATTTTGGAGATAGAAATGCTGCTGTGCATCTGGAGATGGGGGAGGCTGATGAGGTTGCAAGAGCAGTGCTGGGTAACACCCTTGTTTCATATAACTCTGTATGTGACAGAAATTCTTGTTGGAAGCTGCAGGTCTTCAGATTTTCCTTTGTGCAAACTGAATCAAGAGCTAAACCTAAATACAGCTTTTCACTATACTTTTCCCCACAAAAACAATTGATTTGTGATCCCTTGTGACACTATTCGCTTTCCAGACTCTCATGAGACCCTCCTAATTTCTAAAATACCTGATTTATACAAGTTTAGACATAGTGTTAGATAGCTTGAGATGTGATTTACCTTCCCCAAATGTATTGATGTCTTCTGTTCTGTGCCTGGTAATCTCCAGCTGCTCCCTTACCCGAGTGCTTGTTGCTGCTGGGGCGACCTTAATGTCAGTCCTATCAAATATTCTGCTGCAGGTTGTGGATGTTCAGTGAAAAAGTACAAAAAATTAAGCTTACAAATATATGTATCTTATTAAATTAACAACTAATTTCTATATTGTAGTTCATAAGACCATATATATGTAATTCCAATATATATAATAATACTGAATGTGGTTTTATTTGCTTTTATGTTCTGTTTTTTTGTCCTTTGTTTCAAAAAATTCAAAATTTTGGTCTTCTCTCTGCCAAAGATGCTGTCAGATTGATGTGGGCAGGATGAGGCCCTAGTGAGTACTTAGAGCTGTGATCAGAGAAGCTTGCCCAACCTCCTGATGCTCCCCATCCTCTTCCAGACCTTCCCATGCAGATTTTAAAGCTATCCAGAGCTGCAGCGATGGTGAAAAATCGAGTCATTTTACTAAATCTACTTTTACTAATGATAAATATGGTAAAACTCTCAAATAATTTAAATAGTGGTGCTTAAATTGTGCTACTGCATATTAGAGGTTTGATTTCTCAGTGTCAAGGACCTTCAGCTTCCATTAACAGCAAGTGCTCAAAGATGGTACTAGGTGGCAAAACGTGGGTGTGGAAGCCCAAGAAATGCTGTCCAAAGCTTTTTGACACTTCTATTTTGGAGAACAGCTGTGTGCTTTCCAAAGCCCTCCTAAGTTTTGATCATGCACCATGGGGAAGTTTTATAGCTATGGGTTGTTTTTCTAAAAGTGTAGTGGATTCAGTCCTAGCCAAGTGTTTAAACTGGCCCCTTGGAGAGATGTCTTGGCAAGTGGCGAAAACAGGATTGCAATATTTGTGTAAAACAGGACACCTTTGAATTTGGAAATGCGAAATGAGAGTTTCACTACAGATATTTTCCTGTTGATCATCTTCAGAGCTGAAGCGAGTGGGTTTCATAGGATCCTAGAATGCTTTGGGTTGGAAGGGACCTCCTTCCAACCCCCTGCCATGGGCAAGGGCACCTTCCACTATCCCAGGTTGCTCCAAACGCTATCCAACCTGGCCTTGAACACTTCCAGGGATGGGGCATCTACAGCTTCTCTGGTTTTGTCTCCTTTGTCCCAAACAGGACAATCATGAGAATGGAATTCTGGTGGGTTGGAGGTTTTTTTCCCTCTTAGGGGAATAGTGGAAAATTAATTCTCAAGGTCCTCTTCCCTGTGCATGGAAACCAAGGTTGTACATCCTAATCCTGTTTGTGAGGCACTTGAGCACAGAATATAAAGAGTGTGTGCAGAAAATAGTGTGGAGGTCCTGGTATCCCCAGGAGCACTCACTGCTTCTCTGCCTGAATTTGACCATCTCTTTTCCTTTCCTTCCTGGTGAGACCAAAAAGAGTTTTTGAATTTTCCTCCTTTGCTGCTTTGTGGGCTTGAGATGCTGTTGGCTCCTTCAGCCCCATCGGGGTGTGAGATCCTCCTGCTGGGACGGTTTGGCTTTTGCTGCTTTTTTCCACCTGCAGAAAATAAATCGCTTTTCAAAATTTGTGGTTCTTCCTGAATTGGGGCAATAATCCAATTCCTTGGAAGCAAGTGGTGTCCTGCAGGGTAAGGGGATGAGTGGCCTCCACTGGTCATTTACATGCAGATCCCTGAAGGGTCTCTGTTGGCAGGGACCTTCCAGATAATCTTGTTCCAATCCCCATGCTGTGGGCAGGGACACTTCCACTCGACCAAGCTCCATCCGATGTGGCCTGGAACAGTTCCAGGCAGATGAGTCCCTTGGCTGCTTTCCCCTACAGCAACTTTGGTGGATGGAGACTTATGGACTTGATGTCCTCCTTGCTCCTCTCCCACACCCCAGAGGGGCAGTTGTTTGTCATGAGTGGATGTCATCTCGATGGACATCATCTCAAAGCCTACCAGCACCATGATAAGTCCCTTGGTGTTGGCTGGAGCAATGTCTTCTGGTGGTTCTTCACCCTCTGTTTCCATTGACTCACCCTCCTGGGCAGACTGAGCCTGGTTATTTTTCCTGGTTGGCTGCAAACCACTTTGCAAAGTTGTTCTCTTGAGCCCACCAGGGTGACCTTGCACTTGCTGATTTGGTACCAGGCTCCGATGCTGACTCCCTGCGTGGCATCTCATAAATAGCTCCAGTTCTCCAGTTTTCTGTTTCATTTCCCAGACCTGTTTACACCTTGCCAGAAATAATTACAACCTCTGAGCCTGGAGTTTGCTGGGCGAGGGGGAGGAGGGCAAGGAGAAAAACCTGCAATCCATGTTTTTTCGTGCGCTGTCATCAACATGGGGCTGCCAGCGGGATTGGGATCTCCCTTCTGGGGCATGAATCAGGCTGTGCTCGCGTCCGCTCCTGTTCTGTGCTTGAGAATTCTTCCCCTTCCTCTATTCAGCAGCATCTTAAATTCATATCCCAGCCGCTGCCTCCCTCACCTGCTTTATTACCTCTTAATGTGTTTTCCCAAGAATGTCTCGCACGCGGATAAACCTTTCCTGCTTCTCTTGTAAAACCAGCTCTTTCTGCGCTCTTCTTCCCCCAGCACCTGTGCATTTTTCCTCCATCCATGCAGAGCTACTTTCCTCCTCCTTGCCATGTTTTTTTGAGCACCTTGGAGCCTGCGCATCCTCCTGGAGAGGCGGGTGGATGCCATCGCTGCCGGTTCCGCATCTGAGCCGGCGCTCGCTGTGGTCATGTGTGGAACCGGTGGGGAAGGCAGGAATATTTTTAGCCTGCACTTCTGTGAGCTGCTCAGGGGGCCGCCCACAGCAGAGTATTAAAATAATAGCGGGGACATTGGGTAAGCTCTGCAGCAAAATGTTGATATGCAAATTGCCATCTTAAGAGCAAACCTCAAGGCGATTTTTGGCAATGCATGCAAGGCTCCAGAGCAGTGTGTTTTGAATAAAGATTACAGCAAAGGGATTTCGCCTGGAGGCCAAGCTCGTCTCATCTATTCTGAAGCTTAGCAGAGCTGGTAATTCAGTGTTGGAAGCCAACAGGGTGAAACGTATGCACCTTTAAAAAGGTATTAGATTAGCATTGGCGAAACAAAATGTCACGTCACCTCTGTAACTGAAATTTCCAGGCTTGCAGAAGCAATAAATTCAGTTGGATTTCATTTGCGAATCGTTCCTGGGCACTGTCCAAGGAAGAGGTGGCTCTGATGGCAGCAGAGTTGCTTTGGGAGGTTTCGAGGCATTACCTGGTAAAAAAAAGAGCTTGTGCCAGCTGATTCCACACTGCTTTGACTTTTCTCTAACTTGGTGATGGACAGCTTGGCTATTGGAAACCTTGCAGTAAGAAATCAGATCACATATGAATTCCTTATTTTTGTTGTTTTTTTAAGATTTTCTTGGTTATTGAGTTCCTGTTGGCACTACTGGGAAGGAAACAACAGTAGATTTGTAGAATATTTGAACAGTTTGGGTCGGAAAGGGATCTGAAAAATCATCTTGTTCTGACCCTGTACCATGGACAGGAACACCTTCCAGTACACCAGGTTTCTGCAAGCCCTGTCCAGCCTGGCTTTCAACACTTCCAGGGATGGAGCAGCCACATTGCCATTTATAATGTCATGTCAAGCTTCCCATTCACCAATATCCTCAAGTCCTTCCTCCCTTCAGGGCTTTTCTCAATGAAGGATTTGAATTCTTTCATTGATTCCAGTTCCTGAGGAGCAAGAACGGAATTGTAGGTATTTTCATTATTCTTTGTTTCCTTCACCCATCAATGCCTGGGCATTGATAGGTGAAGGAAAAGTTTGTATGACAACAAATATGTTGCTCTAGAATTGGAAAGTGGCCGTAAATTAAACAACTTGTGAGTTTCGGGGTTTGTTTGGAATTTTTTAATTCTTGAATACTGTTACAAATCCAACCCTTCTAGAGGCTGGAGAGGTATGATTTTGAGTGAGAATAAAAGTAGTTGGTAGCTAATTTTTCTCTCTTTGAATGAAGCATGGAAGAACCAGGTGGCTGAGACTCTGTGGGAACACATTCTGACTTTGATACAAGTTTGTGTTGATCAGATCTTAGTTCACTTTTATCTTTTTACTTTAATTACACGTTCCAACACCATGAGACTTTTAAATATCAGATTTTGAGAATGTTCTCTGCCAAAATTGCATGCTTTAAGTGCAGATCCTGTTGGCAGGCATCTCAGGAGCTGTTGACTTCCCTCTTTTTGTAACCTCATCCTCTTGCTGAATTTTTTTCTCCTTAAAATTCTAACATCATTTCATAAAATAGCAAAGCTCATGGGTGTGTAGCCCTGTGAAGATCATTGTGTCCTGCTTGCATCCCAACAGAGCCAAGTGACTACAAGAAAATCATCTTTCAAGTTTGGTTCAGGCACATCTTGAATCTTCTTTGTGTTTGTCCATTGGTGCATCCTGCTTCTCCCTGGCCTTAAACACAAGATGCTGGTTTTGTCTTCTCATGCTGTCTTGTGCCTTGCTGAGATATTGATTCTCCCCCCAAGGTCATAAAACTCTGCTCCTGACTTTGAAATGTTCCAAGCCTCCACCTCTCCATTCTTCTTCTTTCTTGATGATTTCATTTGTAGGAATGTTCTTCATTTTCCCCGAAGGTTGTTTTTTGGTGGTGTATCTTCAGGGAACATCACAGCTGACTGTCATGTCAGTGCTTTTGTCTTTCCAGATTGTGTTTCCTGAAGTTTCCCATCAAATCTGTGTTCAACTCCTTCTGCGTTCAGTCTTCTATTTTAGGGTCTTTATTGCAGGAATTATCTCTGTCGTCTTTATTTAGACAACATTTCATGTGATCCAGATGTGATTCTAAAGTGGTACCTTTGATAATACCTTTAAAATTGTTGTTTTGGTAGTTAACAGTCTTGAGAATGCTGTCATTTTATATAAATATTCTTTTATATATAGGCCAGAAACAAAAATTAAGACATATTAAGATATTGTAGATGTTAATACTTAAAAATTAAATACAAATAATTAAAATATACACACATTTTTTTTTTCTGGCCCTACCTTAGTTCCTTTGGTAGTTACGACATCAGCTGCTTTCTGTGGGGCAACTGAAATGCTGAACTCTGATCTCAGCAGATAAGAAATACTTTTGTAAAGCTGTGCATTTAGACTAATTCTGTCTGCCGTAGAATGTGCTGAGGATTTGTGATCCTCAGCAAGCATTTGACAGATCTTAACTAGTTCTGTTCTGTCTTGTCAATCAAAATTAAACGCCCACCTCACTCCTTCCTACTTTCTCTCTCTTCCAGCCTTTTTATTTAGGTTGGTCATTAAAATTGCTCATAACCATAGAAACGAGGAAAACCCGCCCCTTACTTTCCAGAGCCTTAGTGTGATATTCCTGCACTGACATCATGAATTACATACACGATGGCTTAAAAAAGCCCCAAAGACCTGCAGGTGGGCAGAGTTGTCATGAATTCCTCCCTATACTGGAATTGTCCCAGTGGATGCCAACCAAGGATCACGTCCCTCTTGTATTCCTTTATGGAGAATGCAAGAGGGACTCGAAGGAGAGGCCCTGCTGTGGAGAAACCACCAGAAGATTGGATTGGTGAAGAAAACATCAATTTGGGCCATGGAGCTGGTGGGAGGATGAGACAAGGAGAAGATGGGTGGGCAAAAAGTCTCATGTGGTTTTGATCATTTCAGTATTGGTATTCATCCTCCCAGGGCTGCTCTGGGAGATGGGCATAATGATATTTCTGGGAAATTGGACCACCAAGTTTCTACACTTAAGGACCTGAATCCCCACTTGGCAGGATGGGCTGTGCCATGGCTTAGCTTGTTCTGAAAAATTGAAATGAGCACTGTTTTTTTGCTTGTACAGGCAGTTTAAAAATGTTTGTCCAAAGGCTACATGAGGGTGATAAAAACTCCTACCTGAGATTTCAGTACTGTACTCTGGGTGCTGGACAAATAGTTCTGTTTTCATTTGGAGCAGGACTGCCTCCATTTCAGACAAATTTTGTCATTTTTTTCTCCCTACCTTAAATTGCAATAAATCATGTGTTGAAAGGTCTCCAGGATGGAGATGTGGATTGTTCTTGAATTAGTTGGATGTAAAAGTTTCTCTTTTTATATGAAGGCTTGTCTCTTGGGAAAAGGAATTTTGACCTTTGGCCAGAGAAATAACAAGGAAGAAGTGTTGTGTGATGTGGCATGACAAGGTGCTGTTGAGCAACATCTTAAAATTTAAAGGTCTTCCTTATTTATCCTGTCTTTGAAAGCTGGTTCTGGGTACTGTACTTTACTTTAACTTAAAGGCTCTTAATCATTATTTTTCCCCATTTTTTGGAGGTGTTGGCTTTTGAGGGTGTTGAAGTCGATTGGGTAATCAAAGAGGAGGAAAGGCTAATTGGATGGTTTTTCTAAGGGTAGAAAAACTCATGGCAGGAGCTCCTTTGGCGTCCTTTGCTGCTCTCTTTGGCCCCGGTGTCATCCCATGTGATTTGACTTTCTCCACCATCCCATCATAAGGAGGGATTAGAAGATTTTCATGGTTAGTCTGGAAGACTCTCTCCTGTGTGGTGATGCTCCTCCTGCTTAAAACAAGCCCAAAATATCAGCATTTTTATTAAAAGAAACTTTCTTTGATGAATAATTGCTGTAAAAATTCTGTAATATTTTCATTTCCTTACTTTGCCCAGTGTATAAGTGCCTCTACCTGAGTTGCCTAAGCCATTCTATTTACTCTTTTCTCTTTTATTTTTTATTAAAGCATAATAAACTTCATTAAAAGTGCCTTAAATTCCTTCTGGAGCATTAGTTTCCAAATTTGGGAAAATAACCCCACAAACAGTTGTGAAAGTGTGTGTTTGTGAATGAGTTTATGATGTCACTACCGTCTCCAGAGTTATCTGAGTTTTTGGATCCTTATGGATGCTGTTCCTGATGAGAGGAAATGGCCTCAAGTTCCACCAGGGGAGGTTTGGATTGGATATAGGAAAAAATTCCTCACTAAAAGCGTGGTCAAGCATTGGACAGATTGCTCAGGGAAGTGGTGGAATCACCATCCCTGAAAATGTTCAAAAGTCCAGTGCTGGGTCCACTTGGTTGTCTCAGTTGCATGGTACTCTCTCAGCAATCCCTATATTTGCAAGGGCTTTCTTTTTTTAGAAAATGTAGTAAAAATTTAGTAAAAATGTAGTAAAAACGTACTAAAGCCAGATCTGGTTTAACTGGCTAATACTGACTATAAAATATGACATTGCTAAATGGGAGAATGACAATAATGTGAAATCACAAATTGCAAAAAATGAAAATTACTTGCTGTGTTTTGCTAGGCATCCCCTAATGTTTGCACCCTGAAAGGAAAGGGAAGAAGTGTTCTTTTATTTCCTTTTTTTTTTTTTTTGGTGTGTGTTCCATTGTCAACAGACATTGTGTAGGCCAAAAGCAAAGCTTGCCTAATATATGGATATGTTTAACAAATTCACAGGGTGTGAAAACTCCCAGTTGAATCTAAAGATACAACTAAAACCTCAGTCTTGGGAATCCCTGAGCTTCAGACTGAGGGAAACAGAGCAGATAAAAGCCTGTTTGTGCTTTTCACATCTGATTTTCTTTTTTTCCCCCCTTCTATCTGAACAGGAACAATACTGCTGAGCTGGGCCTTGGGTCTGTTGGGCTGTTGGGTTGTTGCTGCCAAGTTCCCAACAAGTGGCTCCACAACACAGCAGAATAAAATTGTGGGTGAGGTAATTTTTGCTGTTTTCTTTCCTTCATAATCCTTCTCATTTATTTTTTTTTTCTTTGATTTTGGTTGGTTTTCTCCATATCCTTTCAGCTCATTGGAGGTGATGCTGCATGTTTGAGAGGAGGCTCTGGAGTGGGGGTGTAGGAATGCTGTGGGCTTTGTTCCTGCAGATGTTCACCTCTGGATGATATCTTCTGCTCTTGCAGTGGTTTCTTTGCTTTAACTGATTAATTTTGGGTGATCTCCATCCACATTCTCCCCCTGACATCTGATCTTGCCTGCACATTAAGCTCTGGGATGTCCCCTGCTCATGGCACGTTGACTTTGAGCTGGGCTTTGTGGTCAAAGCCAGAGTTGCTGGGTGTTCTCTGCTAGGAACAGATGGTCAGTGAAAGTTCCATTTTTCAAGGTGTAACAGACTGTGCCTGTAAAACCTATGGAGTTCTTTAACAGCAATAACAGTTTTCTTAAACTGCATCTGTTTTTCCCACCTGGAATATCGTTAACGGTAATTTGTATCATGGCTGGAATAGTTGTTTCATGGGCTCCAGCTTAATAGGAGGAAATAAGTATTTTCTTGGGTATTTTTGGTTTAGTGTGTTTTTCCTTGTTAGAATGTTATTATAGACTCAGTAAAGTGGATTTTATATATTTATCCGAATTGATTGGTTATCTTGCAAGAAGAAACCGAAGGTATCGAAGAAATTTGAAACAAGTCCTTAAAAAGGTTTTTTAAATTTTTAAAATATTTTCCATTTCTCTAGTTCCATTTTTCCATAGCACTTGGAGCACTGGCTTGTTCCAGCCCCAATTCATACTCAGAGCTAAAGAGATTTGTAACATTCAGTAAATAATATGCATAAATTGTGCCTATTAACGTTCTGAGTAATTACCAACAACAGAGTAAATATGAGGTTAATGAGATTAACGGGGCAGAGGAACCAAAGCTCTGAGTGCCCCTCCCGGTGGCCCTGGAGCCCAGGGTGGCCCCGTTTCTGTTGCAAGCCCAGCATGGCTGGAGCTGCAGCAGTGATTTTGCTGCTGTTCCCCATACAGAGCCTAATGAGTTCCTACTGCTGGCATTTTGCTTTAAATGCTGGATAATATTATTAAATCCCACTCCTTGCAAGGGTTGTTTTTAATAGTTATTATTTATGTTTCTTTCCCTATTAGTTTCTGGTTCTGGGGCTCAGTGATGAGGTGCCTGATCAACCCTGGTCCTCTGACATCTTCTCCCAGACACCTGGTACCCTCCTGGATGTCTCCTTAAGGCCACCAGAGGAACTGGCCAAAGTCTTTTCATGTTACTGTCAGAATATTGTACTCAGAAGCACTTTGACATTAACCCTTCTTTTCTTATCCTAAGCTCCATCCTGGATTGATTCCATTTATTCTTTACCTTTTTCCCTCCAAGAGCTCTTCATTACATGCTCTCCATTAAGTCTTGCAGGGACAGAAAGTCCAATTTCCAAGCAAAACATGATTGTTTTTCTACTTTAGTATCTCTCAAGCCCTCTCTCTTTTCCAGGTTAGTGGGTTTTCTGCTCTCTGTCCATCATCCTCCAGCATCCTCTATCAGTCTTCAATGTTTTATCAATGTCACTACCTCAGAATTATTTATTTGAATTTTCTCCACCCCAAACTGCATCTGCGTGGTTCCCTCAAAGCTCTGGGCACCAACTCCCCTTGCTGGTCACGTCACAAACTGCAACCTATTTTTTTTTCTGTTTTAAATGAAAATGCCTTATCCAAAGACCTATTTCGTTTACTCAAGATAAATGTTGTACTTACGACTCTGGTTTTTCTTGTTCCAGCAGTTCTGATTAAACCATGAACCTTCCATGTAAACAATTCAGGTAGAATATGGGCACTGCACATTGCCTAAATGAATTATTCACCTCTTAGCTTTTGTTTTCATTCCTTGGGTGTTTGGTTCTCTTTTTCATGTGGGTTTGTTTTTAAAATTTATTTTATTATTGCAAGTTACTTTCCTCCTGATTCAATTGTGTAGAGCAGGGATTTCTCTCTCCTCTCAGTTCTTTTGTATTTTGTTGTGAGGTTGACTGGTTAAGGGATCAGGAACACACGTAGTATTCTCCTCTACCCTTCCAGTTGCAGGGAATGATGAAGAAGGACCAGGAAGATCCAATAAATCAATACCTGGCCCCAAGCCTGGTGTCACCAGCAGATTTTTGGGTTTTCTTATCATAGGATGTTATGCCAGTGAGGCCCTTTGTTCTGCTGTCTCAGTGGACGTGGGGGATAGAGACCCCTGCAGCAGCAAAGGCACCACAGTTATTGATGTGTTCAAAACCATAGAAATACCTGAGAGTGGCCATGTAGGAATTAGGGCTCCTTCCTCAAAAAGAGGTGGTGGGAACAGTTGCCCAGCTGAAGTGCATCTGCACCAATGCCACCGCCTGGGCAACAAACAGGAGGAGCTGGAAGCCCTTGTGCAGCTGGAAGAAAGGGGGAATATGGGGGAAGGAAGCCCCCATAGTCCAAGGGGAAATGGTCAGTGACCTGCTGTGCCACTTAGGGCCACCACATTCTCTGGGGCCAGATAGGTCATAGAATCATAGAATAGCTTGGGCTGGAAGGAATCTTAAAGATATCCAGTTCCAACCCCCTGCCATGGGCAGGGGCACCTTCCATTATCCCAGGCTGCTCCAAGTCCCATCCAACCTGGCCTTGAACACTTCCAGGGATGGAGCACCCACAGCTTCTCTGGGCAACCTGTGCCAATGTTTCTCCACCCTCATTGTGAAAAATTTCTTCCTTAGAACCTATGATGATGGGGTTTTGATGGCAACAGTTCCTCCCTTGCCCTGCACAGAAATGATAAAGAGCATTCTGAGGTAGAAGAAAGCAGGTCTTGAGGTTTTTTGGTGGAGTGATCTCTCTGCCTTTTCCCCCACTCCCCATTCTGGTTGGTAGCTGGGGGAGCAGTTGATCTGAGTGTTGTCTCTCCATGCTGAGGCTGTGGCCATGACTCCCATTGCTGGTCAGCCTGTGGGGAAGTCGTGCTGGTGCTTCCAGATGTTGAAATGCAGCGGGACAGAGAGGTTGGTGAGCTCCAGGACAGCGAGACCTCCGTAAGGCAAGGAACGTGTTAAATCACAACGTCTTAAAGGCTCATAGTTTCATTAGGATATTTTTTCAAATAGAAAAGCAATGGAAACAGCAAATGTGTTTGTGAGTGCAAGGGAGGGACTCTCACATATTTCTGTGTGAGGGCAGGGGAATCTACTCAGCTTGCTGCAGCTCGTTGCTAATATTTGTGTCTGAGCGCTTAAAATTTCACAAGAGATATTAAGACTTGAGAAATGTGTTTTGTTGCCTTGTAAGTGTATGATTAAACCTTCATCATTTTCTTCTTTTTCACTGTGGGAATCTTTAAGTTGTTACGCTTGTTTTCTTCAGGCATCATACTGAAAGCAAAGAGTGGCATCGTTATTTATTTATTTTTTGAAACGTGCTCCCCTCTGCCTGTTTTATGCAAAAGCACTTTAATTGATCTTGCAGACAGTCAAGAAGAGGACAAAGAAGAAAATATTTAATGCAGCGTATAATTCTTTCTGGTTTTGCCTCAAAATAAAAAGCCACTTTGCAAGGATTTATGTATCTAAACACATTTTATGTAGACCGAACAGCTACATTTTATCTGCCTACTGCAGGAGGCTGATGCAAAGAAATGCCTTGATCAACGGTATGAACTGGTTCAGGGTAACTCCCAAACTGTTCCAGTGGTGAACACATTTCCAGTTTCTTGCCACCTTAATTGCTATTGTTGTTTCTATAGTTGTGATTTTTTGACTATTTTAATTTAATCTTCTTGAACATTAAAAATTAAAATGATGCAGATCCTTGCTGTGCTGTACTGAAGCACAATAACATCCCATTCAACCAGGGATCTTTCCTATGGATTTTGCAGCTCCAGGATGCTTTGGATGAGGTGAGAGGACTGTGGCTTGTCTTTAATTCTCCTACTGCATCCAGATCTTAGTCAAGCCTGGCACTTGAACACAGATTTCCTGAACTGCAAAGCATCACTTCACTGTCAACACCTCCCTTCTGTCTGTTTGAGGTGAAACAACTGCAGGGATTCGATGCTGTTGTTTGCTTCATTTCAAGGTTTGATGTCAAACATCTTCAGTGCTGGTGGAGTCAGGAATATTTATGGGCTGGAGTCACCTTGCTTTGGCTCTGTCATAGTCAAAGCTCAAATTAAATAGTGTGTGTCAGGTTCTGTTCTGTGCTTGTGTTTTGTTGTGGCTGAGATGTGGAATCCACACATGAGTTAATGCACACTTCCATGTTTGCTTCCTCAATACTCAATAGTTCAATAATCAATAAAGATTTCTGGGCATATCTGGACATGGCCTGCAAGAGTCAGCTGAGAGACTGCCTGGATGCTCTCCCTAAAATAATGAGCTTTGGGAAGGCCTTTGTAGCCTGGGAAGATTGAAGTGTGGGCCATGGGGTTGTTGTCACCTTCATGTGCTGGAGATCTTGTCAATTTAATTGAGTTTAAATACTTGGAAGAGATTGATCTTTTTAGAAGTTGTGTCAATGTCTTGAATGTTCTTGAGTAAGTGAAAATCCCTTATTGAAATAGCTTTTTGATAGTTTGGAGGTTTTCAGCTGCATTCATTTGAAATATGCCTTGTGCCATGACTTAAGAGTGCATTTTCAATGTATTTTTGGGTTTCTTTTATTTAATATTGTGCTTGAGAAAGAACAGCCCCTGTCAGCTGCCCTCCCCCCAAAAAGAAGGATGAGTAAAAGTGGGAAATAAGCAAGAGGAGCTTGTCATTAAACCTAAATCCACTTACAAACATCTAGTAAAAAGGCATCTTTAGAGGCTCATTCTGTACTTTTATTGCAAGGATGGTGTTATACTGCTGTATATATCAGAGAACTGGGTAACAGCATGTCCTCTGTCCTCAACAACTGCTTAGAGCTGTAGCTTTTTGTGTTCAAGCAGATGAATATTTTAGCTTGATGTCTCCAAGGGTAAAATGAAGGAGTAGCTGCTCTGAGGGATTAATACAGAGTGAATTAGATGTTTGTAAAAGGCATTAAAAGCTGCAGTGGCTGTACTGAATCCCAGCATTGGAAATGCAAGGCGAGATGCTGTGGTGCATCCCCCTGCTGCAGAGGGACATCCATCTGGATTGCAGGATGAAGACAGCTGGTTGTTTGTTTAGAGGGTGCTCAAATGACATGGAAAAAGGGGTAAAAACTTACTCCCCACTCCCTCTCCTCTTTCCCAGCATCAATCATAAAAATAGTTGTAAGAAACCTCGGGGATGCTGCTTCTCTTATCCCTCACAGTTTCAGCAAGCACCACAGGCCGAGTACTTGTGGGTAGCACAAGGATGATATTTCTTGACTCCAGAAGCTGCATCCTGACGTTTTCTCCCTGTCTACCAGCTACAAGGCAGGAATAACATAGCCCAGTGGGCAGGAGGATTCCCAAGGAATAGCTCACAACAGAGGGTGGTGGTGTCCTCTGAATGTCCTGCTCCTACAGCATCACCAGGATGGGAGCCAGGCACCATCTGACACAGGTGGACACTAACTGGGGGTATTGAGACCTGTTTTCCCACTGCCAGGGTTATTCTGGAGCCACAGCAATGCTTAGAGCAGCCCAGCCCTTGTTCTGCTGGTTGGGCTTGGGCTGTTCATTTTGCCACCTTCTCGGAAATCGCTCTCAACTCAGCTTTTTTAAAAATTGTGCTTTCATCATTTGTGATCCGAAAGGCTCTCCTGCAATGGAGGAGGTTTGGGCTGTCATTTTTAACTGAATGTTTCATTGATCTGATTTACAGCACTAGCTGCTGGTGTCTGTATTAGCAAGAGAGTGGAGAGGCAGTTGTGGTGTGGAGCCTGGACAGAGTGCTGTGGGGAGATCTTGAGTTCCCTCCCTTGTCAGAGCTAATTCATCACAGACCTGCAGCCTAAAGATCTTTTTTTGCATAATTTTAAGCCACTAAAAGTCAGGGCTCCACTCTCTTGTAAGTGGATTCATGGATTTCAGCTCTAACATTTTGGCCTTGGTGTGTTAAGCCAGCACCAGTCCGATGCATTCCAAACAAAACCCTACCAAGAAAAATTTAAAAAATGCTTTAATTTTGGATAGACAAAATGCAGTTTCAACTCTTATAAAGCAGTTTGTGCTTTCTCTTGGGTTAAATTAATCTTGCTGCATTCCCAGATGAAGAGCCTGAGTTTCAGCTACTGGGACATGGTAGGCCCTTGGCTGATGTGCTGGGATGGAGGGTGGTTTCTTCTGGCCAGTGTCATTCTCTTCTGGAGAAAAAGAGGCTCAGGGGGGACCTTATCACTCTCTACAACTACCTGGAAAGAGGTTGTAGTGAGGTAGGTGTCAATGTCTTCTCCCAGGTGACAAATGACAGGATGAGAGGAAATGGCCTAAGGTTGAGCCAGGGGAGGTTTAGATTGGATTTTAGGAAAAGTTTCTTCAGTTCCAGGGTTGTTAATCATCATCAGAAAAGGTTACACAGGGATGTGTATCCTAGAGTCACCATCCCTGGAAGTATTAAAAAAACATGTGGATATGGCACTTGAGGACGTGTTTTAGTGGTGAACATGATGTTGGGTTTATGGTTGGGCTCAGTGATCTTGGAGGTCATTTTCAACCTTAACAATTCTCTGATTTTCTGTGATGTGGAGAGCAAAGCCCTCACGGGGCTGGGAGCACCTGAAACCTTCAATGACAGGTTTGAGTGTTCAGCTTAGTCCTTACCAAATGTGCAAATAAAGCTGAAAACCTCAGGAATGGGTTGTTTTTCTACTTGACAAGCCAGAAAATTAAATACAAACAGAATATTTGGGGCATGGGTCTGAAAGTGAGAGCAGATGAGCACCATTGGGTTGCTTTCAGATTTATTTATTTATTTATTTATTTATTTTTACTTTTTTTGATAGTTTGAAGTCTCTCCCTTTCTTTAAGGCTTTCTCCTGTCAGGATCTTTCTGCCTCTTCTGTTGAAGTAGGTTGGTAGAGTTAATCTCACCATAGAAAAAAAACACAGTTCACTGATTTTCTTCTCTGCCCATCAGTGTATGTGTTCACCAAGCACATAAGGACTTAATATCTCCGTGTTCTCAAGGAAGACTCAGGCAAATTCACTGATTACCTATTTTTTTGATATCATATAGTCAATCACTTAACATGTGTCCAGGTCTAGATGACCCATGTGGGCTGTTGGCTGCCTCTCTGGATGCTTTGGAGAACAAATTGAGGCATGGATGGGACCTGAAGCTGAGGAGGGAGACTGTCCATGGATACAGAGGTGTGGAGAGGTTGTGACAGAAGCATCATGAGCATATGGAGTAGGAGAACAGAGGTTGTCATGGCAGGAACTTCTTGTAGATTCACCATTGATTTGTGCAGTCCTCAGTGCTGTGCAGAACAGAGGTGTGTGGGTTTATCACTGCTAAGCCTTGTGTTGACCATAAAAAGAGTAGAAGGGATGTCTTTTTTTTCCAAGATGTTCTGGAAGTTGGATATTTAGGACATTGTCCTTCATCTTTGTGATGCAAAATAGCTGGATTACTTAACATTCCTTATATTTGGTGTATGCCCTCTCATCCCTGGAAGTGGAACTGATGAGAATGTCAAGGAACTCAGTTATGAGAAGTAGCACTTCTGTGAGGTCAGGGTGGCTCCCTGTGTTTTAGAGCTCCTCAGGTGTTTCAAGGCAAGTGTGTCCATGTGGATAGTCCAAATTTAAAAAGGAAAGTAGGGTGAGATTCAGCCTGTCCTGCTAGGTTGAGCTTCTTCATATGTTCACAGAATCACAGAATCTTTAGGGTTGGAAGGGACCTCTGAAGTTCATCCAATCCAGTCCTCTGCCCAGGCAAGGTGACACAGGAGCACATCCAGGTGGGTTTGGAATGTCTCCAGAGAGGGAGAATCCACGCCCTCCCTGGGCTGCTCTTCCAGGACTCTGCCACGCTGCATGGAAAAAAGTTCTTCCTCAGATTGAGGTGGAACTTGTGTTTCAGTTTATGGCAATTGACCTTATGTTGCTGAGCACCATGAAAAGAGCCTGGCACCACCCTCTTGACTCCTGTCTTGGAGATATTTCTATGGGATGATGAGATCCCTTGTCTTTTCCTCTCCAGACTAACCAGGCCTGGCTCCCACAGTCTCTCCTCACAGACTTTTCTCCCACTGAACTTTGAACCGTGGAGAATTCACTGAAGCCAATGTGTGTCAGTTGCCTGCTTTTGACATAGAATCACAGAATCATGGAATGGTTTAGGTTGGAAGGGATGTCAAAGACCATCCCATTCCAAGCCACAGCCATGGATGGGGAGCCTTCCACTAGACCAGGTTACAAGCAGTGCAGACTTCCAAAAAAACAACTTAAAGAGTCTCCCCTTCACCTGAGTAACTGTGTTTTCATCAGATGATGGCGTTCAGGAGGGAAGAAGGGAACTCTTTACATTGCTTATCTCCTGTATCTCAGTGCTTATCTCCTGCAGTGTTCACAAAAAGGCTGAAAGCTGAAGTGTGGCCAGCTCAGGGCAGCAATCCTGAGCACTCTGCTGCAGGGAGATCCTGGCTCCCCAGACTTGCACTAACAGGAATGAGCCATCTGGGAGGCAGGAGGTTCCTGTCACACTGGGTCCTGCTGCTGCTGATGGCACTGATGCAGATCTGGTGTGCTCCATCGTGAGCACTGGAGATGAGCTTGCTCCTCTGCCTGGAGTGAGGAAGGCTCTTGCACACCCAGACTTCCTCTCTGGTTGCTCTTTTCCCTGAATGGCCAAATAAGCTCATTTTTTCCTCTTGAAATGTTGTTTGTAAACTTTTATCTTCTGCTGCCTTCAATTTACTAATGACCTTTCCTGCAGCCTGAATGCAGTGTTCCTGGTACTGTGAGCAATGTAAACTGTCTTAAATTATACCCCTCGTCCTCCATCCATCTCAGTTTGGTTTTGCAGGGAGATCATGTGTTATCACTTGGAGTTTGCTTTCAGAATTGAGGATGGTGATAAATAAATGCTGTTGTAGCAATGGGAGAACGTGGACTGCTTTAACCAGCTCAATATGTGGAAAAGAAAGAAGAAGGGACTTTTAATTTCACTTTTTTCTTCACTTTTGACTTGTACAGAGCCCTGTATCTTCTTCAACCTGGGTTTTCTAGGGTTATAGGCAAAGATGCTCCTGTCAGCTGATTTTCCTGCCTCACATCTGGAAATGCCAATTAGGGTCATTGCAATAAAGGCAGCTGCACTAATGCAAACTCTGCTATGTGTGCCTTCCTTTGCATGTTTCCTCTGCACCTGGAATTGTTTCCCTCTCCATGAAATGGCTTTTGATTGGACACCTACAGGTGTGTTGCTGTATTTTTCTTGGTAATCTCTGTCACTCCCCTAATTTTTACATGGCAGTTTAGCGGAAGGGCTGTTGAGATCCAGCTGTGTTGGCATTCATCAGCTGTGCTCTGATCTGACTGCAAACAAGACCCTGTGTTTTATTCCCAGTGAAGATGGTGAGAAATCCTTAAAATAGAAAAGAAAATTCATGCAATGAACGATATAGATCTAATTTTTGGATTAAAGTGACAGAAGGACACTTTTCTGTTAATTATGCTCCCAATTTCTTCAGCAATGGGAGAGTAATGTGGGCAGATCCATTTGCTGGATCTCAACACATTTATGTTGGAAACAAGCTGTGGTATTTGCTGGTTGGGCACAGGATACTTGGGAAGCAAGAAGAGAGTCTTCAGGCCTCTGGCTGTGGAACACCTGCTTCTCACAGGGAATTTTTGGAATGCCATACATGGATATTCTGGTGCTTGTCAGATTATGTATATAAAAGTTATGGAATGGACCTTAAAAATCATCTTGTTCTGACCCCCTGCTATGGGCAGGGACACCTTCCACTAGACCATGTTGCTCCAAGCCCTGTCCAGCCTGGCATTGAACACTCCCAGGAGTGGGGCAGCCACAGCTTCTCTGGGCACCCTGTGCCAGGGCCAAATCACCCTCACAGTGAATAATTTTTCCTTCCTAATATCTAATCTTAGCCTGCTCTATTTAAGTGTGAAGCTATTCCTCTTTGTCCTATCACAACACGTCCCTCTCCAGCTCTCTTGTAGACCCCCTTCATGTACTGAAAGGTCACAATTTAGGTCACCCTGAAGCATTTGCTTCTCCAGGCTGAACAATCCAGATTCTCTCAGCATAGGAGAGGTGTTCCATCCCTCTTCATGGCCCAGTTCAGAATTATAGAATCATTTTGGTGGGAAAAGACCTTTAAGATCATCAAGTCCAACCCTTAACATTGCACTGCTGAATGAAAGTGATGGAGAACTGGGGCATTAGTGGTTGACTACGTTACTTTTGGTTACACCACCAAGACTGGCCTTGCTGTTGGTGGGGACACCAGCCAGGATGTCACAAAAGAAATGGCTGAGAAGGAACATCTCCATCTGCTCTCCACACTCCATCTGCTGAAGAGCAAGTAGAAGGCACCTCATTTTCCACAGACTTCTGACACTTCATCTGCCACTTGCCCCCTCCACCACAGGAGAAACCATAAACCTGGTTGGTTTCCCATTTGTTTTCTCAGAGATAATCAAATCACTGGGTAATTGCTGCAAGTGTTGCACTTTGTTCTATTTCTCCACCTTGGTGTTTAATTATTTTTCTTTCCTTGATTTATAGAATATCAGAGTAATTTGGGTTGGAAGAGACCTTAAAGACCATTTTGTTCCAAAACCCTGCCATGGGCTAGGACACTTTCCACTATCCCAGGCTGCTCCAATCCCCACCCAGCCTGGCCTTGGACACTTCCAAGGATGGAGCAGCCACAGCTTCTCTGGACACCCTGTGCCAGAGACTCTCCATCCTCACAGGGATGAATTTCTTCCTAATAACTAATCTAAACCCACTCTCCTTCAATTAAATTCATTTTCCCTGTGTCCTATCACTTCATGCCCTTGTGAAAAGTCCCTCTCCACTCTTCCTGTAGGCACCTTCTAGGTACTGGGAGGGGCTCTAAGGTCTCCTAGTGCCTTCTCTTCTCCAGACTGATCAGCCCCAACTGACTCAGCCTGTCTTCATAGGAGAAGTGTTCCTACCCTTAATAGTTCCCTTGATTTTCAGCCTGATAGTTATGGTTTAGGATTTTTAATTTATTTTTGCTTTTTTCTCTGATTTGTTTAAGCTGTCCAACAGCTTCAAGTTACATGAGCAGCTGAAAAGGGAGGAGAATGGGACCAGTAAAAGGGAAGTTCAGCACAGACCTCAGATGATTCTTGTATCACTGTCATTCTTTGTGATGATCATCACCATGTTGCTGGGAAAGGCTGAAAAGTGGCATCTGTCACTCCACAGCCATGGGGCCATTTTGTTTACACATGGAAGAAAATTATAGGGTGAGTGTCTGGAGGCAATGCCATGAGAACAAGTAGTAAAGACTTCTCTCTCAGCTCAAGGAGATCTCTTTCCTGGAGGGGAATGTCAAGAAATGCATCTCTTGTGACTTCTGCATCCCTTGTGACACAGCATCTCTCTTGACTTTTGGTAGCCTATTTGTGGAAGTATTCAGAGAACATATTCTCCTACATATTCTCCCATCTGTCTTTTTCCCAAACTCACTGGCCTTGGTGAATGCTTAAGAATAGATGTGCTTTCTGCGTTATGTTGAGAAGGCAGTTAAGAATTTATTTTTTGACCTTTCTGTGTTTAGATGATAATATTTTTAGTGTCTTCTATGATGGCTGCTTCTGAGTTGACTTGGACTCTCTTTTCCCATTTAAATGCAGAGGATAAAACTTGATCAATGTCTTAATCCAAAAGATATTTTGGATTGTTCTGCCACCTGGACCAGGCTGTGCAAGAACCCTTTTATAGCTCTTAATTGTTGTTTTACATTGTTCATAAAACTCTTTTTTGGGAATGGGTAAACTGTGCTTGTAGCATTTACCAGTTCTCAAGAATGTGCAGTTGCTTGGCTGTACAGACCCTGAACAAACATGCAAAAAAAGGGAGCCTAAAATATCATCTTACCCATCTTACCATCAAAAAAGTGTGAAATGGGAAGGAAAAAATTGTTTCTCCATGTCAACTTTTTTTTTTTTTTTTTTTTTTTAAATTGGCTTCCCCACCAGATCTGTGGCTTTTTCTTCTGTTTGGCACTTACCTCATCTTAAGCTTGCAGGCAGATGACTCTGGATGGTCTTTTCTTTTCTAAAGAAAAGGGATAATACAGGGGAGAGTATCTCAAGCAATCTTAAGATTGTGAGAGATGGAAAAAGCTTTCTATAAAATGACATCTGTTGGGGATATGATGTATCTCTTGACTTCAGTGTAATTAGACCCCACTCAGCTGTGTAACTTTTGACATGGATTGGCATCTGCTTCTCTGAAGGCTTAATGGTGCCTTTAATTATAAGTAGTCTAGGAATTGCCTAGAGAGCCACAGGCTTCATTTAGTTCAAGAATCTCTCTTTTGGATGGTGATCAGTAATAACGTGCTCAGAAGAAGAGCAAGCAATGTCCTGCTATGCAAATGTGGTGATGAATCCTCCCAGGGTTTCTCCTGATGGTAAATCATTAAGGCTTGGCTTCAGCATTTCATGTTGCTACTTAGTTGTGACAACTTTGGCTGGTCTTGTTATGTGCTTCTCTGTGCCTTTGCATCCTGGAGTCCTTGGCCTCTAAAACCTGTGCTGTATGTTAATTATTAAAAAAAAAAAAATCACTTATCTCTTGAGTATTTCCTGACTTTTTTTTTTTCTTGAGGGAGATTTCCTGTTTGTTTTTTGTTGTTGTTGTTGTTGTTTGTTTTTTTTTTCTAGTATGTGGTATGAAGCTGAGAGCTTCTCTAAACTGTTCCTTGTTGAGGCTTTTTCTGCTGTATCTGGTGCCAGTTTCCAAATCAAACTCAATCTTTCAATGTGTCTTTTTCTTCTTCCCAGTCTCCATGGGGCAAGAAGCATTTCAGGTCTCCATCTCTCAACATTTTCTGAGCTGCTTCTCTATTCAAAAGGTTAAGAATCAAATGACACTGCACCACCAATATTCCCTTATAATTTTCATAGAATTCTACTGTGGTTTGGATTGGAAGGGACTTAAGGATCACCTATTTCCAAAGCCCCTGCACCTCCCAGGTTGCTCCAAGCCCCATCCAACCTGGCCTTGGACACTTCCAGGGATGGGGCAGCCACAGCTTCTCTGGCCAACCTGTGCCAGGGCCTCACCACCCTCTGAGTGATGAATTTTATGTTAATTATAATAACTATAATAATTATATTTTACCTTAAAATAATCTTAATATTATTCTGTCTTCTTTCCTATGCATCCCACTGCTCACCTGAAAGGATAAGCCTTGGGCAAAGTTTCCTTTTGAGGTGCCTGTGGTGACATCCAGTTCCTTTCATTGGCTTCAGCTTCTGTTAGGAGTGTGCCTGCTACAACACTTCCTCTCCATCTTCTTTTCACATTTATTTGACCTGGTGTACATAATTCCAAGCCATATTGAAGTAAAATTTCTGAATAAGAGAAAAAAAAAATCAACTTGCATGCTCAAGAAGGCAGTGAGTTGGAATTTTGGGGACCATGAGCTGCTGTGACAGTCTTAAGGTGTCATCCCCCTGCTTTGCCCATCAGTTGATGTCCCCCATGATCACAGAATCACAGAATGGTTTGGGTTGGAAGGGGCCTTAAAGGTCATCCAAATCCAAACTCCTGCAATGGGCAGGGACACCTCCCACCCCACCAGGCTGCTTATCCTGGTTAGTGACAGCTCAGACAGTGACAGCAGCAGTCCCAAAGGATTGGAGAAGTTCCTGCAGACCTGTGACTCCTTCCATGGTCAGTGGAGCACTTTTGGGGTGCCTCTGGTCTCTTTGCCTTGGTTGTGGATTCACAGATGCAGCACTTCAGTTACGTGGGTGAACTTGGCTTTTCCTCCCTTCCCCGTTCTCTGACGCATTCAGGGAATTCAAATTGAATCCATGTTGGTGTTTACTGCTCTCAGATGTGCTCAACTCAGCACTCTGGCTGCTGTTCATACCCCTGCAAACCTCTTCTTGCACATCCCAATCCTTCGAACGATCGGAAAATCTTTGACCAAGTATTTAATTAGCTCTGTTACAGCCTCGCTGCCTGGACTTGGCAATATTTGTGATTCTGCTTGTGTTTGCTTCCTCCTAAAGCCACGACTGGAAAAAAGACAGCCATGATTCCCAGTCAAAGCTCACTGGACCTGATAACCCTCTGAGCTCATGCATCACCCAGGGAGCTGGTTTGAGCTTTCATCTCTGCTGTTCATGGCGTTTTTTCCACATTAGAGAAACTAAGGTGAAATTTTTCTACCACTGGAAGCCCTAAAATCAAAGCAGAGGCATTAACTGCATTCAAAGTTATGACTTGGAGCAGGCTGCCATCATTTTAAATCCTGTATGTTTAACTCCTTTGCAGAAAGCATACCCTTGGTACAATAACTCCCAGCCCAGATCCTGCCTAGGAGGTGCAACATCAACTGCTAAGGTCATCTTTCCTCTTTGGGACAAATGCTGGGATGGTCACTTGGAGAATCCTCCTTGTTTCTTTGGTGCCTTTTACTTTGATCCAGGAGCACTTTTTTTATCCAGCCTCCTGGCATCTTTGCAAGGAAGGGAGGTATTGAGAGAAAATAATTTACAGGGCTTGGTGGCATGGTGCCATTTTGTTACAGTGTAATCACGCTTGAAATATTCAATAGAACATCATTCTGGAGTTAATGGGGGAGATTGTTGTTGGATTATATCCCATGTGATTTTTCTTTCTGTGTGTGTAGAGTTTTCTTGCTGCAAATGAGATAAATAAAGGATTATATCTACATTCTTAATAGCTGGTACCAGAAGTGAAGTGCTTCCAATAAAGTATTCCTATATTTTCTTCCCACATAAGACTGTTTTACAAGCTTATGTCCTTCTATTTTTTTATCCTCTTTAAATAATCTTAAAATCAGGTTAGAAATTGTTTCCCTTTGCCCAAACTCTGGATAAAACACCTCTTCACAAAAATAGCAGAATGACGTTACATTTTATTTGTTGTAGCAAGACAAACAGTGAGTTGGAGGTGAACAGAAGAGTGAAAGAGAAGATGGGAATTTTTCTCTTTTCTTATGTTTTGCTGGTTGTTTTCAGATCTGCAGCAGTGACCTGGTGATGCTGTGCAGGTGCTGCAGCTGCTGGAGGGAGGGCTGTAAGAGCATCAGCAGAGTATTTCTGGGTGTCAGGAGGCTGCAGGATTCATCTTCCCATCAAAACAGGGCTGAGAGGAAATTGAGGCCCTTTAGAGAACATTTTCAGGTGATTTTCAGTATCAGTCTGGAAAAATCAAAATGTCCTTCCATACAGGCGAGATAAAATAAAGATAATTCTAGGGAATATCTGTGTTTTTCTTAGAGACTTTAAGCAGATATTGGGATCCTAGAATGGTTTGGGTTGGAAGGGACCTTCAAGACCATCCAGTTTAAGCCCCCTGTCATGGGCAGGATCAGGACCAGATTACTCAAAGCCCTGCCCAACCTGTTCTCTTTGAAAAACTCGTGATCTTCATGGTTTTTTTGGAGATGTGTGTACAGTAACCACTGCCCTGTTACTCTTAGATTTAGGATTGGCAGCAGTTCCTTGTTCAATGTGTTGTTCCTTGTCCTACTTTCCAGGGAAGAAAGCATTTTTGACACAAATTTTCTTTTACAAATCACAGAGGACACTGGAGTAGATAAAATGTTATTGTATGGTAATTTCTGCACTCCAAAGTTACGAGGAACCTTTGATCAGTCCTCTGCATGATTATCTTAACATCATGAAGGCTGATAATGTAAATGGAGATTTCAAGCTTGACCTGATTCATAAATAGGATAAGTTAAAATGATGAACGTGATTGAGTTATTTGCTGCAGCTGCTTCCAGGGCTGGATTGATTTGAATTTCTGCTGACAAGGCATTGAGACCTCTGGGAAGGACATCCCTGAGTTTATGAGCAGAGTGCTGGGGAAGGAGGAGTTTTGGGGATGCAGAGGGTGGGTAGGTGGTGGTGGGCTGGCTGGGCACTGAAGCCTGGGGCTGATAGTGAAGTCTTTTGCAATCATTCAGTCTGGTTTTACCAAATTAGTATCATAATTTTAATAGAATGGTGTGTTCCGGATACTGGCACTGCAGTGAGTGCATCCCAGTGATGGTTCTTATTTTGTGTGGTCCTGTGGGCTCCTGATTGTTGCTGGTTTGGAGTTTGGGCATTTAAACATTGGGCATTCTGACTTATTGATCAGGAGTTCAGTTTGGGTTATTTCTATGTTCTGGCAAAACTTGTGATGGCAAAAAGATTCTCTGTTCCTTGTTGAGATTTTGTCTCAGGGTGCAGGACCCAAGGTAGCTCCATGCTTTGAAAATATCTCTTCTGCAGCATCTCAGTTACTTATCTGAACATCAGACTCAAATCAGATTTTCCTCTTTTATCTTTTGTCTTAAGATTTCAACTGTGTATAACCTCCATCAGAGTTTAAATTGGGTCTGAAACCTTTGACACCACAGAAATTTCTGGTTGTGAATCTGTCTATAGGGTTTCTTGCCTCCTGGCTCTGGATGAAGAAGGAGCATCCCAGTGGTGTCACTGTAGCACTTGCCACTGAAGACTTCAGGCAAAAAATCATGGAGTTTAGGCTGGAGGAGAGAAGGCTCCAGACTGACCTCAGAGTCCCTTCCAGAGGCTGAAGGGGCTCCTAGAGAGCTGGAAAGGGACTTTGGGCAAGGGATGGAGTGACAGGGCAAGAAGGACTGGCTTTAAACTGGCAGTGGGCAGGGTTAGATGGGATATTGGGAAGAAATTTTTCCCTGCAAGGGTGGGGAGGCCCTGGCACAGGTTGCCCAGGGAAGCTGTGGGTGCCCCATCCCTGGAATTGTTCAAGGCCCGTTTGGATGGGGCTTGGAGCAGCCTGGGATAGTGGAGGGTGTCCCTGCCCATGGCAGGGGGCTGGAATGGGATGATCTTGAACCTCACCCCTCTCCATATCCTGGGTTTGGGCAGGGAGCTGGCTGTGGGCTCTCCTGCACTCTCACATCTCCAGTTTGGGATGTGTTTGCTCTCTAGATATTCATCTCCATCCACATATCTCATCTGCAAACTCTCCTTTTCTTAACCTGCAAAGATTTAAGACACTCAATGGCTGGAGGTTTTGGCAAAATGAATCAAAAGCTTTTTACAAATCAGTGTTTGGTGGTCTTCACCTCACTGTGGAAATGTAAAAAGTGACTGTATGTTCTCCTCCTGCTGCTCCAGGGCTCTGTCCTTGTGTTAAATCCTCCTTCTTACTGTGTTTCTTCTGTAAATCCTGCAGGTTGTAACAGTCTCCTGAATCTTGCAGATTGCTGTAGAAAATATCTTCTGTGTTAACTTGTTTGTTAGTTTTAAGAGAGTCATTTGTATTTGACCAGCTTTACATAACTCTGTGTGTGAACATACATACATAATACTTCATTCCTTGCACAAATCCCTATAGGTATTATATTTTTTTAATTCTAAAAAGCTGGGTAAACTTTCTCAACTTGTTGTGATTTCTTATTTTTATGCGAGCCAAGATCTCAGTGCACAACAGTTGACCCCACAGAATAACTGTTCCCATTTCTGCACTTCATTTTACAGCACCTGAGGTCATCTGATTGTCTTTAACTTCTCCCACATCCCAGCAAACCTGGTGGTGGCAAATACAGCAACTCAGCTGATGTGCACTGATTTGAAAAAAAAAAAATAGGTTTTCCTGGTGCTTTAGCTTTGGGAAGGGGATTTTAGTGCATCTGCATTTCTACAGGCATCTGAATTACAGCACCATTTTTTATTTTGCTTTTTTTCTCTACATTTTTTCTAGCACTGCTGCTTTTTATGGAACTTTTTAAAAACAAAAATAGTGATTTTTTTTTTCCTACTCAAAAATCAGGGTCTGATGCTGCAAAGGGATTTTACAAATGCTATGCAGTGCTGCTGCTGGGAACAGCCTCCCATAGCAACCTTCAGCTTGAAAGCTAAAATCACATCACCCCATACGACAGCTTTATTATTAGATTGGCATGTGAACCCTTTGGAAGGGGTCTAGGTGGCAGCAAAAAAGTTCCCCTAGATTCTGTATTTAGGAGGATTTAAAATTTACTTTAGATTTTGTGGGGGCTTTTGTTTATTTTTTGCTGGTTTAAATTTTTTTTTTTTTTTTTTTCAGAATAAATGTTAGAAAAGTGAGAGACACCACTGTAGGGAAGGTAGAAGATCTCTACCATGGGGAATGACACATGGTCGTGGCTGTCACCAGAGCAGTTTCACAGAAAAATGGGATCAGAGAATGATTTGGGTTGGAAGGGACCTTAAAGATCATCCAGTTCTACCCCCTGCCATGGACAGGGACACCTTCCACTATCCCAGGCTGCTCCAATCCCATCCAGCCTGGCCTTGGACACTGCCAGGGATGGGGCAGCCACAGCTTCTCTGGACAACCTGTGCCAGGGCCTCACCAACCTCACAGGGAGGAATTTCTTCCCCAATATCTGTTTTGTTCTAATATTTATTTCAAGTTTTCCACTCCTACACATGGACTAGATGGGAGTCCTTGCTGAAAAGCTGCCAGCAGTGGATTTGGGCTCAGGTTGTGCTTTTTTTGGATTTGTGTCTGTTGCAGTGACACGTGTGCCCTTCCTGTTGTTCAGCCACTTTGCAGACTGTGTTCCATTTCCATGCTGGCTTTGCTTCCTCAAAACTTGAGGTGGGAGGACTCACAGGACCTGGAGAGCCAGGGGAGACTCCTGACAGTAGTTGGGGGACCAAATCAGGATATTTCAGCTCCAGTCTGAGATAAGGCTGATGACGGAGAGTTTGTCTCCTGAGCTTTTCATTGAGCTTGTCATCTCTGATCTGATGGATTGGACAGGTCCTCTCCACTGGAAATACAGATTGAGTGGAGCTTGGAGCAGCCTGGTCTAGTGGAAGGTGTTCTGCCCATGGCAGGAGAGTTGAACCAGATGATCTTTAAGGTCCCTTCCCACACAAACCCTTCTGTGTTTCTGTGATTTTCGGAAAAACAGTCGCAGAATAATTGGATGTGTGTGGCTCACTGTGAGCTGGAGGCTGCTGGGGCTTCTCTGGCTTCTGCCAGGGTAAGAGCCATAAAATACCTTGTGCTGTTGATGATATCAACTGATGGGATCCCCCCTGTCCATATTCCACTGCTGCAGGGGTGGCCACATACACACTTCTGAGCCACCGGCTCCATGGGAGGAGCAGCATCGCTCCTGCTCCAGCTCTGGGATTCTCATCCCAAACTCTCCTGGGGAGGAAGAAAGCTCAGTGGAGGAGAGGGGGTGGATTTCTGTGCTGGCTGAAAGCGAGGAGACAGCCAGGGTTAGACCCTGGGAAAGCTCTGGTGATAGAGAAAAGGGTTTGGGGTCCATGTGAGGAGTTGCCTCTCTTTATCTGTGATTCCTTCAAAAGCTTTTCAAGCTTTTCTAACAGGTTTTGTGTCTCCATCCTCCATTTAAATCCTATTCCTCTCCATCCCTTTGCACTTCATAGAGAAGCAAGAAGTGAGTCATTACCTAGCCTGTAAGGAAGCCTTAATGAATAAATGCATTTAAGAAAAAGAAGAAAAGAAAAAAATGGAGTTCTGTCTGGGGCAGACTGGTGCTTCTGCTGTCTTGAACTCTGAAAGAATAAGTTAGGCTGCTTCTTTTATTCACTTTTAATTAATTGAGTCACTTTTGTGCTGTTGTTAAGACTAATAGGACTCTGTTGGGACTAGAACTGTGGGTTTGTGGGTTGCTTTTTCTATTTTGGGGTTTGTTTGGTCTTAATTTGCTTGAAACACCAAGAGCAAAATTCGCAAATCTCCCAAGCTCCTTCCCTTTTCCTTTCCCTTCTTTTTCCTTCAGACCTTGTTGCTGGCAGCATCACATGGGGAGAGGAGCAGTGGAGTGCCCTGTGGTGCTTTCTGCTCATCTTTGGCACTAATTGGAGCACAACAGTGGCTTTTGAGGCACCTGCAGTGTTTTGGAGCTTGGTGGGCTCCCCTTGCCATGCAGAGGAGCTGTGCTTTCCTGCCAAGTCCCTGGAACAATTCTGTTTATTTACCTTTCTTCCTTTGCTGCTCTGATGGAAAGAACTTTAGTAACACTTTTTGCTTTTTTTCCAGCAATAAAATCACCACACAGAGCTAGAGTTTGAAAACTAGAGCTTGTGCATCCCCTTTCTTGATTCTAAATCAGGCTGGAATCTTAGTTCAGGACTCCTGAACAGAACAAGACACAATGTACATACATATTTCGATATAACCTGCCTTGCATGAATTAAAAATAAAGATAAAAAAATTATGTAATTTATTCAATGCATGAATTTTGGAGTACATAGGAACGGTAGGGGCAGTTGGCTTAGTCTGGTGGTTTTGACTGGGAATTGTACTTGTTTTTATCTAAACGTGGTGAAAAATGTCCCTATCCATACCATAGGGGTGGAGCAAAATGATCTTTAAGGTCTTTTCCAACCTAAACAATTCTGTGATTCCAGGATTCTATGATTTTTAATTTTGAAGACTCTCCTTGAATTCAAAAGCTCATTAGGGCTCCTCTTCTTCATGAGCTCCAAGTCTGGGTTATTTTTTTTGTTTTTTTTTTTTTTTTAATTGTTTAAATACAGCAAAGCAATGTTTTCAAAAGGAGGAAGAGGGTGAGAAAGAAGTGTGGGTGCTCCTTGGAGATCAAGCCGATCCATTTTTGTCTTGTTATATATCATTTTAACTTAATGCTGTTATATTATTTCAGCTGTGCTTGGTTTTCAGATTGGGTGCAGATATGAAGTTGCTATAACAACATGATGATTCATACAATGCAAGCAACAATCTGCCTGGATTTATTTTTCTATCATGACGACTTAGATGTTTTTGGTGGGGATTTCTGTCTATTTTCAGATGGGCCACACACCATTGTCTCTCTGCAGTGATTTGTGTTGGATTACCTGGCCTTGAGGTGGTAACACCTGAGCTTTTGTAACAGACCCAGAGGTCTTAAAGCACTTCCCAAAGGTCAGTGCTGTGGTGCAAGATTTGGGGTGGGAAATGGAGGCATGGAGATGTGGGAGGGTGGTCCAAGCCTGTCAGGTGTGCAAACACAGCACCTGGCACCTTGCATCTGTGCTCAGGTGGTTTTCCATCTCACATCCTGCAGGATTCTGCCAAACTGATGATTTCTGAGAGCCTCCTGATCCTGTTGTTTAGAAAGAGAAGCACAAGTTCTGATGTTTTGAATTTCTCCTAGAAACATCTTGTCAATGTTTCTCTTGCCACCTAAAGGTCCTCTAGAATCGCTGGGGAGTTCAGGGGTAGATCCAAAAGTCATTAATGCAATCACAGAATGGTTTGGGTTGGAAGAAACCTTAAAGATCATCCAGTTCCAACCCCTGCCAGAGGCAGGACACCTTCCACTGTCCCAGGTTGCTCCAAGCCCCATCCAACCTGGCCAGGGATGGGGCAGCCACAGCTTCTCTGGGCAACCTGTGCCAGGGCCTCACCTTCCTCATGGTAGAGAATTTCTTCCTAAATGTAATCCAAATCTTTCTGCTTTCAGCTTAAATCCATTGCCCCTTGTCCAGTCACTCCATGCCCTTATTCAAAGTCTCTCTCCAGCTCTCTTGGAGCTCCTCTAGGACTGAAAAGGTTCTCTGAGGTCTGCCTGGAGCCTTCCCTTCTCCAGGCTGAACAACACCAACTCTCTCATCCTGTCTTCATAGCAGAGATGCTCCAGAAGATTTAATTAATAAACCTGTTTCTTTTAAATTTTAAAATTGCAGTGTGCAGTAATAGGTCTTTATTTAGATCTTTTAATAGAAAAAAAAATAAAAATAAAAACCTGGAATTAGGACTGATTGATGTTTTTTTTCTGTGAAAGATGACAAATTATACAGAAATATCTACTTCCTGCCAATTTCACATTGCTTCTCCTCTGAAAGAGCAGTCGTGATGGGAAATGTTTCAAGGTACCTCCAGACACTTTGTCAGCTTCTCCGTTCTGCACCTTCAGCAATGGAAATAAATGCCTTGAGCTTCCAGAAGCATCACACTGAAAGCTTTCTCCTTTTCTCTCACTTCTTTATTTTCTGTCCTAATGTTGGGAGTTTCAGATAACATAGAGAATCACAGAATCATGGAATGGTTTGGGTGGAAAGGGACCTTAAAGATCATCTTATTCTTATTCTTATTCTTATTCTTATTCTTATTCTTATTCTTATTCTTATTCTTATTCTTATTCTTATTCTTA
>JANRGV010000001.1:145791632-145809513 GCA_024734035.1 Alethe castanea | reverse complement strand
GGGAAGGGAAGGGAAGGGAAGGGAAGGGAAGGGAAGGGAAGGGAAGGGAAGGGAAGGGAAGGGAAGGTGGCAATTAATCCAATTTCTGAGCAGAGTTGTAGCTACAGGCCCGCTTTGTTTGTACATGTGCTTGTATGAACTTTTCAATCCCACTGCTCAGATGGAAAATTGGGAGGGTTTGTCCTCCATGGAAGGAAACAAGGAGCATGTGAGTCAGAGAAAGAAATTTGCGAGGTTTAGTGAGTATCCACTCTTATATTTTAGTTGGCAAGAGTTTGGCACTGTTTGGAATTGCTGTTTGGGAATTTTTAAAGTTGTTGGCAAAGTCTCAATTTCCCACATGTCCTCAGCCAGCAACTTGGATATCTTGCAGTGGGGTTATGATGAAGACAGAGCTATTTCAGGTTATGCTGTTGTGGCTGCATCTCCAGGTCCAGATCTTCATACCTTGGGAAATAATTGGGCTCTTAATCTCAGAATGGTTTGGATTGGAAGGGGCCTTAGAGATCATCTCGTTCTGCCTGGTTGTCTGTGGCAAAGTGTTATTTTATGAACTCCTTTGCCTTTGGCTCGTGGCATTTAAGTTTGCTCAGTCTATTGTGTTGGCTTCATGCCAGAGATTTTTCATTTCATCCACCTGAGGAAGAATGGGCTGAGTGAAGTGGTTGGAGATGCTGAGGGAGAGGCTCTGAGCTGGACATGCAGTTGGATACCCAGGAATCTTCTCAGTGCCTGCTGGAGCCAGGGAGGATTCCCAGCCCTAATTCTTCCCTTCAGACACAGGCACAATGCACAGTGGTGTCTTGGCTCAGTTTGTTCCTGCATAACAGAACTTGAGCACTTCTGCCTTGCAGCTGGACACAACATAAATTTATACAGAGGACGAAAGAACTCAACTCCTGTGGGAGATCTGAGGCTGTGGATTTTTCTCTTTCTGTGCAAATTCCTGGTTTATAATCCTCTAACCACTGTCCAGTCTTCCCTGTGGGCTCAGCAGAGATGTCTGGACCACAGTCTTGTTTTTCTTGGCTCTTCCCTCAAAGCAATTGAGGAAGTGATATGAGTCTCTAGGGTGTCTGGGAAAGAGAAGCTGGAAGCTGCTGTCCGACCTTTCAGTGCTGGTTTTTCAGGACTGGTGTGTGTGTGTGCAAGAATGCTTCAGTACATCTGTAGGCATGCAGTGGGATTCTTGGGGTGTCCTGTGCAGGGCCAGGAGATGGATTTTGATGATCCTTTTGGGTCCCTTCCCACTCAGGATATTCTGTGATTCTGTGATTCTGCTGCTGTGTTGTCCCTCACCTGGGGCTGAGGGTGGGGGTGCCCATCCTTAATTTCCATTGTGTCCCATTGGTTTAATCTGGAATTTGCTCTTCCCCTTGAGTTGGGATATGGGGATTTTGACCCATTACAGGTGGGAGTGCTGCAGCAGGATTGTTTCAGGGTATCAGGTGATCGTTCACATTTGGGCATTTCTCTGGTTACTAATAGGATGAGCTTTGGTGTTTTATCCTGCTGGAGCCCTATTTGAGACCTTTCTGAAGGACTTTGATCCTTTGGTCAAGCCAAGGGCTTGCTGCTATAGCTGTGCCACATACTCTCAGTTGTTGATGCAGCACCTTTTGAAATATTCACATTTAATGGCAATACAAGGCATGCCTGAGCTCTGAAATGCCATGGAGTACCTGAGGAGTGGAAATAGAGTGGCAGCAGAGCTTAACACTTTTTGGCTTTTGCTCATGTTGAGCTATCTGGGTTTTGTGCATTGACTGATCTGCTTGCTTGGGCTGCTGACATTCATCTCTCTTGACTGTCAAATTCAGTGTAGTGGAAATGTTAATCTGACCACAGTCACAATGCAAAGAAGGATCTTCAAGTAAAAACACACACAGAAGCCTTCTTAGGAATCTGTTTAGGTCTGAGGAACAAATCTGTACATGATGCTGGTCATGTTTGCTCATGTTGTGAGGTGAAGTCCCATTCCACCAGCCCATGGAAGCTGCTTGGTGCTGTCTCCTCCACCCACAGAGCCTCAACAAGGCGACTTCAGGGATCCTTCTCTTGCTTGGTGCATGGAAAAAGGCTCCTGCTGGGATCAAGGGGGTTTTATTGGTACATATCCTGGCACATCTCCAGTCTAGGCTAACCAACATCTCAATTTTTAAATATGCTGAAGGCCATAGACCACTCTGAGATACCCCTGAAAACTTTGAAACATGGAGAAGTCCCTTATTGTCCTTTATTTCCAGGCCATACCTGTGTAAGATCTAAGCCACAATCACAATCCTTTGAAGTTTTAAGCAGCTGTCTCCTTCTGTCTGATCTCTCTGTGCTGTCACATCTGCCTGTCAGGCTGTCTCCTGCTGAATCTGGGTTCCATGTTGATACAAGATTTTCTGGTCCCCTTTCAAAACACCTCATCTCCTTCTCCCTTTGTCATTTGCATGATATTAAAGCTGTTTCTTTCTTCAGTGGCTTTCCTGGGAGCTTGGACTCTCCTTTGTTCTCTCAAATCCAATTCATTCTGGGTAAGGCAGACCTAGAGGCAAAGTTGCTGTTGCTTTCTGAATTTTTTTTGTCCTTTTTTTTTTTTTTTTAATCTAGAACATGTTTGTAAATGTGGTGACATTCTGCTGGCTCCATGCTATGTGGAGAGCACCAGAGCTGTCCTGCCTGTGGGATTGTCCATGAAAATTTAGCTAGACCTGTGCTGGCCTCATGTACCTGTTCAAACAGTTTGGGGATCACTGGGTGGTCCATAGTGCAGGATTTTGCTGGAGGAGAAAAGTCTCAATGCAGCAGAGATTTCCTGTGCCAGTGTTGAGTGTGGAGTGTCCAGGAAGGACAAAACCCCAACCAATGTCTTGCAGGATGTTTCTTCTCTTGGTGTATCTGGTGGGGGTGCAGGGGATGTTTTTGGTTATTTAAGGACTGGTCCATTTTGGTGAGTCCTGCCACAGGGAGGGGAACAGGGGCTTGACCTGCATTATCATCAAGGGTGGATCCTTTTTTTCTTTTGTCCTTGCAATTTTTTTACAGCTTTTTGGATAGATGGGCTCGAGGACAATGAGTCAAAGGATATTGTGTGCTTGGAACACTGTGCTAAGTTTGGATATCTAATTATGAAATTAAATTCTTCCAGTCCCAGGACCCATTTGTGCTGCTCTAGTTGGGTGTTCCTCTGATCCCAGGTGATGCTCCAGCTCTGCTTCTTCTGTTCCAGAGAGGTCATAGCCTGTAAAACTGTCTCAATTGCTCTAGCTGGAGCCTGAGCACATTGGAGTAAAGCTTTCCCCCCTAGAGAAAGCATGCCAGGCTCATGGTGGCACTTTTGATGTGAACATCCAACCTCTGCTGCTCTTCTGCAGAAATATTTCGTCAGGATTTCTCCCCTTCCATATTTGTTGAACAGTGTGCAAAATTCAGCACATGTGATGGATTGACAAGATTTACCTCTGCAATGGAACTTTTGTGTATGAACAAGCCTGTGTGAGGATAGTAGGAAGGAAAGCTCATAATACCACCAAAGTCTAAAAAATACGAGCCTGAGCCTGCTGTCCTCTCTTCACCTCAATTTCTCAGGTGTGACAAGCTTGAAAGCCAGAAACCTCTCTCTGACTGCACACTAGACATGACACAGTGAGTATATTTTTGGAAAATGAAGAACAATTCGTGTGTTACTGAAGGAAAAATACAACTGATGCTACTTCACTGAAGGAAATCCCACTGCTGACCCCCTTTTTATTTTTTTTTTTTTTCCCCTGGAAGCTACAAAATTTACTATGCTGTTTATGTGCTGAAAGAAAATGGTGATAAATTAGTCCCTGTAGCCAATCCTACTTGTACCACAGAAATAGTTGTATTTATTGAAGTGGTCAAACATGCAGTAGTGTCCAGAGATGTATGGCAATGTTTACCCCAGACCACAGCACTGTGTGATTTATCACAGGGCAGGCCATAATGTGTGTCCTAATTAGTGTAATGTACCTTGTAATAGCTGGGAAATAAATTCTGCACTGAAGCTTTTGGCCTAAAAACACAGGATCTAATGCAGGTTCCATGAAGATAAAAGGGGGAAAAAAAATGACCTAATGCTGTAAAGGCCTTTGGGTGAAGTCTAAAGTACATCTGTACATAATCATAGAATCACAGAATGGTTTGAGGTTTGTAAGGGACTTTAAAGACCATCCAGTTCCAGCCTCCTGCTGTTGGCAGGATCACCTTCCACTGGACCAGGTTGCTTCAGCCCCCATCCAACCTGACCTTGAACACTCCCAGGTTGGATGGGGCTTGGAGCAATGTGTAGGTGTCAAATTTGTGGGTAAAATGTGTGTTGATCTTGCATTGCTCACCCTTTTCCTCCCATGACACAGAGCTTTCCTCTGTCCCACGGGTTCATTCTTCCTCTGTCAACCCAAGCAGGACTGGGAAGTGTTTATTAATTAATGAATTAATCAGCCCCACATCTCTGCTTGCACCCTCTTGGTGTGGCTCTTTTTAGCACTTGGTAGTTTTAGAGAGAGAGGATGACTGATGGTCGTGTTTTGAAGCTCTGTGAGTGTCTTCCAGTTCCTTATCTCTATTGCAGATGGTATTTAAGTGTGCTGCAAAACATAATTCTCATGTGGGAGTGGATCTCCACAAGGACTTTTAGAATTTCTTCTGGTGTATTGCTGAATGATGCAACCAAAATCAGTTTTTTTTTTTTTTTTTTTTTTTTTTTTTTTACATGGAGCTCCTGGAGGACTGTCAAGTACTGATGTTATCAATTCATAGAGAAGGAAACTGGCTCCTCAAGGGCTTTTGCTGTGAAGTGCTGTCAAGAAGGGCTAAGCTGAGACCTTTGAGCTTTGCTTCTCAGCAGAGATGCCCTCCAAGGGCTTGGGAAAACAGAGTTCCATAGTTGATGTAGGATGAAATTTCCTTCATTACTTGCTATCTCTAGCTAGTGAAAAGGCTTTTTTTCTTATTTTTATTTTTATAAATGTCTTGGTTAGCAGATATCTGTCTTTCAAACCAAGACAATAAAGAACCTTCATTATTCAGATCTTTATTAGGACAGATTTTTATTTTTGTGGCTGATGCTGTGGGTTTTTTTTCCTGTTGTCTTTCTGTTCTCCCCTTATCTGGCTTTTTTCTCTCTAGATCATGAGTATTTGATTGGGGGTGGAAGAGTCAAACCAACACAAATTTATTTGGTCTGTCAAACTTCCTCTTTGTAATATTCTTCTCTGTGTAAAAGATGACACAAAATCAATCTCCTGGTCGGCGTCATCATTCCTCTTCTGGCAGCTTTTGCTCAGTGATCGTTAGTTTTTGTTTGGCTGCATTTTATTCTTTAATGTGTTTTCAAATACATCATCAGATAACAATTGTTGAGATCCTCCTTCCATTCGAAGGTCTGAGTGCAGATGTGAATTTGTGTGGCCTTTTTCTAACCTTCTGTGATCATGTCATGCTGTTTTGTTTTAGAAGGGGAAGGAATTGAGTGCCAGTCAAGAATGAAGCATGAGAATATTATATTGTGGAATGGGATGTGGCTTCCATGATCTTTTTCAAACAACACATTTGTGAAAGCTTCTTCCAAATGTTTCTTTTTTTGTGCTCCAATTCTCTCAACTCTTCTCTCCTATCATGCTGCCCTTCTGTCACTTTTTCAGGCTCTCAGTCATCTTTCTGAGTGACTGTGACTGTGAAAGCAGCTGCCTGGTTTTAAGTGAAGTGAACCAAAATATGAATTTTTAAAACTGCTGTTCCAGTGGTGAAATTATTTTTCTTCCTGAATACTTTAATTCAGTACAAGTTCTTTCATAGTATAACTTTTTTTTGTTTCAATAGACTTTTTATTAGAGCCTTTATATGTGTAGAATTCTGGATTCAGGGGGAGAAAAGAGAAAATAAAAACATAAGAGCTTCTAATCTGAATTGAATGAACTTTTATTATTTTTTGTAGTTACACTTTGCAGGGCTTTTTCTTTCCTCATGCCCACATAATAATGATATATGAGTTCCATGATTTGGAACTGGTCTGTAAAGACTGGGGAAAGTTATTTTTTTGTTGAGAAAGTATTGAGGAATCAACTGATGGCAAAGAGTGATGACCAGGAGGACTCAGAGCCAAAGTGAGCCCCAGCAGTGACAAGACAGAGGCTGGTGATTTGACCTCCAGATGATTTACTGGAAGATGTTTCTTTTTGGCCCAAAAGTCCACACTGGTGAAATTTTAAATCCAAATTTAGCAAAGGATGTAAATATAAATCTGAATGTGATTCTCTTTGACTCCATGAAGTGGATCTGCACCGATTTACCCTGTGCTCAGGAGGAAATTGCAGGTCTCTGGGACACCTCTGATGGTAACTGTGCAGTTACCCTGCTTGCAGTTCTGCCATTAAGCTGTTGAAGAGATTTATTTCTTGAACACTGTTCTCAGATTGCAATTTTCATTTCTCTAAGTAGGATTGGAAACTGGGCAGAAAATGTGGCTGTTGGGTAGATGAGGCACTAGTCAGATAATTATGAACAAAAAGAGATGTTTTCTTTAGACGTCTTCTGATCATGTATGGTAACTTCTTCCTCTTGCTCCGAGAGTTTTGCAGTCAAATTCTATTTAATGCTGTCTTCAGTTGTGTCCCATTGATCTTTTTGGTGAATGCTGGTTGCATTTGAATTAATGTGTTTAAATAGATTCTTATGATGGTTTGTTGGGTTTTTGTTTTGTTTTTCCCTAACATGAAACGGTGACAGTAGTTTCTCTAAAAAGACAAGCTAAAATCTTCATTTTTTTTCAAGATGTCTCAGCTCCTAAGGAGACAAACTGCTCTCCTGAATGTGTTACAACTCACTTCTGAAACCTCAAGATTTTCTTAAGATGCCTCCCTTCCCCAGCAGTGATTAATTGCTGCTCCTGTAGCCCAGTGGATGGAAAGGCCTGGTATAAATCCAGACATGTGGACACCTTTGCTCATCTTTAATCATCTGCTGTCCAGTGCCACAGTGGAATAAATTATTATTGTTGTTATAAAAGCTGCCATTTATCTTCGATCAGGCCTCGTGGCTAAATTTTTTATTTTTATTTTTTCTTCCTTGAGGCTTAGTAGATTAAAAAAACCCAATTGTTTGCTTTTTTAATGTCTACCAATAGAAATTAAATTAAGAGCATTTTAATGTCTACCAATATAAATGAAATTAAGAGTATTTGCTGAGGTACTGCAGCCACACAGTTACTGCTCATCACAATCTGATTGCAGTGATTTCTCTTCAAACTGGCCCAGAGCAGAGTAACTCTGGGTATGTTTCCTTCTGCTCCTGAATATTTGATTCCCAGGCACACAGTGCTCCTTTTCCTTCCCCATATCACTTCACTTGATGCATTGGCAAGAGCTGGGTAGAACAAACAGGTATTTTGTCCTCATGAGATATTTGGCAGGTCTTTATTGGCTTTCTCAGCGCCGTTCTCCTGATGTGAGCCAAGGATCAGAAGCTGGGTTTATTTTAGGCAACTTATAAGACAAAATATAAGCTCCTTCAGTTCCTTTTCTTCCTCTGTGTAGGCACAGGCTACACTGTGGGAGCTGCTGGAATTATATCTCCTAACAATACAGCCTTTCATCTTTCTCAGACTGCAGTATATATATAATCCGACTGCTTGGTTTATTACATTTTTATTGCTGTCAAATTCTTCCCGAAGATTAGACTGGGAGGAAAAAATGCCTTCAGAGTGAGATCTATGAAGGTGTGAAATGGCCTCTGAGGAGGGGCTCTGGGAGCCCCAGGGCTTGAGTTATTGCAAGGCAGGCAGTCCAGAGGATAGGAAAATACCCCTGGAGGTGTGGATGCCTGGGTGACCTGGCTGGGATGGATGAGCCCCTGCTGGGGTCACCTTTCCAGATGCAGGTGCTGGCAGGGTGAGTGGGTCCTGCTGAGAGCAGAACTGGCTGTTCCTGATGTGGATTTAAACATCTGTGGGATTTAAAACATCTCTGAGATGCATTTCCAATGAAACAGCCAAAGTTTCTGTGTGTTGCTGGATTGCAGACTGTGTTTTGTCCTACTGATGGCTCCTGAATGGTTAATTCCAGATATTATCTCACTTGTTTAAAGGCTTTAATTGCCCTCCCCTTTACTGGGGCCTTTCAGTACCTGAAGGGAACTTATAAAAAGATGAGGGCAGGTTTTTTTGTGGGGAAACTCTCAAGGTGAGGTTGGACAGGGCTCAGAGCAAACTGCTCTGGTTGAGATGTCCCTGCTCAATGCAGGGGGTTGAAACTTGGTGACCTTTAAAGGATCTTTCCAGCCCGACCTATTCTGTGATTCTGTGATTTCATTTTTAGGTCTGAATAGGACTTCTGAAGAAATATAAAGTGTTGAGCAGGTGCTAGTCTTATGGCTAAAATGAAAGGACCAAATGCTGATTGGTGCAATAGAGCTCTTGAAATCAAGAGCTGATGGTTATTTTTTCACATTTTCAAAGCTTTCTTGATGGACCTGCTATCTTTATCTCCTTTTTTTTTTTTTTTTTTTTTTTTTGGTAATCTGTGCAGGCACACTCCCATTCTGCTTAGCAAAGCCCCCATCCTGCAAAGATTGACTTTATTTTCCCATTTGGAGGGAAGAATGTCTTTTCATAGGCAGTGGGAATGTGGGGAGGAACTGCTGCAGCAGAAGATTTGAAAACTTGTCTCTATAACTGGTAAGGGCAAATTCAGCATTTTGAAAAGAAATAATAATTTTAATATACATCTTGGTGGAAGCTTGAGCTTCATTTGCTTGGCTGTATGAATGCAAGCAAGAAACCAAGTTATTTCTGAAGAACTCCACAGGCCAGCTTTGCTTTTTCCCCTAGCAAAGCTAGATATATTGTGCAGTGTCCAAGACCTCTTTTTCTCTCCACCAGGGAAATTTCTCTTCTTTTAACACTCCTCCATTTTACCACAGATGGCTTCCTTTAAATTGGAATTAATCCTGGTTAATTCCTTATTCCCATACAGATGTGGATCCTGGCTGGATCAGCTCATCCTCATATCTTAAGCTAATAATTTGAGCTCCATGCAGGTTATCTCTTGGGGTTCTTCCAGAGAAGAACCTTGCCACGTAAAGAAATTCCTTTTGCCTTTTGTGGTTATCAAAAGACCTGAGGCACCATTTGCAAGAGTATGTTCTGAATGCCTTTTAGAAATGTGTTTAAAAAAAAAAAAAAAAAAAGTTTTCCAACTCGCTATATTATTTGATCCGTTATCTGTTACCTTTACTGCAGAAAGTGCCTTGCTGCATTTCAGTGATAACCTTATTGCTGTGCATCTGAGGCAGTGTTTAGGTTTCTGTAGTGCCTTTCATTGTGGCATCTCCAGCAGCTTTGCAAGTGGGCTGGAAAGTAGGTCAGTGTTATTCTCGTTTATAAAATAGAGGCTGAGTCTTTAGGTTTCTCTGCAGCCAATTTTTTTGCTGCTCGCAACTGGTTCTGGCTGTGGAGAAGTTGCTGACTTTTCCTCTTCATTTTGCAGTTCTGAACCTCCCCCTCCTTTCCCAGTACAGCTACAAAACCACTTCTGGGATGTTGAGAGAGATCTGCCATCACTGATCATCCCAGATTTCCATGTTGAGCTTTTCTTCCCCCCATAGAATGGTTTGAGTTGGGAAAAAGAAAAAAAAAAAAAAGACCTTAAAGCTCATCTCATTCCAAGGACAGGGACACCTTTCACTATCCCAGATTGCTCCAAGCCCCATCCAACCTGGCCTTGAATAAATCCAGGGGCTGAGCAGCCAAAAATTCTCTAAGCAACCCGTCCAGTGCCTCACTACTGTCATTTTTGTTCTTTCCAAATTCCCTTCATCTGTGTCTCCAGGAATGCTCAGAACTGCACACAGTGGGAAGATGAATGTGAAAATTTATCTTCAATGCAGTAATTCAACTTGACCTTTTCTTGTGTTTTCGTTTACCATTTTACAATTATTTTAATTTTAAAATACAATTATGATTAGTTTAGCATTTTACAGTTACTTTTTAAAGTTGTTAAGAGTTTCCCAGGACGGGCTGATCCAAGGGTGGGAGGCAAAGAACCGGTGCTGCAGGAGGGCTTGCATCAGTCCCTGTTATGCTCTCATTGAATTCATTGCCTTTAACTAAGTGCTCCAAAAATAATTTTGGGTTTGCCTAGAAGCTTTCTGCTTCCCACACCCTGAAGTGCTCTTGGCACAGAATCATAGAATTGTTTGGGTTGGAAGAGACCTTCAAGATCTTGTCATTCCAACCTCCCTGCCATGGGCAGGGGCACCTCCCATCAGACCAGGTCATCCTTTGAGTTGTCTGCTGCTAAATTCAGGTATTCCCCTGTGTCTCTACACATGAACCAAACCAGTGATTGCCTTTCCTTGGAGATCACAAGGGAAATATTGGAAAATAGCATTCTTGTGGCAGACATGATCCCAGAAGGATCGGTGTTCTTGAATTTCTCTTGGATCCATGCAGCTTCTGTGATCCCTGAGTGTTTTCTAATCCTAATGGATGTGTGTAGGGAGGCTTTGGTTTGTTGAAAGGTGAGGTCTGTTGTGCACTCTGCACTGGTCTCTTCGATGAGCAACTGGAAAACAGAATTTTGGTGCATTTGGCATTTGGATAAGCAAAATACATGGTGTTTTGAGGAGCAGTTTTGAGTGGGCCTTAACTAGGCAGACAGAAAGTCTTCGAAGCAGTTTGTAGCAGTTTAGGCCCAGTAGAGTAGATTTGGGTCATTGTATCCTATTTTAAGCTCCTTTTATGGCATTTTGTAGACATTTGATGGCTTTCTCTAAGAACCATCCACAAGATCCTCTACTACTGTGGCTCTACTCTCTTTCTGTCCTTTTTCCACATACTAAATTCTACAAATCACCTGGAAAGGGAATGGCAAGAACATTTCTAAGGGTCTCATGGTTTTGTGATAACAGAGATTTTTTTAGATGAAAGTGTTCAGGTGAATTTAGACTATGGATGGTGCAATCAGCCCACCCATCTCACACTCTCTGTGAGGTGTCTGACTCCAAATCTGGCAGCCAGAGAGGATTTATACCTTTGGGTACCACCACTCTTCTTTGATAGAACTTAGTATGTGATCTGGAGGAGCTGTATGGAAATCCTTTGGAGCCCTTTAAAATGTCATGTTTTGGATTGTTTGGCCAAAAAAAAAAACAAACAAAAAAAACCCAAACACCTCAGGGTTGTGATGTCCTCAGTAAAAGGCAAAGTCCTCCATAGGGTACAGACTGGAAAATGCTGAGTGGAAGGAATTGGAAATGAAGGGGAAAGCATCGAGTGCTCTCAGTAAATTTTGGTGTAGGTCCCCGTTGCCTGTAAATAACTCTGTGCCACTGCTTGCAGCAAGGTTGGGAAGTTGGGCTCTGAGTGCCTTCCTGAGAAGCAATCTGCTTTATTTTCCAGCCAAAAGATATCAATGTCTAATCCATTTTTGGTCCATTTCTGCTGCTTCTCGAAGCAGTGATGATGTGTTGATTCCCACAGCGTGTACTTACTGTGGATTCCAAAGGTGTGACATCTACTGATGCATCCAAAATGTCCCTGTTAAGCACTAAAATGTGCTTTGTTTGGATGTGCCCATTAAAATCAGATTAGTCCCCTTTTCCACCAACATCAAAAAACTTCAGAGAGTTACAAACTTGTAAACAGCCACAACTCTGTTCATTAATTAAATGGCAAATAACTAAATCTAGAGAAGTTTGCTTTTCAGTGCCACAGAGTTATACTTGCTTTTGGAGTGGGGCCTGCCAACCGTGTAAATTAAGAAGTTTCCAGTTATTCTTAACCTGTTTTGAAAATTAATGCATGAAAATAAAAAATAGAATCATCACATTCTTTTGAGGTGGTTTCTACCCACAGTCCTTTCCTTCCATGGCATGGAGTTACAGTCTTGGATGGCAAAAGTTGTCCAGAGTGGTAGATCTCAGCAACAAGTCTAGAAAGGATATTTAATGAATGTGATATTATATGTGTGAAGGTCAGCAGTGCTGCACTGAAAAGAATTCAGATCATGCTGTTTCAAAGGGCTGCAAGAGATGTTGCAAACTACAAGTTAGGATTTATTCCTCTGAAAATAATTATCATCCTTGCAGGCAAGAGAAGGTGCCTGCAGAGAGCTTTGTCCATGGCAAATGTGCTGTTTTAAAGACTCTGCACTCATCTCAAATAACATCATTCCATGCCAAAAAGCTACTGCTCTTAGGTAGTTCAAAAGTGGATTTTATTTTTGCCTCTTTTTTTAATCAATTAGCAGAATAAAAATGTCACTGCTATATATGGGCTGTAGAAAGTTAATGTTACTTTTTGACAGGATGCTCTTGTAGGAGAGCACAGCTAAGGAAACAGCTATGGATGCTGAGTTGCCTGTTGGAACTAGCACAATTCAGCCTTTGATTATTATTTTTCACCATATTACGTCATTTCTCCCCAAAATTCAATTCCTCTGTCCTTTGTGTGCTGAAGATTGTCACTGGATTTAAATAGCATCCACTTTGTGCTTGGGAAAAGGGGGAGGTTGAGAGAGTCCCTTTGAATTGTTTCTTTTTTTTAGAGCAGGGATGTCTGTCAGGAGGGAGGTGGATTTGGTAGTTGACTATAATATATTTTAATAATAATATATTTATTTTTAAATTTGTGATACAAAAGGTTTGTTCCTCCTGTTAAACATGCGGGGGTTTTGGCACATGGTGTGACAGAATGCAAATAAACCTCGAGGGCAGGTAGTGAGGCTTTACTGCAAACAGATGCTGAACAGAACATTCTCTTCCTGCAAAAAAATCATGGAATCACAGAATGGTTTGGATTGGATGGGATCTTAAACACCATCCAGTTCCAACCCCCTGCCATGGGCAGGGAAACCTTCCAGTGGACCAGGATGTTCAGAGCTCCATCCAACCTGGCCTTGGTCACTTCCAGGGATCCAGGAGCAACCACAGCTTCTCTGGGCAGCCTGAGCCAGGGCCTCTCCACCCTCCCATAAAAAAATGCACAATTTCTTTCTAATATCCATTTTAAATCTCCCCTCTGTCAGTTTGAAGCCATTTCATTGTCCTGTCCCTCCATCTCCCCCAAAGCCCCTCTCCAGCTCTCCCAGAGCCCCTTTAGACACTGGAAGGGGCTCTGAGGTCTCTCCAGAACCTTCCCTTCTCCAGGTGAGCACCCCCAGCTCTCCCAGCCTGGCTCCAGCCCTTGGATCATGTCCGTGGCTTCCTGTGGACTGAATTTTCACTGGTACTAAAAATGGGATCCTGGGTCTGCAGGTATTCAACCCTTCACCTGTTGTCCACCACCCCTTTGGCCTTTTCCTCTTTTTTTTTTTTTTTTTTTTTTTTTTTTTTTTTTTTTTTTTAATATACATATATTTTTATATATATATACGAATTGATAAACATAAAAATGGGAAATAAGTAAAACAGTTTACTGGAACATAGCCAGCTGTTCTCCACAGCAGAAGAGATTAAAGTGCATCTAGCTCTTAGCCCCTCTATGGTCTGGAAAATGGTTCCTTTTGTTCCAAAGCAGATACCCTAAATAAGGTGCTTGACTCCGTCAAAGGTTGCAACCAGTGGAACAAAGCAAGGAAAACATGATTTAAACTACCTGATACTATTCTGCTCTTGTATTTATATTTTTTGTGCTAGTTGGTGAATGTGAGGGGTTATTCTGTGAAATAGCTCCTTGATAGAAGGAGAAAAATGTCTACAAAAGGAATGTGCTAATGCTGTTTCCATGTGGGATGTTTTTATGGTTATCCCACCCCCACCAGCACACACACACATGCAGAGCCCCAGTGAACAACCAAAACAAATGGTTTTCAGCTTAAAAGTCAAAGCTCATTTATTAACTCTTTAGGGAATAAGGAATTTGATGTTCTGATTTTGGGTGTTCCTGTTGCATCAGTATCCTTGTTACTCCAGAGATAAATTCCAAGTGGGATTCAGCTTGAGGAAGAAAAACAGAAAAAGAGTTTCCAGTCTGTGTATTTTCGGTGGTGCAACTGGTGCCTTGGTGGGAAAATGATCACAACTCCAGGGCACCCATTGCAAGTCAAAATATTTCTGATACCAGGGAATGCCCCATTCTTTTTGATGCCCATGAGCAAATGTGGCTCTTGAAATAATTCACAAATCCTTCTGCATGAAAGCAGACCTTCTCCCTCTGGGTCCCAGCCATGACCTCTCCGTAACACTGCTGGCCCAAAAAGACAAGAAATAGGATTGAGGCCAAGTGTGTGTGCTCTGGTTGCCATGACTTTCCAGCTGGGTGGTGTTTGTGGACATCAGCTTTTCTCTCAGGGAGTTTCCAGCTTGCTTTCTGCTGCCTGTGGGCAGTTCTGTAACCATCAGCTGTGATGGTACCACTGCTGTTCTCACCTGGTGGATGGCCCTTGGGGTAAATCATGTCCAGGGAGTCGTGTCTTGAGATGGAATCATAGAATCATGGAATCTTTAAGGTTGGAAAAGACCTTTAAGATTGTCAAAGTCCAATCTTTGAACAAATACCACCACACCCAATAACCTATACAGTAAGGTGGCACATCTGCTCATTTTTTGGACGCTTCCAGGGATGATGACTCTGCTGCTTCTCTGTTCCAGTGCTTTACCACTCTTTCAGTGAGGAAATTTTCCTTATATCCATCCTGAGCCTCCTCTGGCACAACTTAAGGCCAGAACCCTTTGTCCTGTTGCTGGAAGCCTGGGAAGAGAGGCTGACCCCCACTTCACTGCAGCCTCCTTTCAGGTCATTGTAGAAAGCAATAAAGTCTCCCCTGAGCCTTCCTTCCAGTTTAGACACCAGCAAATGATGGTGGTGGCTGGAGGACAACATCATGAACTCATGGGACTTTATTGTTCAAGTCAGAATAGGGAGAAGTAGTGTGTGTTATTGGCTGGGTGTACTTTATTAATTTATAGTTTGTTTGTTGTTTTCCCAAGTGTGAATTGGCAGGATTTTTCTTTAAGCCCTTTTTGAACTTGGTTATCCTCAATTGCTTCCTCTAAAAATTTCTCTGTGCTCATATCATGAAACATTATTTGTGAGCACTTCACTGCCAGTAGCAGACACCTGAAAATGGAAACATTTTGCCTGGAAATGTGAGTGATTCATGTTGCCTGGCTGGACAGACAAGAATGGCAGTTCTAGGTTGCTCTTGACCTTGTGGTAGGATGTGCTTTGCTGTTTACTGAACCTGGGTGCTGCTATGAATGATCCTGCTACAAAATGAATTTGGGAGAGTGTTGCAGAAGGCAGGGTGGCAGGAAGGTTTCCAGAGCAAGGCAGCAGCCCTTGGGGATATTTACTCAGAAATTTTGTCCTTGCCTTGCTTTTGTCGCTGACTTGTTTAATGTGTGTTTTTATTTTACTCAGAGTTCATTGAAGGCTTTGTTGGAAGAGCCCCCTCAGCCATAACCTTTAAAACTGCCATGTGAAGTGTGGTGGCAGTCAGAAAAGCCACTCTCTGGAAGTGACATGGTGGCATGCAGTCGAGGATTTCATCCCTCTCCCTTCTTTTTTTGTGCAATGAAGATCTGAATTGGATTTGCAATTTCCCCACTCCTTTCCACAACGTCAGTGCTCCACATCCACCCTGAGGTGGTTCTTCCCATGAAGTTCCAGGCAGAGCATCTGGAACTTCCCATCTCCTTTGTGGCATTCACTTTTTCTTGCCTTTTTTTTTCAAAGGAAAAGTTAATTTCTCTGACTCAGAGGAAAGGTAAATGCTTTTGGTAAATTCATTTTGCACAGCCTGACTTTTGGTCACGCATACCCAGTGGCACCAGCATCCAACCAGCCCTGTATCCTGCAAAACTCACCTTGGCAGAGCAACCCCCACCACCACCTTGACGTGTTTATCAGTTCTTCTCTGATTAAAGCTTGGCTGTGTGTTGTCTGCATCACTCTGCATCACCCACTGTGCACTCAGTGTAATCTGTGGTGCTCAGGACAGGCAGCTCCTGGTGCTGGAGGTGTTGGAGGCTGGAGCTGAGCTGCTGAAGCCCTTGGGAGCAGCAGGAATTATTCTCTCTGTCCTTGTCCCCTGCAGCTCTGTAATAGATTGGTTTAGGTGTTATAATTGCATTACACCTCCCTCCCCTTCCATCTCCCTCTCTGCTCCTTCCACCCTTCTTCAGTGTTTAATTTATGCAAGTTCTGCTGCAAAAGAAACTCGGAATAAATAAAAAAAAAGAAAAATAAGAAGTGATAGAAACAGGAAGGGAATCCCATTGCTCTTTGCATCATTCCCACCCATATTTTGAGAAAGGATGTAAAATCTTGCAGTTAACCTTGCAGTTTTTAGCTGCAGAGCAGAGCTTAAATGCAGCCAGTGAATGGGGTAGGAAGAGAGATGGGATCTTCCTTTGCTCTGTGGGAGCCTCCCAGGTGACCAAGAATGGGGGGAGTGGGGAGGAGAGGATCTGACTCACCTGGTACTCAAACCATTCAACCAAACATGTTCAGTATGAAAGCTACTAAGCTATGTTTTTGCATTTGCAGACGTTTTATTTGTTATATACAGGGTATCATAGAGTGGTTTGGGTTGGAAGGGACCTTACAGACCATGTAATTCCAGCCCCCTGCCATGGGCAGAGGTGCCACACACTAAATCAGGTTGCTCAGAGCCTCATCCAACCTGTCCTTGAACACTTAAATGGATCCACAACCTCTCTGGGCAGTAACATGGCTTGCTTTGTTTCTTCTGTCTCATCAGCAAGTTTTTAATTACTATGGAAGAGGTCCTAAATAAGGTTTTTATCTTTTATTTTTTCCTTCCCCACTCCCCATTTGTCAAACTGGAACTGGTGAAAGCTTCAGGCCATGAAAAACACCCTGAAGACTGGGATAGCAGCTGGGCTAGGGATGGCAGTTGCCTCTCTAATTACTTCTTTTCCATCTCCAATCCTTTGCATGTTGGTCCAGCACCTTTAAGAAATTTCTGCTGCAGTGTGTTTATTATTTAACTCAGGATAATCTTTAATAATCTCTATCATTTTATATTTATGTGCTACATTTTATCTGGCAGCATCCTGTAACTCACGTATCACATACAGAAATGGTGATTTTGTCACGGAAAGAAACAACACACCAAAAATTGGATTTTCTTTTTAATTGAGGTGTCTAACCTTAATTACAGCAGGCTGTTGGTCCAGCAAACTTTTTGCTTGAGGAAGAAATCCATCGACAGCATTTTCACCTCTTTGAAAGACATAAAAATGAAACCCTGGGTATTTTGTTCTTGTTTGCTAATGCGGAGAAATAACAATGTAGAGTATGAATAATGTAAAAGGCATGCAGTAGTTTGTGGGAGAAGTGAGTCAGTTCTGCTTGCTGAAGCAGGCTGGGAGTTCACCCAGAAAGAAGCACCTCTTGCTATGAATGAATGAAGGAAAATGTATTTGGATGTTATTTTTAATAACAGACGTGACATTTTTGAGCTCCTGGATGGCCATGTGGGAATCCAAGGCATGTGCAGAGAGTGAGACTCTGAAATGGAGCTTTTCAGTTGTAAAAAGTAGTAGTAGAGGTGGTCTGAAGTTCTGGAGAAGTTCTTATGCAAGTGAAATAGGGAGATTTTCCTTTCTTTTTTTTTTTATTATATATCCACTGCTGCATCTTCCCACCAGATACAGTAGGTAGTTCGGATTATTTTTCCTGGGTAACTACGGCATGATACATAGAAATGTTGATAGTTTTATAAATCATTAATTTATTGAATATGGCTAAAATTTGTGATCTTTTCAGAGACAGAGAGGAAAGAGGGATGATGCAGTGACTGCGTGGGAAGACTGGAAGGTTCTTGTTCCCTTTCCTTTCCTTTCCTTTCCTTTCCTTTCCTTTCCTTTCCTTTCCTTTCCTTTCCTTTCCTTTCCTTTCCTT